>CM045762.1:96318489-96767703 GCA_025200525.1 Camellia lanceoleosa
TATAACTATACCAAAACTATACGACTCTGCATGTTTTTTCAAATGTCAGGAGAGATTAGTGTAATTTATCCACAATACATATATATATATATATATATAGGGTTTTAAGGCACTTGTTAAAAATCCATTAAATGAGTATTAAGTTTCTCCACTATATATTATATTGTTTCTATTCCAGTATATAAAGTAAAGCATGACTTGGTGTTTATATTACGATTTTTTACGAACTTTGATCCTGGAGGATTTTCATTACATATTTAATAACTATAAAATAGATTTTCAAATTTATAATTATTTTAAATTAAGAAAAGATCATTACACTTGTTGGATAATGTAATAGAGAGAATCACAATTCATTTTTTCTTATTTCCAAATTATCTAATAGGTTAGGCCCCCTAAACTACATTTGTTAAGCCTGTAATTACTGTTATTTGATTATTCTAATAGATTTGCATGTTGTGCAGGTTATTCGAGTCCTTGCAATGAAAGTGAGTTTAAATGAAAAGATTAAACGTTCTCAAAAAAATGAAAAGATTAAAGGAACGCAAGATGAGACCAAACAAAATAAGAAGGAATCTGTTGACTGTTGAGGTGCACTTGGGTTGGGCGCAAGTCAAGGCGAGCCCAGGTTCACTATCTGAGTGAGCCCAGGCATTGGTGAGCCCAAGCGCATGACGCACTAGAAAGTCTAAAAAGGTTCTTCAATTATTCAAAAATGGCACAAGAGGCAAGAGGATGCAGGCTAAGGTTCTAAGAATGTAGTTCTCCACATTTATGGGGTTCTTCACATTCTCTATGGACAACTAAACTTCTTCCACAAATTGTTTAACCACGTAATTTTGATTTGTTGCATTATTTTAGGATTGATTAGTTAATATGGTGGTTGTATAACATGGACGATTACTTATATAGGTCTTGTTAGCAAATGTCTTTAGGACCTGAGGCGAAGGAAATAAGAGTCCAGGGGGTCACGTGCCCCCCTAGGCTTTCATATTTACACTATTTCTCTTATATATAAAAAGTGCTCTATTATATTTTTTTTCTTCAGTCTTTTATACTCTAAATTGAAAAGTTAATGGTAAATTGAATTAAGTGAATATTTCATTCTTATCATGAGATTCATTTAGTTATTGTTTTTTCCATTGTGAGATTTTTTGTTGAGTTGACAGTGTTGAATTTGTTAATCATATTAATTGTGGATTTCTAAGTTATATTGATGTAATTCTCACGATAATTGTAATATTAAATCTCAACAATGGACCAAAAAAAAATGTATACATTTAATAGTATCTTCTTGTTGTTTATGATGGATTTTTTTTTTTTTTCTCTCCTTTCAATGATGTGAGTAATAGGTGCCCCCTCTATTTTGAATTTTTAGTTCCGACACTACTTAGGACACAAATAAAAGATAAAATACATTTTTCAGAAATTTCAATACACTTTAATTGGAATCAATACACTTTTTATTTTTACATATTTTTGAGAAATTTTTTTATACACTTCTCAACATTAAACAATTCTCATGAGGCACTTGTTAGCATTTGCCTATTTATATAATCGGTTTTAACGTTCAATCTCGTATTGCGTTTGATTTATGTGATTTTAGATATAATATTTATGCAATAGTAATCTTTGTGTATGTATCTAAGGATTGAGACAATTGAATTAAGTGAATATTTCATTCTTATCATGAGACTCATTTAGTTATTGTTTTCGCCATTGTGAGATTTTTTGTTGAGTTGATAGTGTTGAATTTGTTAATCATAAATTCAGCTGAGTTATTAATTGTGGATTTCTAAGCTATATTGATATAATTCTCACAATAATTGTAATATTAAATCTCAACAATGAACACAAAAAAAAAAATGTATACATTTAATAGTATCTTCTTGTTGTTTATGGTGGATTTTTTTTTTTTTTTTTTCTCTCTCCTTTGAATGATGTGAGTAATAGGTGCCCCCTCTGTTTTGAATTTTTAGTTCCGACACTGCTTAGGACACAAGTAAAAGATAAAATACATTTTTCATAAACTTCAATACATTTTTATTGAAATCAATACACTTTTAAATATTTTTCCATATTTTTAAGAAAATTTTTTATACACTTCTCAACATTAAACAATTCCCATGAAGCACTTGTTAGCATTTGCCTATTTATATAATCGGTGTTAATGTTCTATCTCGTATTGCGTTTGATTTATGTGATTTTAGATATAATAGTTTATGCAATAGTAATCTTTGTGTATGTATCTAAGGATTGAGACAACTCATGTCTAGAGAATGTTTTGTTTCAGTCTAAGATGAGTTATACCCAAGGTTGTTAAAATCGGAATCCTACGTTGGATCGTTGGAGGTGTTTATAGGATCGGATCGTAGAATCGGATCGAGAATCGTAAGATCCTACCAAAAAAGATAAATTACATAATAATTTAATTTAAATAAATATTTCTTATAAAGTATACACAAAATGAGCCTATATTCTATTAAAAAGAAGTGAAGATATTGTGAAAAATATAATACTCCCATGTAAAATGTACATATAATATTATACAATAAAAAACTCGATGGTAAAAGCTTTGTATTTAATCAAAAAAGAAGGTGAAGCAGAAGAATTCTGTAACAAAATACTTTACAATTTACAATAATGCATAAAAAGTGAAGAAAAAAATATTTAACAAAGTTGCATATGAAAATAGATTAAGAACTCAAAAGAGTAGCTTAGTCGAATGATAAGGTTTGTCGTTAGCATCTCCGGTGGAGCGGATTTGAGTCACAAAAATAATCTCTCCAAAAATTGGGATAAAGTTGCAATCATCTTACCTTCCTTAGACTCCGCTAAAGCTAAATTTGTTTTTCTGATTATTTAATTTTCTTAAATTACCGCAATATTTGAATGTTTGTTTCCTAATTTATTTTTCTTAGTCTATTTGATTTAATACTATTTAATTTTATTATTTATTTTGACTACATATATTGGTATTTAGACAACAAACATAAAATTTATAATAAAATATGTCATACAATACAAAATAAGGCTTGTAAATTGAATCGGATATGATCGGATTCAGATCGAAATTCCACGATCCTATAAGATCTCACTATCAAGATTAAAAGATCCTATTTATAAGGAGTTTTTTATACGATTCGGATCGATTGTACTTAAATAGATCGTAAGATCATAGGATCGTAGAATCGTAAGATCCGGATCGAAATGAATCAGCTAGAAAACACTATTTAAGAAGAGATTTTCAAGATTTAAAGCTACTCAACCTTTCAGTCTTTGTGATTCAATATCCAAACTCCTCTCTCACAAAGATTGACATACAAAGAGATTCACAACTACCTCGTAAAACACCCATTATTTTTTTTAAGAAATTACGGATAACTATAATTCTAAAAAAAATAATTATAAATTAATAATAAACATTATCTATTTTAATAAATTTAAGATATAAAATTTTCAATAAATCTGTAATTATTTTTTAAAGAAACACAGAACAATAATTATCCCTTTTTTAAATTGTACATCTCCTCATGCTTCTAATATATTATAGGACAAATACACTTGAACTTTGATTAAAATATGAATCATCGTTATAGTTTTAAAAATTATATTTCACCCGATTTTTAATTTCATAACAAATCACTCATTTTATTAATAAATTATGAAATTAATTAATAATTTTTAAGGATATTAGAAATATATTTTAATTAATAATTTAAGTAATTTTATTATTGTATAGAAGGATAATTATAAATTTTAATTTTTTTAATTAATTCTGTTAAATAAAAAATTCTGAATATTTATAATCTTCCAAATCAGATAAAGTGATCCATCCTATTTATAATTTATCTTATATTATATATATATATATACATACATAGAGAGAGAGAGAGAGAGAGAGAGAGAGAGAGTTGGGGTGGGGGGGTTGGTTATGACTTACCATCCCTTCCAGAAGCCATCACCCCTGGATTGGGTTTGGGGTAGAGGTTGTGGGTTATGGTGTTGAACTTGATCATCTCTCATGGGATAACCTGCTGGTGGTGGTGGTGCTACTGCTGCAGGGTATGCAGTGCCAGGTGGAGGATATGCTACTGTTAATTTAATTCAAGAAAAAAAAAAAAAAACCCACAAACAATATCTCAATAAATAAACCCAAAAACTAAAAAGACCGAATTTGAAAGACAAACTATGAGAAAACGATCTCCCAAGGAAATTAAAAAAAAGGGTGCAAAAAACATACCTTGAGGCTGGTTTTGATTGTAGTGATTCATGTTGAAAACAGATCTATCTATCTATCTATCTATTCTATCTTACCACAATACAATACTATGAGGGATAAAGGGATGGAGCAGATATATATAAGATCACGACTGGGTTTTATATATAAAATAAACAATAGCAGTGCTACGATATTAATAATAAGGATTAGGTGGAGAAACAGACAGACTAATGGTGGAGCTGTTGACTGTATTGATTGGCAGCGACGCCAACGAGGGCGGCGACTAACGCGTAGGAGGAGAACCCAAAGATCAGAAAAATTATTGTAGTGGTATATCTCTTACCAATCATAATAGGTTGCTTTAATCACTTAATAGTAATTGGCATGTCTTAATCTCTTCATATCCTCTTGACGGATGGAATAGTGAAATTCATTATTTTGGATGCGTCATTATACCTTTTTATTATATAATTCATGTATTTGGATTAATTATATTTTCTATGTTATTTATATATATTCAAAATAATGTGTAAATAAAATAATTTTTAAGTAGAACCCGAGCAATTATGAGAAGAAAAATGTTAGAGATTCTAAAATTTTTATCAAATGTCACACATAAATATAGACTCCATATTTATGTGGAATCTACCTCATATGAAATATTTGACAAAAATTTTGGTATTCTTAACATTAATTTTATTATTGGAATGATCATGAAGAGAGATCAGAAGGGTCAAAGTAATGTTTTATATAAAAAAAAATGTTAATATGTATTTAACTAAAATAATTTTATATGTATCAATTAATGCATTAATTAGTGTCTTAATTGATGATATGTTATAATTTAAGATATTTTTAATATTTATAATTTATATAATAAATGAAATCAATAATAATATCATAATTAATATTAATATACTAATTGATACATATAGTACGACTTTTAACTATAAACCTACCTTAGGGGTCGTTTGGCAAGAAGGTTGGGGTTAAAATAATAATAAAAGATAAAACAGGCTATTTTAGCTAAAAAAAACAAAACATCACATCTAACCCATAATCATTACACTCTTCTCTCACAAAAAAAGTCAAAAAAATCAAAAAGCCAAAAAATCCTTTCCAAACCAACTTTTTTAGCCCAAGTTAAAATAACTAAAAAAACCAAAAAATCAAAAAGACAACCCCTTCCCAAACGGGGCCTTAATGTTAACCACATTTTATAAGAGGATTGTTGGGAAGGTCTAATCGAAACCCACGTTGCGTCGAGGTGGAGTGAAGACGGTCAACATCCGCAACCTTCCTTGGTTGGACCACGTGGTGGTAGTTGGTTGTTTGCTTTTTCTATTAATTTTTTTTGAAATTTGGTCAAAATTTTTTCATAAAACAACGTTCATCTATTAAGAACATATACAAAAAAAAAAAAAATTCATAAAAAATTAAATATATATATTAATATAATCAAAATATATTTAATGAGTAATTTAATATTTTAAATTTTAAAATAATATTTCTTTTAATTTAAATGTTAATTTTTAATAAAATTAATATTTTTAAAATCGTCTTATCAAGATCTATCAAATAAGATTTATATAAATATGAAATTCTTAAAAAATATTAAAAAAATACCGTTCGAAATTGATGTAAACAGTAACATGTTATTCTATCTCACAATAATATATTATTTTAGTTCACAATAATATTTTATTGTTACAAAAAATAGAGTAAATACTAGATGAACCAATTAAAAATATACATACACAATATTTTTAAAATTGTATAAAATAAAAAAAAAATGTTTCTTGTCAAAAGAGTTCTGTAAGATACATATATATATATATATACATGGGCAATATTGTCCAAGAAAAAAGAAAAAAAATTACTATGTTTTTATTCAATTATGCGCCTCTTTCTCGGGAGGTTTATGAAATAAAATAAATTAGATTGCCCTTTTCACCCAACAAGGTTCCAATGGAAACATTTTGGCTAAATTTTCCTATTTTTTTTAGAACTATGTAAGGACTTCAAATAATTTACTAAATTTTTTACCAAATCTCTTACATAGATATGGGATCCAAACACAAGTGGATTTGTGTGATTTCACGTCTATGTGAGAAATTTAATAAATTATTTAGAATTCATAATATTTTTTTTAGGTAGACAATTATCCTTTGATTAGAGATTACTTTTATTAAAATAAACTAGTAGTTGACTCGTGTAATGTACGAGTTAATTTTTTTTTTAAATAATATTTTATAAAATAAAATAATTTATATATATCTATATATAAATTATTTTTAAAAATATGTTGCAATGTATGCAAAAGAATAATATTTATTTTATCATAATAAATAAATAAATAATAATTTAAATTGAATTATTTATGTATATATCTATGGATTATATATAGAACTATTTAAAAAATATATTACAAAATGGCAGTGGCTTTGGTTTGGACTGGACTGTGCTGTTGGGTCCGTGGGGGCCCACCACGGGTCCCGTTTTGATAATCCGAACCGTTCAATATGTAGAACTCATCGAGTACTATATGCCTATAAAAAATAACGTTGATCGGATATCGATAACTATGTAAACAAAATAGTTTTTTATCAACCGTTAATTGTTTCACCGTCTATTTTTTTTATACAAAACTGATTTGATCACATAACTATTGATATCCGATCAAAGTGATTTTTTACAAGCATGTAGTACTTGATGAGTTCTACATATTGACGGTTCAGATTATCAAAACGGACCCAAAAAATGAGTCCCATGTGCCGAACTAGACGAGTCTAGTATTGATCTCAACTTGAGACAAGTTGGACCCCTTACAAAATATACATTACAATTTTCATTCTGTTAAACTATGAAAGTGTAGTTTAAATATATATATGTATATATATGATACTTTTGTACTTAATTTCAATATAATAAAATAAATATTCATTTTAATATTACAAACAGTGATTAAATTGGAGGAAAAAATCATTTAAAATTAAAGAATGATTCTAATTATTTATTTTGATAATCTTAACCTTATTGTTCTATAAAAGTGTTATTTAAACAAGTATATATAATAATTTTATTTCAATTATTTATGTATATTTTAATAATCTTAGCCCTACCAGGTTATAAAGGTGTAACTAAAATAAATATATAATGATATTATATGATATTAAATTATAAAATAGTAAAATAAACACTTAATTTGACGTTAATAATAATAGTTAAATTGGAAGATAAAAAAAGTAATAAGATACAATTAAAAGTGATTTCAATTATTTATTTTTTCATTCAGTTGGACATTTATAATAAAAAAAAGTTGGAATGAAAGTTATAAAAAAAAATTATTTTAAAAAGTTAAATGTAAGTATGTTGCAGTTAGATTAATTATGTTTAGTATTGATTTTTCTTTAATATCTATTTTAAAACTATTTGTACATAATATATATAATTACATATATGTACATAAATTTTAAATTAAATATAAATTTTTCTTAGTAAACAATTTCATGTTAAATAGGAAACTCAATATAAACTAATAATAAAATATAAATAAGATAGACAAAGAAGAAGAAGAAGAAGAAGAAGAAGAAGAAGAAATGTATCTAATTTTAATATAAAAATTGAATACTTGAATAAAAATGAAAAAAGTAGAAGAAAATTAATTCGTAAAATATTTTTTAGTAAGTATAATTATTTTAATTTTTATTTGTGAGTAGTTTAGATTATTAAGTCTTTTAAATATTATATTTTAGAAATAATTGAGTATAAGGGTATGTTACATGACACTTAAAAAAAAAAAAAACAAAAAACAAAACAGAAGAGAGATATGCCATATAAGAAAGAGAGAAATTTTGAGGGTAAATATTACTTATATATATATATATATATAATTAAATATAAATTAATATTAAGACATCAATAAGATAGACAAAACATATAAAAGAAAATTAATTTAATCTGTGCAATACATATAATTAAGCACATTCTGTCTTATTTATTTATTTGTATATTAAGATAATTTTTTTCAAATATCATAATAATTAAATTATAATTATATATATGAAAAATAAGTATTTCTCAAATAGAATCCATATAAAATTGATTAGTATAATTAAAATTGAGTTTGTGTAAAACTTTATATGTAAATGAAAAATGCATGTTGATATGGATTTCTTCATGTAGAGGGCTAGAAATTAAGGTCGAAATTAAGTATGGACCTAATTGCAGAGGTCACCCCTATTAGGCGACTAAGAATGATTCAAGGAGTATGGGCTAAAGCCCAAGGAAAGTGGGTCAACAGTAGGTCGGATTATGTTCGACCCGCCAAAGGTCCGAACAAACTCTATAAAGGAAAATGTCTAAGTTAAGCTGCGGAGATAGCACTTGCAAAGGTCAAGTTGTTAAGGCACTTTGTTTCAGCGCTACCATTCCTAGTTTGTCAGCATCGCCGTCTCAAGTATTGTCAAGTTACTGAGAGAAAGAGAAAACCGAAGCAACTAATTTGCAGAGGCAGCACTTGCAACGGTCAAGTTACAAAGGTACTTTGTCGGCACCGCCATCTCTAGTATTGTCGGCACCGCCATTTGAACTTGCCACGGGAAACAGCCACCGTAGCAACTACAATCGCCGCAACTAACTTGCAGAGATAACACCCCACCAAGGTGATAGCAGCTTTTGAGAGAAGTTTCCCCTCCACAAGTAGAGGTTGATGCTTGGCGTTGATAGTAGGCCCCAAGGCATTACTAGCCTATGGCTGATAACAGGCTCCCCAAAGTCATCATTAGCTTGGTGCTGATAGTAGACCCCGAAGCTTACTAGCTTGGCGTCGATAGCAGGTCCCAAAGCTTACTGGTTGGGGTTGATAGCAAGCTCAAAAGTACCAGTATACCGCGGTGACCTCGCTAAGATGTAGGGTAGCCCAAAAGTAAAGGACTCTATTTCCGTTATCCAAGTGATGGACTTGCCTTAGTTGCACAAACAAGACCAAGGAAATCCCCTTATGTTTCATACTAAGGCACAACATGGCTGATAGCAGGCTTAGCTGTGGCCTTTGCTCTAAGAAGCTGAGGAGTTTGTGGTTAAGTGACTAAGGGTGGAGGCGTCACTGAAGTGAACACGAATATAGTTGATAGCATGCTATGAAGTCTTGAAAATGCATGTCTTAGCTAAACCGAACTAAGAAGACAAGTGCAGCGATAAACATTACTGCCGTAAGTGCACTTGTTAAGGTTCAAGTTGGAGAAGCAAGTTGTAGCGGCAAACACTCTTACTGCAAAGTGCTTGTTGAGGCATCGATGCCAAGCAAATAATACATAATACATGTAGAGGGACATATAACAACTTTAGCCTGATGGTCATGTGATTATCAGAGACACATACTCTCACTTTATTTGGCTACTTGGTATCCTTTGGTGCCAAGAAAAATGCTATAAATAGGGCCCATTTCCCAAGGTCCAAAAAGAGGATTTTTGGAAACTTGGGAGATGCTATCCATTTGTGCACTGCCATTCTTTTCTTCTTAAATTACTTGCTCCATCCTCACCCAACTACTCATTCTCCAATTTTCTAGATTTTTGTTGACTCATTTCTCTAGCCATTTTGACTTTGCTGGACTATTGACATAATTTTGTCTCTCTAATCACTTTCTTAATCACTGTTCATCTCGAACACCTTACACTTTAAAAAAAATATATCTTTAGAAAGTGTCACTTAAACATGAAAAAAATATTATTTTTAATATAGATATATATGAAGTGAATATACATATTTATATATCTTATTATTTGTATTTAAATTGGCACAACTTTACGACTAATTTGAAGTCCCCATGTGGCAATATTTACTAGCATAAATAAAAAGAAAATAAAAAAAAGTTCAAATCGTTGTGAATAAAAATTGTAATTATTGGATATAAAAGTTGTCATATCAATTTAAGTCTGAATAAGATAGTTGACATTTTTTTTTTTTTTTTTGTAAAGCACGCCAGTTACAGTTCCAGTCCTATTTTTTCCCCCTCTATTCTCTCCCTCTTGGGTACCAATCTTCTGTCCCAAGTTGCTGTACCAATCTTCTGTCCCACTACCATATTAATGCCACGTGTTTTTTAATCAAATTAGCAGCAATCCTCATTAGTGGCCATCCCTTCTTTCTTCTCTCCCCTTCTCTCTTCTTCCGTCTCTTCTCTTTCTTTTTGCTTTGCTATATATATATACTAGCTTATCACCCGTGCTATGCACGGAATAATTATAAATATTTATATTTATTTTTATTTTTTTTAATATATAAATTAAATACATGAGATTTGACCGAGGAGTTTAAAAGAATTTAATAAATGTTTATTTATTTATTTAAGAGGCATTTACACAATAATTACATGGGTTTCTTGGAGATGTAAAAAGTAAGAAAATTAAGATTTCATTTATTGCGTTGTTCATTTAATAAGTGTAATTATTATAAATTAAGTGTTTATTGTAATCAATAGTGTAATTATTACAATCTTTGAACCAATCACCAATCACCAAGTCAATTTTTTTTTAAAAAAAATATTAAAAAATCAAGAAATTAAGATTGACAATTTATATTTGTTTTCATTTTTTTTAATATATAAATTAAATACATGGGGTTTGACCGAGGAGTTTGAAAGAATTTAATAAGTGTTTATTTATTTATTTAAGAGGCATTTACACAATAATTACATGGGTCTCTTGGGGATGCAAAAAGTAAGAAAATTAGGATTTCATTTATTGCGTTATTCATTTAATAAGTGTAATTATTATAAATTAAGTGTTTATTGTAATCAATAGTGTAATTATTACAATCTTTGAACCAATCACCAATCACCAAGTCAATTTTTTTTTTAAAAAATATTAAAAAATCAAGAAATTAAGATTGACATGTTGGAGCTTCCACAAGCCTTGGGTTTTAAAAGACCATTTTCCTTAATATATAGATATACAGTAACAGAGTTGAGAAATTAAATTAGAAGGAGTACTTATTAATTACGACATTAAAATTTTTTATAAAAATATTTTACATAATTTTTTATGATTAAATTCAAGAAATATATATATATATATATATTATTTGTAACTAGTATATCATGAACAATATAAAAAAAAATCATAAATATAAATTTTAAAATAAATTATATAATGATAAAGTATTTTTTTATACAAAATTTCAGTAAAAAGTTAATATAATAGTCATACTACGTCATCATTGACATATGATATCACCAACCAATAGTAAAGAAACACAGATGATGAATCTCACATGTCAAATATAACTAACAATTTAATAAATTTCATATTTTCATTGAGTTAATTATAATTATATATTAATAATGATGGATATCACCATTGTATTAAACTTTTTATAGATAATAATATGACTTATTGTAATATCTTTATTTTCAATAAAAAAAATTATTATTATTCTCATAATTTTAAAAATATCATTGATATTTCAATCTAAATAATATTTTATAATTTTTTATTTAAAATTTTTTCTTTATATTTGTCAAAATAAAATAAAAAAATCCAAAATCAGGGCATGTGACTCCTCTAGACCAGGTGTGGCTCCGCCACTGTATATATATATATATAATTTTTTTGGATAGGAAAATGAATCAGAACATGAAGATGGATGAACATGACTGCAATGACAAAATTGGAAGGATTGTATCAACATACAGCTTCCCGAAATCTTCATCCTCCTTATTCAAAAGCTAAGACTAATCCTAAACAATCATTCTCTAACCAAATCCCATGAAGACCAATCTCTAATTCAAACACCAGTCCTCTGTGAAATATATGTATACATATACATAAACCTAAATTATACAATCACAAAGTAAAAGCAAACATGGTAGAATATTGAAACCCAAAAAATATTTGTTAAAGACACAATCCTAATTATGTTTTTTGTTGATTTTAATCTTCAAGAAACTCCCAAAACCCAGATTGCCACTAATTTCTCCTCTCTGACCCAATCATCACTGACCAACCTCACGAGTACAAATCCAATATTCCAGTCTTTGCCGAGAGAGATCTGATCAAGTCCAGATTGCTGCTGATTTGATTAATAGATACATGGCAATAATATAGCAGTGGGACAAAAGATTGGTATAGCAACTTGGGATAGAAGATCTCACCCACTATTTTCTCTGCTATAACTGACAAAGACGATCCAATCATGATGCACATTACATAGATTTCAAGATTTCTTAATGATTACTCTCATTGTCTCAGCTTCCGTAACTTGCTACATTAGTGGAATAGCTCCGAAATACTTAGAAAGAGACGCATAGTAAGATGTCAAGTCCTTTCACAAACATGGGCAGTTTTATCAGGTTGTGAGGAGTTGTTCACAGTAAAAAAAAAAAAGAGAAATGTTTGGGATCCTTTTTTGAAGGTTTCATGATTTGATCTTGATTTTTGATGTGTGTGCGTAGGGTTACTCATGTATGTGTGAGTCCTATATTATAAGTAGTTGGAATGAGAGGGGGCGCTGTGAGGATTATGTATGTGTGAAGATTTCTATCACAATTGTATAAAAAAAAAAATCATCAAAAAACATGGAAAATGAGAGGTTGATAGTGACGAGAGCAAGGAACACAAGGCAAAACTTGGTTAGAATCGCAGACACAAATTAAATTTTGGAAAACTGTTAGCACATCCACAGGATTTTAAGGAACATGGGCATACTTTTAAGAAAGTGTCGATGGTTGCTTATGGATGAAAATTAGTAGAAATATCTTTTGGTCATCTATGATCTTTAATATCAAGTGGTCAGTTAGGTCTTATTAAAACTGACCAAGTAGATTGGTTGTCGTGTCAACTTACAAAACAACCTATTTTACTGTTTCAAACAAGTAATTTCGTGTCTTATGGATCTTTTGATCTTATTTATTATGATATTTGGAGGTCTTCTCCTACTTCTATCATGGGTGGATCTAAATATTTTTTCATTTTATTATTTCTTTTGAGAAAGCAAACAAACAGCAAGCATTATATTAAGTAGGAAAATTATTTACAGAACGTGCTAAATCATGTGTAGGTTTAACATCTTGACGCTTCACCTTACATACACAAAAATAATACTTACCAAGCGACCTTATATCTGCTATTATAGTGGAAGAAGACCAAAAAGGACAGACTCTTTTATATAGTACATCCATCAAAAGCTATGAGTCCATCTATGTACATAATTTGCGCAAAATTTTGTTCTTTTTCCCACTGGATCGCCCTCTGACAAGCCATCACTTCCGCCGGAATAACCCTACCTACCAACTAGAGAGAAACTGGTTGGACAACCAAGAGTCCTAGCCCTTTTGCAATTTTTAACTCAGAGTTTGCGATTCCCGACAGGCCTCCGACGAGGCTTTAAATCTGTTGCTCTTAGACCATTTCCGACGCTTCATCAAACCCAGCATCAAATTTAAAATTTGGTGAAAATGGTACTGTTCACGGCTCCAACGCTTCATCAAACCCAGCATCAGATTGAGTTTTCATCAAATAATTCATCAAACTGAGTACAGCTAAAGCATTTCACCAAATCATCATTGACTGGTTGGGGATATCAACCGGTTGACCAGTTGGTTGCCCGGTCGGTTAACCACCCGGTTGTCCCGGAAAAAGGTTCAAACAATTCAAAAAAAAAAAAAAAATTCTCACACCGGTCGACCAACCGGTTGTCCCGGAAAAAGGTTCAGACAGTTCAAGAAAAGGTTCAAACAATTTAAAAAAAAAAAAAAAAAAAATTTCTCTAACCGGTCGACCACCCGATTGTCCCTGAAGCATATTAGCTGAATTTGGTGAAGCATTGGAGCAGTTGGCATCAAATTTGATAAAATGGATCATTTTTTACTCAAATTTGGTGAAAAATCTGAGTCACGGTTGGAGATGCTCTTACCTTCTCTAGTTGATTTTTGTCTTCTAGGAGGGAGAGGGAGTTGAGGAAGCTGGGTTTCAACTTGCTTTTGCACCGATTTGGCCTACCCCTTCCTTTCCCCTATCCTCATCCCCTTTGTCTTGTCTTCCTCCTTTATAATTGCAAAATAATAAACTTTTTTAGCTCTTTTAGCTTTCCTCTTATCCCTCTGTTTTGCTCTATGTCCTTTGCACCTTTCTTAGCAAGTCCTTTTTCGAACGGTTTTGTTAGCAAGTCCTTAAAAACACAATTTTTGATGGTGCTGTTTGGAGCTCAACACAGATCTACAAAGAGGGTAGCATCAGTTTGACCTTCTCTCTTCTAGTTTATAGTTGTTGTGCATCAACATTCCTAAGATATCGGGCTTGAAGACGAGGGTAATACTTCGTAAAGGAGGTTCTAGGCGCATTCTAGCACCCAAACAACATTTGGAGGGTCATGAAGGAAGAATTGTCACTGAATCAATTCATTCTTCGGTTCACGTTCAGGACAAGCGGAAGAGAGTGCCATGTATCGAAAATAGTTACGGTGACTCAAGCCTTTTTCAATCTCCTCAACGGCAGACTCTTCTAAACTAGTAACCAATTTTCTGTCCTTTTGTTCTTTCCCTGATAACGTGATTTCTAGTTTTGTCGCAGGAGTTCGATGAAGTCTAAGTTGCCGTCTTGAAGCTTCTTTGTCTGAGATAGGTTGTGGTACTTGGTGTTGTGCATGTTGTTTCTTATTAGTCATTTTAGAAGTCGTTTTCTTTTCCTTGTCTATTATATCCTCGTATGTGGAACTCTATATATGGTTATTAATGCAATTTTATCCTTTCTCAACAATAACCCTACCTGTTGTGTTTTAAAATTTACGAGATAATTTTTTAATGGTGATCCAATTTAAGTTGGTTGTCTACAATGGCTATACAATTTAAGCCGAAGTTGGTTGTCCGCAACATATGGAGTTGTATAATATGCATTTTAGTTGCTCTTTTTTTCCAACAGAAATTTTTAGCATCTTTCCAGGATAGTTTGAAAAGGCTTATAATTAAAGAAAAAGTTAACATAACTTCATACTTTAAGAGTCATTACTTAATATATATATATATATTCATAACCAAACAACACATTAGATATAATAAAAGATCTCATGAGTTATAACTAAAATAATGTCAAAATTAAAGAAAAAAATTAGTCATAATTAGGGAAGAAAATGACATAACTTAAGGATATATATGGTAGGAAGTGTGTATAGTAGAATTTCCTTTTTGCTAATACTGCTATACTTTAAAATATGTTTATTCTATCTCCAAGAAAAATAGAAAAATAGGAAATTTTGTTCCTAGAAATCTGTTTATTCAATCTTGAAATTATTAGTTATGTCATTACTGTTATTGTAGAAAATAAAAATAGTGACAAGCTTCAATTATAAAGTTGCTGCAAGAGTTCACCCAAAAAACAGTTGCTGCAAGAGTTTGAGTTTGTTCATATTAGAATTTGGATTTTGAGTTTTGGGTCTCACCTTCGCCACTGTTGATGTATGCCGCCGCTGGTGTACATCCCTTCCCTTCGGTCTCAACCTCGTCGTCCTACTACCTCTTCTTCCATATTTCATTTAAAGAGAGAGACACACACCAGTAAAAATATATATATAAATAAATAACAAAATTAAGCAAAACGACGTCATTTTAATAAAATCAAATCTTAGCCCTCCATTTTATCTCATTTTTGATGCGTCGCACTATCAACAAAAAGCACTATATATCGATCTTCACTCTTTTTAAACAGCATTGTTTAATGATTTTCTTCTAATAAAAAAGTTCCTGTTAATCCACACCCATGTGATCTCATCAGAATCTTCCATAGTTTACAGGTCAAAAAATGTTTTAGTATTGAAAACAAAAGGAAAAAAAAAATGATAAATAATGTGAATATTCAACTTCAAATCAATTTCGGTAATCTTTTGAATGCATTAAGAAGTACTCAAAGTGCTTTAATGACAAAACTTATTGCTTTGTAAGGACTTTACTAAACCAATTAGGTTCCTTTGATTGTAAAAATGAAAACAGTTTTTCCAAGGAGAATTTAGTGGAAAATCCTCTTTCATGCACACTTGTATATCAATCAATTCCTAAGATATTCTTATATTTCAATTAGTCCTATTCTTTTGGAGTTTTGTTCCATCAGATTCCAATTCTTATATTTGAGGTCTTTTGTAGACAATTTTATCCTTATAGATATTTTCTCACACGAAAAGGCCACAGTAGATATATATATATATATATATGTATATGTCATGTATTCTATTTTGGGGTGTTTTGTTATGGTAGGTTTGTGATCGAACTTGGAAACGATTTGTGGAATATGCTTTCTTTGTTTTTCAATCGTTTGGTATAGGGTTGGTGTTCATACAGTTTTGGTTCGGAACGAAGGGAGAGTGCAATTCGAAACAAAGTTGCTTTGAATCGTTATGGATTTGGTGTTCATATGGATTTCTTGCTTTGAATCTGTTTGCGTCTCAGGAGTTGAGGGCGAACACGTAGGCTGTTGTGTCAAGAATACAGGCGTGCTAGGCTCGATGAACCTAGTGTAAGATTGGAAATGTGGTTTGAGATTTCTTACTTCCACAGGACTTGATAGTGTGTGGCTAAAAAGAACCACTACTAATTCGGATCTTGTCCTAATGAAGAGGACATTAACAAATTTGCTAGGTGGAAAAATAGTAAAATTGAACTTCAATTAACTGGAATGAAGTACAATCTGGCTAAGCTAATAAAGGCCAACTCAAGTAAACAACTAACTGCAAGAATTAAATTGCTTAAGAGATGATTGTTGGAAATTGCTAGAACTCTTGGTTAAGTGTTTGGTACTGGATCCCTTCAAATGGCATCCTTGGAGTCCTTTTATAGCTCAACTAGGCCTTCCTTTTTCTGCTCCAACCGCCAAAAAGTGGTAGCCATAAGTTATGCCACTTGTCCCATGATCTTTGACTTGAGGCCCAAGAATAGCAACCATCTTGACCACTGACAGATGAATCACCTTGCTTTTCATGGCCCACTTAGTCTTCTAATTTTCTCATACGCCTTATCCATTACAAACATGAGTAAACCTCCTTGCACGTTTTTAGGGGGTTAGGCCTCAACCAATTCTTATTTCCTAGGGAACAGTTGAGGCCTCCTTTTTATCCTTGCCAATTATTTAGTTTACAAATTAAAATCAACCTTCCATCAGCTGCCATTTACCATCAGTCCCACATCATTTTTGCCATCTTAGTCAGGCCCACCATTTACTGCTACGTGGCATTTTGCCAAAAATGATACAAACACTCCCCCTTGTAGTGTCCCGAGTCTTAAACTCGACTTAAACCCTCAAATATGGGTGCACCGATACTATTTCGGAACCTTGGTGTGATGAATTTGTATTTGAGCTTTTAGTTATTATAATTGAAACCTCCTTCCAGATGCTTAGAGCCTTGATTGATATGCTAACATGATTGTTGGGCAAGATTTGACCAAAACTCCAAATTCGAATATTTATTTTTGAGTAGTATTCACTCTTTTGTTCTTTTTTCTCTCCAAACTTTGAATCTTGATTTGAGGTTAAAACCGTTGGAAAGTTTACTTCAATTTAGACATAATATTGACCAAATTCTGACTCCGGAAGAGGGAGATATGCCTGTTTGCACTTTACCCTGTAAAAGTTGTCTAGGTTAATCCAGACATGTTAGAATATTTGTTCCGCACAAGCAGATTATGTTTGAGAGCAATATTAGCAAAATAGATCCGCATGAGCGGCCAAAGGCTCTGCACATGTGGATATGCACATCAAGACTTCGAATTTTGTGCCATTTTCTCTCAAAATCTGATCCCTCTCTTTTTATTCCCTCAATTCTCTCTCTCTCTCTCTCTCTCTCTCTGACTCTTTTCCCTCCCTTCTCTTTGCACGCTATCTCCCCACCATAGCCACCATCTTCAACCTTTAGATTTGGTGTCTTAGAGTCAGATTCAATCAAAAGTTTGAGCATTTACATTGTAGGGCTTGTCAAGGGCTATGTTCTAGTTTAACCCAAAATTTGATTTGGCTTCATTTCAAGTATTGTGTTTCTCCTCTTCCCTCAAAGAGATAAGATTTTCGTCTATTTATTTATATATGGTATTTTTGTTATTCTCCAGTGGGAGATTAGTAGAGAAGATTGTGAAAAATACATGTTAAAGGTTAGAGTTTGGAAATGATTGGGTATTTTCTATAATTTGCTTATCAAATCTATTTTCTATATATCAAATAACATGTCGGTACTTTAATTTAAGAAAGCGTCAATTTTGGTAAACCTTAATTTGTGAAATGGTTCAAAATGTGAAAATTGTGATCTCTACTTGAAATTGGATACAATTAAATAAGAAATGGATGATGTCATATTGAAATTAGTGATGAATGTGGATAATTTATGAAATTATAGTAGTGATAGAGATTGCATTGTTGTCCATTAGTGAAGAATGACATTATTGTAGAAATTGACATTCTAGATTGAACAAAACCTTTCATTAACTTGCAATTGGAAATTGTTGAATTTATCAGATAAAAACCCGTTGTTGAACGGAAGTGTATTGAACACATTTTGTAAAACGATGATTATGGCATGAGTTGCCCTTTTTAGTTTATTTAAACATGATAGTTTTAAATTGAATGGAATGGTGAATCCGGGTAATATATAGAGAATGAGAAAACTTAGCTCAATAGTCCATGGTAAAAGACCGAAAACTTGCACAATGTAGGTGTCAAGTTCTTTCTGGTTAGAAACTAATAAATTTGGCGGTGATTAGGTAGTGCTTAGTGATAACCACTAGTAGAGTAGTGCTCTCACTAGTCTACTAGTTGATTAGGTGGTACTCAACGATGACCACTGACAGAGTAGTGCTCATGGTAGCCTACTAGTCGATTAGGTGGCTCTTAGCGATGGTCATTAGCATATACATGTACCTTGGTAGGATTCACCAAAATGAACTGATGATTTGGATTATAAAACTATATTTTATCAAACTTTTGATAAATGATGATTTGAAGAAAATAATTGGAAGAAAATGAAAATCAATATTGATTTGAAAATGATTTGAGAAATCATAGAGCATCCTATATCTATATTGCATCATGATCATGTATTTATGTAGAAACATATTATTCACCCAAAAAAAGTGTAGATACATATTAGCGAGTAGAAAGATTATCCTACTTGACTATAGGCCATGTTTGTTTGGGTGGACATGAGCTTGGGATTGGACTAATAGTCTAATAAAATTATTAATCCGATGTTTGATTAAACAATTAAAGTACGGACTAATTATTTTAAACTTGATAATTAGTTAAGATAGGATACATAATCCAACAAATTCGTAATCCTAAGACTATTAGTCATAGGAATGCTAATTCAATCCACCCAAACAAACATGACCTACGTGGCTAAAATCTTTATCAGATATTGATGACTTACTACGGTAGTGAGTGGCCTTAGACTTGTGCAAAGGCTAGACAGAGCTCTCATGAAATGGTGGCCAAGGGCCATTTTGTTTCACAGACCGAGTGCCTTTATATTTTGTAAGAGTAAATCCCTTTGTAATTGACGCAAGTCTGGGGACATTTTGTTTATCGTTGGATATTTTGTTTCATATAACATATTATATATTCACTCCACCTATATATATATATATGCGAGAGGGGCCTTTGAGTATATTTATTATTGCTCTTTATTTCTTATTCAAGTTTATTTATTGAGATTCAGGTCTTGAAAATCTGGGTGTGACACCCTTCAAATGTATCCTTTAGATCTTTAAGGATATACTTGAATTAAACCTAAATTCCCCTATTTCCTTGCCTTGATCCTTGCAATCCATTAATGCCTATCCTTGACATGATAGGCATCAAGACACGTTTTGATGCCTGAACTGTTGCGACACTACGCCTTCTGCTTCAGCTATGATTAGGAAGCTTGATAGCTATATGCTTTTTAAATTTCGAGCCTTACTGCAAATAATTGCCGCCAAAGCTTACTAGAGAAGCTAAACCATTAGCACTTGGCTATAAGTACGCCATAAACATTGCCTTGCCTTAACTTTTCCCTTTCTTCTCTCTGCTACAACTCTTCTCCTTCTTCTCCCAATTTCTTTACCCCCATGGCTGCAAAGAGAGCCTCTGTTTCTAAAAAATACCCCAATACCACTGGGTATCTAGTCGACGACCTTCTCAAAGACAAGAAACCAAAAATTCACAGAGACTTTTTGGTAGATCTACCACCGCCATACGATCCTCACTCCAAACTAGGGTTCGAACCTGCCTTTGCCAATGGCTTCCCTTCTTACCTGGAAGCGTATTATCCTTGTCTTGAAAGAAAGCTTCCCTTTGAAAACTTTCTTTTTTGACTAGAGTATTATCCTTCGTATTATCCTTCCTTACCCTTTCAGGGTTTGGCATTCCCCCAAACCTGACTACATTGCTTGGTTAGTTGTTGCGGTGAAGGGCAAGCTTTGAAAGGACACCAACATTTATGACGCCATTATTCTTAGTCGTGGGAACATCAGGCTTAATAAAGCTCTGTTCTTCTCCATCTACCAATTCTAGTTAGTTTCTACCAATTCATTTCATCTACGTAACAGCATGATGGCCCTTACGCTCCAAGACGTTGCATTCTTTATTAGATTTCGCCCTCCTAAAAAAGAAATTGACAACCTTATTTCTTGTAAGGGTGTACAATATATTTATCTTGATAAGAAACAACTTATTCTGCTGTCCAGAAAACCCCATATGCCACTAAGCACGAGCACATTTCTTTTCCAATTTACTGGCTCAACAAATTTGTCTTTGGCATCCCTTCCTAGAAAATCACCAAGGACTTCACAGAGCTAGCAAAAGTGCCCTTCATAGGTTAAAAACTGGCTATGGGCCCTCTGGTACTTGCTCATCTTTACAAATGTTGATGGAACTAACCTCTTCTTAGTTCATGAATAGGTTTGGTCACTGTGGCTCTGATCCTACTTTTTTGAATTTGCTCCTTCCATTCTTGTCCCAATGCCTCAATCAGAAAGTTTTGGACTCCGCACCTTAGAGGCCCATACTTTTCTTTCTTCTATAAGAAGATGATCTCTAGAGAAGCTCTTGCCCTGCTACCATTTTCTCGAATATCCATTCCTACATGGCTGGCTACTCCCCCTTCCCAAACTGGTCAGAGACAAACAATTTGATGTCTAATTTTTTGTATATATTTATTCACTTTGAGACTTGCGAGATAAAATGTTTGGATCACAGTCGTGAGCCTTGTAGAGTCTACAAAGTAAAGTTTTGAAGAAATATGAAGAGGATGTAGTTAAGGGGATGTAGTTTTCTCAATACAAAGTTGATTTTCGTGACCTGAACTCATTCCCAACTTAAAAGTTGCTAACAATTGAAAGTGTTTACAGCTCTTAAAAAAAATAAAAAATAAAAAATAAATTGAGCAATTTAGTGCATGAAACTCTCTCCTTACTGTAAGTTCTAAAAGGATCAGATGTACACAATTCCACATGCAAAGAGGTTATTTTTGTGTTTCAAAACCATAATGCCAATATCACAATTGAGCAACCTTACCAGTGTGCCAACGCCATCCTAATAAAAAAGTAACCTAGCACAAGAAATTCCTATTAAAGCAAGATATGGGGAAATATATACACAATCTTATCTCCGATAATAAATTGAAAACACAAATAATAATAATAATAATAATAATAATAATAACAGATTATGAATGCTTCACTTTGATTCATTACCATCAGGCCAAAAATGTAGGCTACTAACAGATTATGAAAACATGCATTTACATTTAGCTTTCACAGCATTTGAACTAAAGCCAAACTTTAGCAGTGAAATTAGAAGAACAGAAAAGCACAGGCCAGAATAGAATTGTCTAAAGCATTTCATTCACTAATTCTAGGTCTAGCTCATCAGCCATCGCACACGGTTCGAAACAAAACATAGCTTGAACACCTTGGGCATTCATCATACATCATCATTGCAAGCTGATTCATATACAAGTAATTAGTATGAAGTTTTAATGATCTTATTAATATCAAGAAAAGTAATGAAATCAAAATTACATTTTGCAATTAACATGACACTTGAACACAGCTATATATATCAACCATCAAATATCAGACAATGAAGGCACGAGTCTTGAAGAATAACAGAATCTAGTAGTAGTAGCTCATTTATGATTGGAGGTGTAGGAAATCCAAGTTAGCTCTTCTGCAGCTCACTCTAAATCTCTAACTTAGCTGTCACAGTCTTAGTATGCGGAATTTTTGTAAACAAAACTTCGCTTCAATCTTCGGAACATTCATCACACATCATCATTTGAAGCTGATTGATAAAGAAAACTAGTAAGCCTTCATTTACAATCAGTTTAGTTAAAATAGGGCATTGAAGATGAAACAGTTGCACTGTGTCTTTGAAAATAAGTTTATATACCGCAGGCAAAATGAGCAAATGTGAAAGTCAGAGAGAAAGAAAGAGCACAAATAGAGCCTATCATATAGCAGCACAAGAAAAATAAATTCAAGGATCATTTTACTAAATTCTACAAAAAGGCCATTTCCCATTTAAAGCTGTTAATTTACTTTCATGAACTCATGTTTTCACTGTTAATCTTGAAATATAGCCAACCACCTAATCTATTGAAGCAAACAGTTCCTACTAGTCCGAAAGCTCCAAAACATTTTTAAAAAGCATTCCATCTTTGCTTCTCCATCTTCATCTAGTCTTGTCAATGCCTACAACAGGGAACAAAGAAGTACGCACTCCTCCATCAAAAATTAAAGATAGAAATAAAAAAATAAAACAGAAAGCTAACTGATTTTAAGGCTGAAAACAAAGAACAATATCAAAATCCAGGGCATTATGTAACTCTAATATAGTCATATAACCTAGCATCTCACATCTCCATAGAGAATATGAAAAAGGATACTAAAGAAGATATCAAGAAATTATGTTTAACTTGACAAGAACCTAAAATCTCCAATCTCCATATACAAAGATTACAAAACCTGACTTGCATGATAGGGTGTTCTCAAAAAAAAATTAATCTCACAATTCAAATGGATTTAAGATAAGTCCAACATTATACTAACTTACCCGAAACTCAAACGTTGGAAAAGGACATCAAGGAGGATCCTATGAAGTTTTGCTAGATACCTAAATCAAGAAAGAAATGAATTGGTCAGGCAACCTACAGCACAAACTAATTTGTCAAACATATAAAAAATGGATGACGACACAGGGAAGGTAAAAAAAATATAACCAAATTTGTCATCATAAACCGGAGGAAGAAAAAAACACGAAAGAAAAATTGCATGAAATTGATGATCACAATATGCTCCAACAAGAGGATCCCCCTGACATTTCCATTCATTAAACTCCAACCAAACTTGCTTTTAACTTACAAGAATAAGAAGGCATCAGATACCAAACAGGCTCATAGAAGAAAGTTTTAAACCAACCAACAATTCCTGCTTGAACGTCAGCCTAGGACAAGATATTTTTCAGCGAGTTTTGAGCACGATATTACCAACTATGATCCAAAACCTCTAATCGTCGTGTACATTTCCGAAGTAATGTCAGCACTTTAATAGATGTGTTATAACAGTTTCAGCAACCAAGGGCAAGATATAGCCTCAATAATTCCCCTATCCTACTCACAGAACATTGCTCCAAACTTATTAACACTGATTGTGCCCTAGATTCCTTTGAACGGCTAGCAGAATTCCACACATCCTATTAAGGATCCGCAACCTTGACTTATACATTGTTTCTTTGCAGCCACAGTGTAAAGAGACAGAACTAATTTTTCTGAGGCATGAATTTAAATAAAAAAAGGAAATAAAATAAATGACAAAGGAAAGAGAGAGAAGGAAAAACATTCATTGAAAATATGTGCTCAAAAAAAAGTAAAGAGAAATGCTCGGACCACATTATTAGATGGCAGACCTCACAATTTGTAAAAACTGAAATCAGCAAAATTAAGAAACTCAAAAGGGAATGGTTGGGTCCAATCTATTAATTTTAAGAGATCACCCAAATGGTTATTAAAATCGCAATCTAGATCGTAGGATATAAATTGCCAAAATGATCCAAATTGTTTTAGAATCGATACTACAACAGGATCAGAAATAGAATCATATGGGATCGTGTAGGATAGCATGGGATCATAGGTGGGATTGTAAATAGTACAGGTTTGTGATTTTTCACCTTATTTTTAATATGCATCATCCTTATTTGCATTTTTACCTATTTTTAATAAAGTAGAATCTTAGGATCATATCCTCTAATCCGATCCATGAGACCCTCTCATCGATCCAACGCAGGATCCCAATTTTATTAACCATGCCAAAGGCTCTTTCCCTTAGTATAAATACTGGCTCTTTTCCTTAGTAGAAATACTGATTTAATCACTCCAATTCAACCCGTTTCAACCATATGGTTCATTGCATTTCTCAACTCATATTCCGACACCCAAAAAAACAAAGCAATGCCAAACAAGTGTAGCATTTCACATCAACAAACTAATTTGGACACATCTCCAACTCACCTTACAATAGACCCAAACAAATATTGAACCAGCCAACAAGTTAACAAGTAGGGTCCAATCAAATCGAACATCTCAGCTGAAATTCAAAGTGTAGTGTAGATAATCAATCCGTAAAATCTAAAAACAAGCTTTACCCAGAGAAGAAAGCAATTCAAATCACCTTCGGGAAGCCAACCACAACTGTGGCGAGAAATCGAGAGCATCGAAGTCATCAATGCCGAAGCCGTCGCAGTGTGGAATGGTTGCATCGAATCCACGCAAGCACTCATTTCAACTGGACACCTTCAAATATCAAAATCATCAGAACACACACACATATATGTATGTATAGATAAGAGAGATGGTTAATTACCTGAAGATACGTTGAGAAAGGGGTTTTGGGGTTGAGGGACGAAAGGGAGAGCGAGCGGCTTTGGCTTCAGAGGCGAGTTTGGCGGCCGCGTTCCGGACGGGAGTTGATCGGAAAAAGGATCTGGCGGCGGCGCTGGCCATGGTAGAGAGACTCTACTAAAGTGGGAATGAATTTCTGTTCTGCTCTGTGCCGTGCTGTGCCTGCTGGTAAGGGTTTTTGTGTGGCGTAGTGTTGACATTGAAGATGATTAAACCCTAGGGAGGTGTTTGGCAGATGGGAAAAACAAAACCCCGTGCCTAGTTATTAAAGTTATCCGTCATCTGACTTTGTTATTAGTAAGTTTATTTTGAAAAATGGGTTAAAAATAACTTTTTTATTTATTTATTTTTTTAAAAAATATGTAAAAAATAAAAAAATAGTCAGTGTATTTGGTTTGAGTTTTCTGGATTAAATTTTTTGAAAATTGATTTTTTTGGTTTTTGTATTTTTTTTGTTTTTAGTGAATATTTTTTAAATTTTAAACATTTCCTTATTTAGATATATCTAAAAAGTAAAAAATTTGTGAAAAATATTTTTAAAAATTAATAAATACATAAAAATATAAAAAAATATACTGAATTTTTATATTTTTTTGTATTTTTGGTATTTAGTGAATTTTTAAAAGATTTTTTTTACAATTTTTTTACTTTTGAAGTGTATTTATGTTAAGTGTGTTTAAAAAATAAAAAAATTGCTTAAAATATTAAAAAAATGGAGAAATTACTCATAAGTCCCATATGGGAAAATGTTACTCCATTTAGTCCTAAGTGTTTTTTTATAAACCATTTAGTCCTTTTTTTACATCACAACATCATTATCAAAACAACATCAAACATCATCATCAAAACAACATCAAACCTCATAACATCATCATCAAACAACATCAAACATTATCATCAAAACAACATTAAAATTATTCATTTTTTCTTCGTCCAAACATTAACCTAATTTGTTTCCTCTAATTTTTTTCCTCTTTCCATGTTAATGTTTTCGATCTTCATCAGAAACTCCTCATCTGTCTCCCTCTCTCATCAATCGCATATATAAATACTACATAAATTGGAACTAAAATAATTTTCTGACTACGCTCTCTGAAATGCTCTTCAATGGAGGTAGTGCTACTTGTATCCTCTGATTCTGCGTCTCTCTCTCCTCCTTTTCTCCTCTCCAATGCACACAGAAACCCCAATTTCTCTCCCAAGGTAATTCACAAGAAAACCGCACCACGCAAAATTCTGAAATTCGTTTTCTATTTCTTTTTTCCTTTGTTTCCTCAGTTACCAAACAGAACTAATTAAATTAACATGTGAATTTGGGTTTATGCGTTTACTTGATATCTAAATAGGAGGTGAAAATTCTGAATGGCTGTAGATATATAGGTATAGAGGCCCTTTCTCTTCTACTACTCTGTTTCTTCTTGGTACTAACTGGATTCACCTTCGATTTCTTGGAAGACGAAGATGAAGAGCCAAACCCTAGGCCAGTCGATGAGGGTTTTTTGGGTGGTGGGTCGAGAGAAGATGAGGAGACATCGATTTGGGAAGTGGGTTTTGGAGGTTCTGTGGACGAGTTTTGGGATTTGACGATTAAACATAAAAAATTGTTACGATGATGTTTGATAAAAAAAAAAATTTGTTATGATGGTGATGTTTGATCAGAAAAAATTGTTTAGTCATTATTTTTTATGTTTGATGTTATGTTAATATTTATTTAAATAAATTTGATGTTTGATGTTTGACGAATAATATTTGATGTTTGATGAATAATCCTAATGTTTAATAGTTGTGTTTGATGTTTGATGAATAATGTTTGTTGTTTGATGAATAATCTTAATGTTTAATGGTTGATGTTTGATAAATAATCTTGGCGTTGATAATGTTTGATATTGGATGAACAATTATATCGTTGCTAATGTTTGATGTTTGATAAATAATTCTGACGTTGCTATGTTTGATGTTTGATGAATAATGTTTGACATAAAAATGCCTATAGTAAGCTTTTAGAGCATGTTTGATTGGGTGGATTAGAGTAAGGGATTAGGATTATTAATCCGTGGGCCCAATTATCCTATGTTTGTTTTAACATTTTGGTTTAGGATTATTAATCCAATGGATAATTAATCCAACAAATTTGTAGGATTATTAGTAATGGGGTAGAGGTGGGATTATTAATCCAATGAATATTAATCCTATTGGATAGTGAATACCACACTAATTTAATAGGATTATTAATACTTCACTATTAATATTGTGAATCAAACATGACCTTAGAGAAATAGGACCTATTAGTCTAACAAAAAACATTCGGGACTAAATGGACTAACATTCTCAAATTTGGGATTTATTGGTGCTTTCCCCTAAAAAAATTCAGTACAAATAAAAAAATACGAAAAATAAAAAAAGAGAATTTTTTTAAAAGTGTTTTGAAAAACTGAAAACCAAACAAGGTAGTGTGATTTAAAAAGTCAAAATCTTGTTTTTAATTAACTTGTCAAAACAGACCTTATTAATAAGGAAAACGATATGAAAATCTACATTTTAGACTTATTTTTTAAAACTAAATGAATGTAAATGATATAATTGATTAATAATTGAGAAAATATGAGAGAATGTTACTTTAAATATCTTAATTAATTATCAACTTAAAATTGAGTCTAACTTTTAGACTTGTATAATAGTGCCCTATCAGTAATTAATAATAGTAATCTAATTTTCTTGATTTAACTTTGAATACTTTATTAATTAAATAGAATAAGTAGTTTCCTAGTTATTGGTAGGATCAAACTTAATTCCACGACTTTGAACTGCAAAAACAAAACTAAAAAAAAAAACATAAAATAAAATAAAATTATTTCCAAAAAGAGTTTCAAATAATTTTGTCAACTAATAGTGTGGAGACATATTTTTAGGTTGCCGACGTGGCCAAGGTGATTATCCAAAATGCCACGTGGATGAACCATATTACCAAGGTTGTTATGGTATTGCCGAAATATGGTGCGGTAATATCGGAATCCTAGATTGTCGGATAGAGGACCAGAGTCCTAAGTAAGTTGAGACTCTCTGTTTGGATAAAAATGAGACTCTTAAGTGGGATCATTCTTATCTGGCTTAGAGTCTAAGATAAGTGTGTAGACGTCAAAATTTTAAGACAATATAATCACCGTTTGATTAATCAAGACAAATAAAATTTTCTTAATTAGTCAAAATCAAGATGGTCAAAATTTTCAAATAGATTTGGGTCCGACTAAAATTATGAACATCAATCCATTTTAAATTATGAGTCACACCAAAAGAAAAGTGAATCCATCTTGACAATTGGATTAACCCAAAGGTGTGGGGGCCATGAAGATATTTTGTTACAATTTGGTCAAATTCAAATTCAAATTCAAATTCAAATTTCAATGCAAATTATTTCTATAAAATGAGAGACAAATTTCTCTTTTATTGGAAATTAAAATCAAATTTTGGAGTTGCCAAGATTAACTTGTCTCTCTTGAAGCCTATAAATAGAGACTCTCATTATTGAGAAAGTGATAGGGACATTTTGCTAAGGTCTTGAAGATTCCTAAGTAATCTCAAGACTCTGTCAAATTTTTTTCTTAAAATTCTCTCTAAATCTCTTCAAACTTGAAGTGAAGGATTATTAAGCACTCTAAACTTGTGCCAATCATTTCAAGTTACAAATATAAATTTGATCTCTCATTTCAAAGAGATCATTTCAAAACTCGTTCGAGATCAATCCGTTCAAGCTCTCGATCAAGCCTCTCTTCTCCAAGTTTCTCCATTCAAAGACTTGAAGTTAAGTTGTCTCTCTTGAAGCCTATAAATAAAGACTCTCACTATTGAGAAAGTGAGAGGGACATTTTGCCAAGGTCTTGCAAATTCCTAAGTAATCGCAAGACTCTGTCAAATTTTTTTCTTAAAATTCTCTCTAAACCTCTTCAAACTTGAAGTGAAGGATTATTAAGCACTCTAAGCTTGTGTCAATCCTTTCAAGTTACAAATACAAATTTGATCTTTCCTTTCAAAGAGATCATTTCGAAACTCGTTCGAGATCAAGCCGTTCAAGCCCTCGATGAAGCCTCTCTTCTCCAAGTTTTTCCATTCAGAGACTTGAAAAAATTCATCAACTTGTCTAGTTCAACAACAAGCTTTTACAACCATTGGATTGCAACCGTTTCAAAGATCGAATTGGAGGATCTATTCTTTTGTAATAAAGCAAATCTATAGAGGATTGTACCCATTTATTATAATCAATAAAATTACTTATTTGTGCATTTATTTCGTGTCTTAATTGTAGTTATGAATTTTGTGTTTACAAAGTGTTATGTTTGAGTCTTATGAAGTGATACTTCTAGGGGATGAGCTGTCACGACCCAAACCCGCTCCTATGGGTTTAGCACCGTAACGACCCGATGTCCGTGATTACCGAAGGCTGCTAACGATGAGAACAAGAAAAGCAGTACAGAATGGGGAAGCCAAAAGCGATAATTTAAACAATATCCAATGAGCTGTGACAGTTTGTATGCAAAAAGACTTTTCATTCGTATGCACATTCATAACGAAAAAGTCTATACATATATGTACAATCATTCAGACAGGGACTTGACCCCTATTATAACAGTACAGTACAGTGCTATCAGTCTATACAATATTACAAAACAGATACAGAGACAGACGGGAAATTAAAACACCCCACGCCATAGCTTGGCAGGCTCGGAACCTCGCAGTGAGGCACATAGGTTGGCTTGACAAAACTGGAGTTTACCCCGACGCTTCTAACAATGGTCCAGTGCCTGTACACCTACATATATATATATATGAGCAGTGAGCTAAAGCCCAGTGAATAACATAATGCGTAAAGAGATTAAGAATGAATGTTCTTACAGTAATGAAAATAGTTCATTAAATCGATATTTCAGTCATTCAGTCATAACAGTCATATGTGGTACATCCATTAGCATAGCAGTACAGTAAACATTAGGTCTTAAAAGACCGAACAGTCAATGATGGCCATCACAACAGTAAACAAAAGTTCCAAGATAGAAACTGACAGAGATCTTGTAACGATGGCGATAACGATGCGATAGTTGCTATGGATGCCACAATATAGTTTAGAATAGAGGACAAACATTCTATCAGTAAACAGTATCAGTTCAGAAACAGTACAGCTTAAACGGTCACATTTGAACATATCTTTACACAATTGTTACTCGTAGAGTTCTGGGCTATAAGCAGCTAGAGCGCGTCTCCGAAAGCCAACCCTATACGGTGACAGAATGAACACACACTAAGTTCACATTCGGGAATCAAAAACTTAGTCCCTACTTAGACCCGGTGCGGTTCTACATCTATATCCTCTTTAAGATGCCTTAAACATGCCTTAGGAATGCCTAGGATGGAAAGATGGTGCAAAGATGCACTTTAAAAGCATTTTAAATTTTGAAAAACAGGTCCCGCCGGCGTGTCTTTCCCGCCGGCGGAAATGTAGAAAGGTCCCCATTCAGCGTCACTTCCGGCGCTCGAGCGTAATGCAAAGCATGGCAAAAGTACTGGATGTGTGAAAATCACGCTCGATTTGGTGCTCGACACCCGCTCAAGCGTAAGACACAATGTCTCACTCGAGCGTAAATTACCCTACTCGAGCGAACTGTAAAACACAACAAAATGCTAGGAGCATGATTTTCACGCTCAAGTGCCAGTAACCCCACTCGAACGTGAGTTCAAAATCTGGAATTCCCAGATTTGAACCTCAAGCTCAAATTCAACTTTTAAAACATAAATTTCGATCCTCTTGGGCTAATTTGTTGGAAAACACAACAAAACTCATAGTTTAACATGATTCAAAGCTCAATTGTAAAATCAAAGCCTCAAAGGAAGATCAAATCAACCCAATTTCAAACTAATTTTCATGAACATGACTTAAATTGAACATGCAAGACTTTAAACAACTTTTCAAGCTTCAAATAATTGCTCTAATGAGCCAATTGTTCCAAAAAAAAGATGAATTCATGGTCCATTGTAAAAATATGAACATGCATGAGTAATTTCATGAACAAACACCTCAAAACTCATGAATGGCAACATGCATGCATAGAATGAGCTTCAATTCAACATTAAAGACCAATTCTTGACTTAGCTCTTTAAACTACCATGATCCATGCTAGATAGAACTTAAATACACAATTAATGGGATAAAATTCATACCTAGGTTCCTCAATTACAAGATAAGGGAGCCTAATATGCAATCTATACTTCAATTCTTCAAGCCAATTCACAAAATCAAGTTGAAATCACTCCTAACCTCTCACTCTCTCACTCTAGTCGGTTGTGGCCTCTAAAATGGCTGATGAAATGTGTATGAATGAGTGTAATAAGGCTCAAATATGGTCTAAGGTAGTGGCCCACTCACAATGGCATTTTGGTAAATAAAATCAACTTATGTGTTTTACATTATCTAATCTAATTTAATCACACTAAATCACATTTTGGATAAATATGCCATAAAATCACATAAATTATGATTAACACAAAATATCAATCAATTTCGGATTCGGCCGTCGATAAGGCCTTCAATTTGCAGTTTAAAGCATACAACATAAACAGATAATTTTAACAATCAACAGATAGGTATGCATTTAAACTAGCACATTCAATCAATCAGTTCAGTATTTCAATCAATTCGATTACTAATCATATTCAGCCTCAGTTTAGCAGTAATCAGTAGGGTTATCAGTGATTAGTGGTGAGGGTTATTACATGAGGGCACTGTTGACTATAAAAGTAAGGCACCACAGTTGGTCTAAGTTATGCTTTTGTTTGTAAGTTGTTTAATTGTGATGATATCTTGTGAGATAAGTTACTAACTTGATCGTTGGAGTGTCCCCAGGTGGACGAGCCACCATGATATTTCTTATCTTCTTGTGTGTTAGTGTTTGGTTTAATTTGTTTTTTCGTGTGCTCTCCAGCTGAGTTCCCTAGATCTCGGCAAGGAGATCTGTTTGGTTGTGAGGTCAAAAATGAACACCCACAATTTGGCACTGTTTGAGGGAACTTAGTAAGAATAAATTGCCAACATCCGGCAATGAGGATAAGAAAGATTGTCTTGATTCTGGGTTTTTGGTTTTTGATGAGTGGACATTTGAGTCTTTGTTTCATGAAGCTAATGAGTCATGATCTCAGTCAAAAGAATATCTCCAGTATGTTGTTTAGTTGACATGTTAGAAGATCAGACGATATAGGTTTTATCACCTCAGGTTGCCAAGGTAATAGAACCTGGGGGTAGTTGTGGAAACATAATTTTGAGTTGTCCATGTGGCCTAGGTGGTTACCACATGGGTGATTATGATTGAAAGAGGTGTGATCAAACCACATCTGAATCTGAGATGTTCAAATGAGGGACTAGAATCCTAGATAATGACAAACTCTCTATTTGGGTAAGGTTGGACTCTTGAGAGGGTTGATCTTAATACAAATAGGAGGAGTCTTAGATAATTGATATCCTTGTAAAAGATAGAGTCCAATGAAGTAAGACTTCTAGAGAATGAGGGCACTGCTGGCTTGAGCTAATATCTTTGTGAGATTGTGAACTGACTTAATCGTCGAAGTGGCCCCGAGTGAAAGAGCCACCATGGTATTTCTTATCTTCTTGTGTGCAGGTGTTTGGCTTAATCTATTCTTCCGTGTGCTCTCCAGCTGAGTTCCCTAGATCTCGGCAGGGAGATTTGATTAGTTGTGAGGTCAAAATCAACACCCATAATTTATTTGGCGCCATCTGTGGAAACTTAGTTAGAATAGATGGCCAATGCCAAACAAGAAGTGAGAATTGGGGATGACATGCATAGTAAAAATGATGAGTACATCGATCCAAACATCGGAGGAGAAAACAATGACGAAGTACAAGAGGTGGATCTAGAAACGAACAATCCGCCAAGGGCCGTAGCGGCCCAAGAAGGGACAACCAAGAGGAGTACTACAATGAGAGTGATTTCCAAGTTTGAAAGGATAGATGACTGTGAAGGGATGATGAGATGAATGATCGATGACTGTGAAAGGATGATGAGATGAAGGACCTGGCAAACAAGTTAATGGACCTGCAAACTGTGGAACTTTATGATGCAAAACAAGGTGATGCATCCAACGTTACCATTACAGGCCACACCAACTCCTATCGTAAAGATCGGTATCCAGAAGGGAGAACAGATAACAGTGCCAACCTTTTCCTAGCACGAAAAGAGATTTATGAATTCGAACTTGTGATCACCGAACACAGGACGAACAAAATCACAAAGGGCAGATTCTCAAAAAACCAAAAGGACATAGATCAAAAGATCTCGGTAGGTTAACCGACAGGGCCTTTACCTCAACAAGATAATAGACGTTGAGAATTCCAAGAAGACACATCCCAATATGGGAAACAGCACACCAAAGAGATTAAAGTCGGTTGATAGCCGAGCTCCTGAAAGAGTGAATAAGGGCTTGCGAGATTACCTCCAAAGGAAGAGAAACGGTGTCGAGATGATATCCACCGCACAGCCAAAGTTACCATTCTTAATTGAATTGGACATATTCGAAGCATCCAAGAGATTCACCATGTCGAGGTCCTTAGATCTATAATGGTAAGTCCAACCCTAACTTCCACGTTATACTTAAATGCAATGTCTTTGTGGAGTGGGAACGAACACTTATTGTGTAAGGTGAGTCAACGTTTAGGGGAATAACATCATATTGGTTCCTCAAGTTGCCGAAGGGATCAATCAAGAGTTGGGAAAGCCTGGTCGAGATATTGGTGGCCAGGTTTATTACCAACAGAATGCTACCTTTGAGAGTTGATTCCCTATTGGCATTGAAGATTGATGATGGCAAAAGCCTTAGGGCTTACACCAATAGGTGCTATGAGGTATATAATTGAATTCCAGCATGCAACCATAAGCTAGATGTCGTGCCTTTTAAGAATGGCTTAGAGAACGATTTCTCACTTCAGCAATCTCTTGCAAAGACCCTCTCGAAAAATAAGGAGGATCTGATGGCGAGAATTAAGAAGTATACCAGGGTAGAGGGGGACAAGAAAGCAAAGAAAGAGAGTACAATTAGGGGTGTGCGTGGTGCGGTGTGAGCGGTTTAAGAGTAAAATTGCAAACCGAATGGCGGGTTGGCGGATGAGCAGATTGACAAATTGCGATTTGGACAGTTTTTGGCGGATTGGCAGATTGAAGAATATTCTAACTAATTATCATACATTTGCATAATATATAACACTAATTTGTATAATATTTTTTAGATATATAGCATACAATAATTTTACATAGTATGTTTCATATACATAACTACTAATTTGTAATAAATTCCATATCTTAAATCTCTCTCACACTGATTTTTACATTGATATTTCATTGGAGGTTAAAAAATATATATGTATTAACTGTAACAGAGTGGAGCGGAGCGGTTCAGTTGGCGGATTATAAATTTTAAAGTTTAAACCGCGGTTAGCGGTTAGAATGGTGTAGATTGATACAGATCGGTGTTGTTTTAGTGAATTGGGTGGTATTTTGCATAACCCTAAATACAGTAAAATATGAGAAAAGAAATGGCTCGTTAAAGCGTAGCTGAAGAGGTGCTAGCATTGATAGGCCGAAGTCGAGTTTAAAGGCCATGCAGGCCATGAGCGCAGTCTTCAAGATCCCAATCTATAGGATCTTGAATAGAATAAAAAACTAGCCTTACTTCAAGCCACCGCAGAAAACTCCAAGGGAGTTTATGGACAGATTCCCTACGAAGAATTGTGCTTACAACGATGAGCAAGGGCACATGACATAAGGATGTCGGGCTCTGAAGCAACATCTAGAGGACCTTGTCAAGCAAGGACACCTGAGGGACTTGGTAGATGAGGAAAAGATGAGAGAGGAACAGGCGAAGCTGGTCTAGGAGCCGACAGCACCACCACACCCCCAGTACCACAAGCAAATGGACCACGGGCTATCAACGTGATCCAATCCAAGGGTAAATGAGATCTGGGAAGAAATGCAAAAAGTGAGACATATGTAGCATGTCTTCCAAGTTTAACTGAAGAAGCCCCAAACGAAGGGAAGTCGGGGGATGACGATCGCTTTTATGGACGAAGACTTAGAGGTAGTCTAGGATCTACACAACGATGCTTTGGTAGTGACCTTGAAGATTAGAGAGTGCCAGGTAAGAAGGATACTTATTGACCAAGGCAGCTCTTATGACATTATGTACGTCGAATGCTATAAAGAGTTCGACCTTCACAAGGATAACTTGGAGCAATCCAATAGCCCTATGGTCGGATTTAATGGAACGTTGATGTGGCTTGTGGGAACCACGTGTTTGGAGATTCAAGTAGGAACAAAGACCATAGCGAAGGAATTTATTGTGATTGATTTGCCTTGTCCATACAACATCATCCTCGGGGAGACCTTGGTTGCATGCCATGAAGGTTGTCCCCTCAACCTTATATTAGCTACTACGATTCCCAATGAAGTTTGAGATTGAAGAAATGATTAGGTTCAAGCAAAGAACTACTCCATAGCAGTGATGAAGTATACCTATAACATTAGAGAAGTAGAGACAGCTGAAGTGGAAGACAAAAACCAAGAGGTCTTGGACGATGTCAACAAAGAACCTACCGATAAGAGCCAAGGACCTTTGAAAAAGATTCTGGTAAAAGAAGAAGATGAAAAGCGATACTTTCTCCTCAGTACCAATTTAGCCGAAGAGGAGGAAAGGAAGTTAGAGACCTTTTTTAGGCAAAACATAGAGGTGTTCACCTAGACACATTATGAGATGTTGCGGATTAGCCTCGAGGTGACCTGTCATAAGCTCAATGTGAATAGGTTGACTAAACTCATAATCTAGAGAGCTAGAAGACATACTTTGGTCCATATGGAAACTGTAGAGGAAGAAGTAGAGAGATTATTGGAAGCTCAGGCAATCTGAGAAGTGCACTACCCATGTGACAACCAACCTTTCATGCATATCCATATCATGTCATTCATGTATATTGACTTTGTGTTAAATGTTTACTTATTTGAACTAGGACTTAACAGAAGATGAGTTAGTTTAAAATCCTAAACTTAGGAAAAATTTGTTTGTTCTATGCTTTGAGTTAGGGGATACCTTAGAACTTGATTTAAGAATCATAGGAAATGCTTTAGCCTTAATTGAGGAGCTTAAGGACCTTGGTCTAATGTGCTTGTCCATTTCATGTTTTTTTGTTATTTTGCTAATTAGGATTAGAGATAGTTAAGTATGATTAGTGAACTTAATGTGGATTAACTAAGTATAATTAGGTATAATTAGGATAAGATTAGATTTCTTTGTCCTAAACCCAGTTAATTAGGCCAAAGCAAGAAGATTAACTAATTAGGGAAACTTATAACTATTGCCCCAACCACACCAAATAAAAACCTGCATTCCCAAATCAAACAAAAGGGAAAACTTGCTGGAAATTCAGGGAAGAACCTAGAGACAAAGGAGAAGGAAATGAATAAAAGAGAAAGAAGGGAGGAAAGAAAAGAGGCTCAAAGAATTGCACCAAAACTCAATCCTTAACAAGTCTAAGGTAAGATTTCTACCCAAAAACTTATAATAGACCTCCCTAGCATCAAGAATCAAGAAGAAACTAGGATTAATTTGGACTAGAAATGGAAAAGAAGGAAAAGAATGGAACTAAGAAGAAGAACAATCATGAGAATTCTAGGTTTGATTGATTTGATCTTGATCTTGTTCTTGATGTTTTTGAAGCATAGAAAGTAATAATTGCATATTTCCCTTTAGTTTTGATGATTTTTGAGAGTTTAATCCATGTTTGAAAAGATGAAAATGGAGGATTGTAATAAAGAGAAGAAGTGTCAAATTTCTTAACAAAATCTATGAATTGTTTCATGATACTTTGAATTTAATGTATAAAACTATTTTTCCATGAGTTATGCATTATTTATCTATATATTTGGACCTTAGACATCATGTTTTGGGACTTGAAAATGAAGAAAATCAAGTTAAGAAGCTTTGGAACTCAAAGAACAGTCCAAGTTTCGTTCATGCTTGCTGGGTGCTCGAGCGGCCTTCACTGGGTGCACGAGCACGCAGAATACTTTTTGCTTGTCTTGACCCACTGCTTAAGCAGCCAATTCCACTGCTCGAGTGTCCCAGCCACCGCACGAGTGGCCAAGATGAGCGCACGTGCGGCCAACCCTGTTTCAATTTATACCTTGCAACTTCAAATAAACATATCTCTCTCATTCGAACTCTATTTTAGGTGATTCTTGAGTTTAAAATCAAGCCTCAGAAGTCTAAATGGTGGAGGTCTCTCATTCAAATTCTAAGTATAGAAAAAAAATATGTTTAAATGAGTGAAGGCTGCTCACTTTCTTTCTAACCGTTTCATGCTAATTTCTTTCCTTACTTAGTTTCCTTTCATTTCTTGCTAAGAAAATAATTAAGAAATATTAAACTAAGCATAGGAAAACAATGAAGAGATGAAAGAAATTTCAAAAACATTAATCAAAGTTAAGTATTCGACATATTAAGCTTATTCAATTAGGCAAGTGTTTCAATGTATACTATTGTTTTGTATAGGTCAAGCTTTGGAAGAAAGGAACACCTCATTAAACCCATCTATTTGTGAGTAGTAATTCAGTAACGCTACGTTTATCAAATTATGCTTTTAATGCAAAACCTTATTATGTTTACAAGCTTTGATATATTTTGTTATGAATGAACATTTATACTCTTTTATCATGTATTTAGATGGTATTCTTGGATCATGTCCCATAATTGGGGGAATATCCAATCATGTATTATGGCCAAGCTCATCTTATTACGTGTAGCCGATACCCGGGTTGGTTAAGCACCTTGTAATCCTTGAAATGCTCATCATTATGTATTTTGTTCGCAAGCAAAGCTATACTTTGCCTTGTTCAAACTTATATGTTATTTTGAAAGAATGTTTAAAGCTTTCAATGTTCATTCATTTACTGCCTTACTTTTTTACTATTCACTGGGCAATGGCATACTCCCCTCCTCTCATATGTATGTAGGTGAAGAAGAAGAACAAGGACACGAGGAAGAGTCGCATTAGAACCCCCCCTCCCCCTTTTTTTTTTGTGTCTTTTGAGAAGTTGTAACCTTGGAACTTGAGTTTTGTCTATATGTCAATAGTTTTGTAAAGACGTCTTTTGATGTTTTACTCTTTTCTTTTGTTACTTGAACATGTAAAGATCAAGACAAATAAATAAGAAGTATGTTTGTTTTGTTTTCATCATACTTATGCACATGCTCTGAATGGATTTTGGATTAATATAATGAATAATTTATTCCGCATACGCCCCAAGGTTATAGTTCTGTCTTGTCTCCTCTTGTCAGGCCTTTGGTAGTCAGACACTATTGGCCAGTCATGGTTACTATCCTGTGGAATGGGGTTGTGACAGAGTGGTATTAGAGCACAAGTTTGTACACACACATACACACACACACACACAATCCTTTAGAGCATAGGATTCCCTAGAAGATTTTTAGGAATGCATTCATATGCATTCCTATAGAGCACAAGTTTGTACACACACATACACACACACACACACAATCCTTTAGAGCATAGGATTCCCTGGAAGATTTTTAGGAGTGCATCTTATATGTTATTTGAAGCATCATGTGCATATTTATAAATGTTTAACTCATGTTTCATGTGCATAGCACCATGGTAAGAGAAAAAGGAGAATCCTTTACTAGCCGTATGAATAGACTTAAAAGGATGTTAGAAGGAGTAGTGCAGGTAATAGAGGCACTAAGACAAAGAAATCAAGAACAACAACAACCACAACCACAACCATAGCAGTAACAACAACTACTGCAGCAGCTGATGCCGTTGCAGATGGGTTTTCCAAACCAAGCAACAATGGCACTAATCAAAGAATATAAGAAGATGAAACCGACCCAATTGAAGAGAGGTATAAATCCGCTGAAGGTAGAGGCTTGGGTGTTGGAAATTGAGAATTTTTTTGAAGTCTTCCTATGTACCAAGACACATAAGGTGGCACTTACTACATTCACTCTAGCAGAAGAGGCACACAGGTGGTGGATGTTAGTGAAGGGTCACTATGAAGGTATTACTTGGAACTATTTCTTAGAAGTCTTTTACAATAAATATTTTCCTCAATCCACCAAAGACAGAAAGGTTGCAGAGTTCCAAGCATTAAAGTAAGGAGGAGGCACTGTTTCAGAGTATGATGCAAAGTTCACTGAATTGGCAAGGTTTGCCCTACACATGGTGAACACCGACTACGACAAAGAAAGAAAGTTTGAAGAGGAATTGAAAGGGCCAATTAGAGATAAAGTGAACATCTTCCAATTGCCAACTTATACAGAAGTTCTAGACAAAGCATTGATGGTTGAACAAAATGCCAAAGATGAATAGAAATTGAAGAAATGGTTCAGCAAGAAGCAAGGTTTTAGTGTTAAGAAAGGGCCGAGTAATCCACTGATCAAAAGGCCAAACATAAAAAGCACTAGCAGTTCAAGTCAAAGTAGTAAGACTAAACCAACATGTTGGGAATGCATTAAAAATCATTTTGCAGTATCGTCGAGCTACATGAGTATGCTTTGAATGCGGACAAATGGGACATCAAGTTAAGGACTATCCTAAAGCCAAGCAAAGGAGTGCAAGTAGTTCATCCAGGACAGTTTAGAAACCAAGCACTAAGGCTAACACGGGGAAAGAACCAGTGAGACAAGGCAGAGTCTTTGCACTTGTCCCAGGCAATGCTCAGAATATTGAATCAATGGTGTCAGATACACTCTTAATTTGTGCTTGAGATGCTTATATTTTGATAGATTCGAGTTCTACACATTCATTCATATCTAGTAAGTTTGTGAGTAAGCTGAATAAATAGCCAAAACCTTTGGATTGTTTATTATCAGTGTTTACATCATTTGGTGAATCCATGATTTGTACATTTATTTATCGAGATTGTGATATATTAGTTGGGAGTGCTAGCTTGACTATAGATTTATTATCTATTGATATGAATCATTTCGATGCAATTTTGGGAATGGATTGGTTGTCAATAAACTACGTTACTATTGATTGTGTATCAAAAAGTGTCACATTTCAACCATCCGATCAAGGAGAATTTTCTATTCTCTTATCAAGGGAATGGAGTAGTACCCCCATCATATCTCATTTCATCCATGAAAGCCAACCGGTTATTGAAAAAAGGGTGTCGAGGCTATTTGTACAGTGTCTTGATTGTTCAAGACTCTAATGTTAATTTGGATAGTATTCCAGTGTTACAAGAATTCCTAGATATGTTTTCTGATGGGCAACTTAATTGATAGGAAAATTAAGTTTACTATGATGTGGCACCAGAAACTTAGCCTATCTCCAAAACTCCTTACAAAATGTCGTCCACAGAATTGAAGGAATTAAAAATTCAGTTGCAAGACTTACTGGATAAAGGCTTCATCAGACCCAGCACATCACCATGGAATGCACCAGTATTGTTTGTCAAAAAGAAAGATGAAATGCTACGTCTATGCATTGATTTTAAGGAGCTAAAGAAGGTGACAATCAAGAACAAATACCCATCGCCCAGAATTGATGACTTATTTGATTAGTTGCAAGGGGCACAAGTCTTTTCCAAGATAGATCTCAGATCAGGCTACCACCAACTCAAGGTCAAGGCCAAGGATGTAGAAAAGACAGCTTGTAGAACAAGGTATGGCCACTACAAATTTTTTGTTATGCCTTTCGGAGTTACTAATGCACCCGCAGCATTCATGGATCTAATGAACTAAATTTTCAAGCCTTGTTTGGATGAATTTGTTATAGTCTTCATTGATAATATTCATAGTTACTCTAAAAGTGTGGAGGAACATAAACAACATTTGGGATTGATCCTCTAAACTCTTAGAGATAAAAAGTTGTTTGGAAAATTGAAAAAGTGCGAGTTTTGGCTAACTAGTGTAACATTTTTGGGGCATGTGATTAATAAAGAGGGAATTTCAGTTGATCCTCAAAAGATTGAAGCAATAGTTAATTGGCCAAGACTGATTAATGTGATAGAAGTTCGAAGTTTCCTTGGTTTGGTAGGTTACTACAGAAGGTTTGTCAAGGATTTCTCCAAGATAGTAGTGCTACTCACTCAGTAAACGAAAAGGGGTACCATTTGAGTGGATAGAAGAAAGAGATTTGGCATATCTAGAACTCAAGACTAGATTGATCACAACACTAGTCCTTGTATTACCATCAGGTACCAAGGGATTTGTTATTTACAGTGATGCGTCACATAAGGGATTGGGTTGTATTTTGATGCAGAACAATAGAGTCATTGCATATGCTTCACACTAGCTAAAGCCACATGAGAAGAACTACCCAACACATGATCTAGAATTGGCAGTTGTCGTCTTTGCATTAATAATATGGTGTCATTATTTGTATGGGGCTTCATGTGAGCTATTCACAGACCATAAGAGTTTGAAATATTTGTTTACACAAAAAAAACTCAACATGAGACAGAGGAGGTGGCTCGAATTGATGAAGGATTATGATTTTCAAATTCAATATCCCCTTTGCAAAGCAAACACTGTAGTAGATGCTCTCAGTTGAAAATCCATGGAGAATTTGGCGTGTTTACTTACCAAACAAGGAGATATTTTATAAGACTTGCAAAAGAGGAAGTGGAGTTAGTCCTACATGAGATAGAAGGCATTTTGACCACAATTTCAGCATAACCAATGATCATTGAAGAAATCAAATAGAAGTAGATGGAAGATGCCTACCTAAAGAAAGTTTTTGAGGAAATTAATTCAAAGCCAGGGCTAGGATTCACCATCAAAGATCAAGTGCTACAATTTAAAGGCAGAATATGTGTCCCAAATGTACCTGAACTAAAAAAGAAAGTTATGGAGGAAGCACACCATTCTAAGTTTGCAGTCCACCCCGGTAATACCAAGATGTATCAAGATCTCAAGCAAGTTTATTGGTGGCCAAACATGAAAAGGGACATAGCAGAATTTGTAACTCAATGCCTTCAATACCAACAAGTCAAAGCTGAACATCAAAGGCAAACTGTCTTCTTCAACCTCTTTCTATTCCTTAATGGAAGTGGGAATATATCATGATGGATTTTGTAATTGGCTTGCCTCTCACACCAAGAGAGATGGATTCTATTTGGGTCATTGTTGATAGACTGACTAAGTCCACCCATTTCTTACCTGTGAAATCTTTTTATAACGCGGACAGAGGTAGGAGATCAAGCAATAATGGGGCCCAAGATTGTTCAAGTTACTACTGAGAAGATCAAGGTTATGTAACAACGAATCAAAACCACTCAAAGTCGTCAAAAGAGCTATGCAGATGCAAGGAGGAGAAACATAGAATTCGAAGTTGGATATCATGTATTTTTGGGAAGAAACAAAAATTAGCTCTACGTTATGTTGGACCATTTGAAATTTTGGACAAAATCAGTCCAGTGGCTTACCAAATTGCATTGCCACCATAAATGGAACAAGTGCACAATGTATTTCATATTTCAATGCTACGAGGTTATGCCCGGGATCCTTCCCACATGATTGATTACCAGAGACTAGTAATTGATAAGGATTTGGAGTATAAAGAGCGACCTATCCAAATTATTGACCGTCAAGTAAAGCAACTCAAAAACAAAACAATATCAATTGTAAAAGTGGAATTGAAAGAACATTACGAGAGGGATGCTACTTAGGAAAAAGAAGATGAAATGAGGATGAGATGTCCCAGTTTATTTTCGAGCTAAGGTAAGACAAGTTTGGACGACTAAACTTCTTAAGGGGAAAAGAATGTGACAACCAACCTTTCATGCATATCCATATCATGTACATTGATTTTATGTTAAATGTTTACTTGTTTGAACTTGAACTTAATATAAGAGGAGTTAGTTTAAAACCTAAACTTAGGGAAAATTTGTTTGTTTTATGCTTTGACTTAGTGGATACCTTAGAACTTGATTTGAGAATCATAAGAAATGTTTTAGCCTTAATTAAGGAGCTTATGGACCTTGGTCTAATGTGCTTGTCCATTTCATGTTATTTTTTATTTTGCTAATTAGGATTAGAGATAGTTAAGTATGATTAGTGAACTTAATTTGGAATAACTAAGTAAAGTATAATTAGGATAAGATTAGATTTCTTAGTCCTAAACCTAGTTAATTAGGCCAAAGAAAGAAGATTAACCAATTAGGGAAACTTACAACTATTGCCTAACCACACCAAATAAAAACTTGTGTTCCCAAATCAAACAAAAGGGAAAACTTGCTGGAAATTTAGAAAGAACCTAGAGACAAAGGAGAAGGAAATGAATAAAAAGAGAAAGAAGAGAGGAAAGAAGAGTGGCTCGAAGAATTGCACCAAAACTCAATCCTTAACAAGTCTAAGGTAAGATTTCTACCGAAAAACTTATAATAGGCCTCCCTAGCATCAAGAATCAAGAAGAAACTAGGATTAATTTGGACTAGAAATGGAAAAGAAGGAAAAGAATAGAACTAGGAGGAAGAACAAGCATGAGACTTCTAGGTTTGATTGATTTGATCTTGTTCTTGATGTTTTTGAAGCATAGAAAATAATAATTTCATGTTTCCCTTTAGTTTTGATGATTTTTGAGAGTTTAATCCATGTTTGAAAAGATGAAATTGGTGGATTGTAATAAACAGAAGACGTGTTGAATTTCTTAACAAAATCTATGAATTGTTTCATGAAACTTTGAATTTAATGTATAAAACTATTTTTCCATGAGTTATGCATTATTTATCTTTATATTTGGACCTTAGACATCATGTTTTGGGACTTGAAAATGAAGAAAATCAAGTTAAGAAGCTTTAGAACTTGAAAAACAGTCCCAGGTTTCGTTCCTACTCGATGGGTGATCGAGCAGCCTTCACCGGGAACACGAGCACGCAGAATACTTTTTGCCTGTCTTGACCCACCACTCGAACGGCCAAGTCTACTGCTCGAGTGACCAAGATGGGCGCACGTGTGGCCAGCCCTATTTCAGCTTATACCTTGTAACTTCAAATGAGTATATCTCTTATCCAGACTCGATGTTAGATGATTCTTGAGTCTAAATTCAAGCCTCGGAAGTCTAGTTTCCAATGGTGGCTACTCACTTTATTTCTAACCGTTTCATGCTAATTCTTTTCCTAACTTAGTTTCCTTTCATTTCTTGCTAAGAAAATAATTAAGAAATATTAAAGTAAGCTTAGGAAAACAATGAAGAGATGAAAGAAATTTAAAAAACATTAAACAAAGTTAAGCATTCGACATGTTAAGCTTATTTGAGTAGACAAGTGTTTCAATGTATTCTATTGTTTTGTATAGGTCAAGCTTCAGAAAGAACGAACACCTTGTCAAACCGAGCTATTTGTGAGTAGTAATTTAGTAATACTATGTTTATCAAATTATGCTTTTAATGCAAAATCTAATTATGTTTACAAGCTTTGATATATTTTGTTATGAATGAACATTTATACTCTTTTATCGTGTATTTAGATGGCATTCTTGGATCATGTCCCACAATTGGGGGAATATTTAATCATGTATTATGGCCGAGCTCATCTTGTTACGTTCAGCAAGTACCCGAGCTAGTTAAGCACCTTGTAATCCTTAAAATGCTCATTATTATGTATTTTGTTTGCAAGCAAAGCTATGTTTTACCTTGTTTAAAGTTATATGGAATTTTGAAAGAATGTTTAAAGCTTATGTTCATTCATTTACCACCTTATTTTATTACTATTCACTAGGCAATGGCACACCCCCCCTCCCTTATATGTATATAGGTGAAGAAGAAGATCAAGGACACAAGGAAGAGTCGCACTAGAACCTTTTTTTTTTTTTTCTTTTTTTGTATCTTTTGAGAAGTTGTAACCTTGGAACTTGAGTTTTGTCTATATGTCAATAGTTTTGTAATGTTGCACTCTTTTCTTTTGTTACTTGAACATGTAAATATCAAGGCAAATAAATAAGAAGTATGCTTGTTTTGTTTTCATCATACTTTTGCACATGCTTGGAATGGATTTTGGATTAATATAATGAACAAGTTGTTCCATATAAGCCCCAAGGTTATAGTTCAGTCTTGTCTTGTCTTATTTGGCTTTTGGTAGCTACACACTATTGGGTGGTCATAGCTACTATCCTATTTGGAGCGGGATAAGGTCGTGACAACCCGACCTGGTTGTCCAACACCGTGGTGGTCAGAAGGAAGAATGGGAAATGAAGGGTTTGCATAGATTTCATAAGCTTGAACAAGGCTTGCCCAAAGGATTGCTTCCTATTACCCAAGATAGACCAACTAGTAGACACCACTTTGGGAGATGAGATGATAAGCTTTCTTGATGCATACTGAGGTTATCACCAGATAGCCATGTTCACACCAGACTAAGAGAAGATGACATTCATCACTCCAAAGGGACTCTACTACTATAGAGTCATGCCCTTCTGATTGAAAAATGCAAGAGCAACATACTAGAGATTTGTAACCAAGATGTTCAACCATCTGATTGGGAAGACTGTGGAAGTCTACATCGACGACATGGTCATGAAAAGCAAAGAACCTTCTGATCATCTAGCCGACCTCAAGGAGGAGTTTAACATCTTGAAGGCATATCAGCTTCGGTTGAATGCCTCCAAGTGTACTTTTGGGATAGGATCCGATAAGTTTTTAGGATATCTAGTAACCAAAAGGGGGATTGAAGCAAGTCCTAATCAGATCAAGGCCATCATTGATATGAAGAGCCCAACAACGGCAAAAGAGGTCCAAATTTTGACAGGCAAAACAGTGGCATTGAAGAGATTCATAAGTCAGAGTTCAGATAAGTGCAGGCTATTTTTTCATCTATTGAAGAAGGCCACAGTTTTTCGTGGACAGAAGTGTGTGAAGTCACCCTGGCTGACTCGAAAAGATACTTAACTTCCTTACCCTTGTTGTCAACTCCAGTTTGAAAAGAGGTGCTATTCTTGTATCTAGTAGTGTTAGACCACGAGGTCAGTGTGGTGGTCATCCGAGAAGAAGAAGGAGAGCACAAGGTAGTATACTATGTAAGCAAGACCTTGGCAAGTGCAGAACAAGGTAGCGACCTCTTGAAAAATTAACGCTCGCTCTGGTGATGGCTTTAAAGAAATTGAACCATTACTTTCAAGCTCACAAGATCGTGGTGCTCACAGAGCACCCACTGAAGTCTTTGTTGTAACATGGAGATTTGTTTGGAAGGATAGCATGATAGGATGTTGTTCTAGGTCAGTACAACATAGAATATAGACCAAGGACAACAATCAAAGGCCAGGTACTAACCGACTTTGTCGCAGAGTTCACACCAAATGCAAGCCTGAGGCCTAAACCTGTGAACCTTGGCCAGGGATGCGTAGAGGAACCAGAAAAAACATAGTTGGCAGTACAGTACCCTAAGCCAACAGAAGACAAAGAAGCCTAGAAGAGAAAGGTTAAGAAGAATAGACCCTGCAATATTTACATCGGTAAGTCCTTCTGTCTCTTTGCCGACGGCAACTCAAATTCGTAGAAAGTAAGGACAAGAATTGTATTGATTTCACAAGATGGGTAGATGCTGGAACAATCGATCAAATTAAGGTTTAAGGCTTCAAACAACGAAGTAGAATACGAGGCATTGATTGCCAGATTGAAGTTAGCTGCAGCAGTTGAAGTTGATAAGGTGGTAGTCTATTGTGATTCCCAACTCATTGTGAATCAAGCGACGGGCAAGTACATCGCCTGAGATAAGAGAATGGTGGCCTATGTCAAAGAGGTCATCAAATTGTTAGCACAGTTTAAGAGTTGTCAGTTTCAGCAAGTCTGTCGAGAAGACAACAATCATACGGATGCACTGGCAAACCTAGCCTTAGCCATAAAGTCAAACTCCCCGAGAACCATCATGGTAGACTACTTGTTGAGCCCAAGTATTGAGCCCCTAATAACAAAGTATGAGGCAATGTGCATAGAGTTAGGCCCAAGCAAGATGGATTACTTGGTCAAATTTATTAAAGATGATATGTTGCCAGAAGACAAGAAGGAGACACACAAGATCAAACTCAGGTCGGTAAGGTTCTGCTTGTCGGCAGAAATCAACTTTACAGAAGGTCCTTCACCGAAGTACTATTGCGATGTGTGCATCCTTCTCAGGTTGAAGACTTTTTATTTGAGATTCATGAAAGAGTCTATGGAAACCATGTAGGGGGCAGATCTCTTGCCCATAGAGCCATATCACAAGGATATTAGTGGCCCTACATGTAGAAGGACGCAAAAGCCTATGTCAGAAAATACAAGAACTATCAAAGGTTTGCGCTTTTGATACACCAACCAGCTGGAGACTTGAATTTGGTATCTAGCCCTTAGCCATTTGCCCAGTGGAGCATGGATCTGACCAAGCAATTGCCCAAGGCAACTGGACAGAGGAAATACTTGTTAGTAGCTATGGATTACTTCACAAAATGGGTGGAGGCTGAGCCTTTAGCCAAAATTCAAGATGTGGATGTAAGAAATTTCATCTGGAAGAACATTATCACCAGATTCAGGATCCCAAGAGCCATTGTGGCAGATAATAGCACCTAGTTTGACAGCAAAATTATAAAGAAGTTATGCGCCAAGTACAAGATCAAGAACTACTACTCAACGCCTAACTTCCCTCAAAGCAATGGTTAAGCCAAGGCATCGAACAAAACCATCATGGATGGTATAAAGAAGTGGTTGGAAGGTGCCAAGGGCAAGTGAGTTAAGGAATTGCCTAATGTTCTATGGGCATACGGTACCACATCGAGAAGATCAACTGGAGAATCGCTTTTTGCCATGGCTTATGGCACTGAGGCCATTATACCATTAAAGATCAGCATTCCTGGAGTCAGAACTCAAGTAGTAGAAAATGGGACAAATGAGACCTGTTTAGCTCAAGATTTGGACTTGATTGAAGAAAGAATGGAGCAAGCAGCAATTCGACTAGGGACACATCAGTAGAAATTAGCTAGAGCGTACAATAAGAAAGTAAATCCCAAAGAATTCCAAGTTGGGGATCTCATCTTGAGGATAGTCTTTACAACAAGAAAGATTCCAGAAAGGGTAAACTTGGCCCAAACTGGGAAGGACCATACAGAAATATCTCGGTCGCTGGCAATGGGGCATATCGGCTAGGAGACTGCAATGGCAAGGAGTTGCCAAGACCATGGAACACTAGCAATTTGAAGTTTTTCTATCATTAGATTCCTTTATTTTTCTTTTTGATGTAACTTAGAAGATGTTTAGCCGAAGTATTGATTAATAAAATACTAGTTCGATGTTGTTCTTTGCAGAATGTTGTTAATTAGCTATTGTTAGATAAGACATAAAGTGTTAGGCCGATGTGATATTCCAAAGAGGAACAAGATGTTTAACTTAGTCTTCTTAGGTTGTCAAAGCTAAACTAAGTTAAAGGATGTTTTAATGAGAAACAAGACGAAACCAGACATGGTTTGGCTAGTTTGTATGAAAAGTCAAGGTAGTTAGTACTGTCAGTGCACAAAGGTTAAGCCTTAAGTGTTTGGTTTAGATGAGCTAAACACGATGACTCTGGTCATGGATGCCTAAGTCAGACTTAGACAAGATTCAGATATTGTGTCCTTAATGTGAACCTAAGTCATAGCTTACATTCTTATTAGGGGCTATGGAGTCCAGATGAGTTGCACTTTGGTTTGTGATTTGAAAAGAGTAACACTTGGTGAAATTTTCAAAATTTTGTTATTCATACCAAGATATTGAATACAGGATGTCATACTTAGAAAAATTTCTGAGAAACAAAGTGTTAACGACATTGAAAGTAAACAAGGCATACAGCAAGTCAAAAGCATAAACATGCATTCACAAAATGGTTCAAGTACATCTAAAGGCACTTCAACCTTGCAAAAACAGAAGACTGCTTAAAGTTGAAGTACAAAAAAAGAAAAAATACAATTGGAAAAGAAAAACAATCCTAAGTGTTGGATCTTGGATCACGGGCTAGAACATCAGAATGCATGGCAGTCTTCTCGGCCTCAATCTCAACTGCTAACTCCTCGTCAATCTCCTTCAAGGTTACCTCAATGACTTTGTCGGCTGTAGAGGAGTCACCCTCCTTGGTGGAAGAACTGGTTTTGGAAACCTCCTCGTCGTTATCCTCGGTTAGATCTAGAACTTGATTGTTCAGAGTAGGGGATTTAGCCCCAACAGCCTTTTCTTTGCCTTCTTCCTCGTTCTCTTCTTCTTCTTCTTCTTCTTCCTCTTCGGATTAGATGGGGGAAGGAGGAAAAGACACGTCAAGTTGGTCGAGATCTCGAAGAGGTGAGTTATCGGGGACTGATAGCTTCTTTAGAGAACAACCTAGATGAGATAGTATCCTTTGTTGTAGGCCAGGTTGATTTGCTTCTTGTATTGATCTTGGATGTCGGCCTTGCCTTCCTCGTAGGCCTTTTCATCAGCAGCCTTGATCTCTTGTTCCTCTGTGGCCAAGGCTTCAATCAACTTCTTTTCAACCTCGATAGCCTTCTCCTCGATAGCTTTAGCAGCGACCTCGACCTTATGCTCGCTAACCCTAGCTACATTTATCTTGTCTAGTTGATTTTTGATTTTAACCTCGACCTTGTTGAGTTAAGAGAGGAAGCCTGATGCCTCCTATGTAGGGATAGCCATGGGACGGGTTTGTCATCCCCTGCTCCCGCCCCAATCCCACTACGAGTGAAATTTTTCAATGCCATCCCTACTCCACGGATACCCGCAGATACCTGACCACATTTCAAATAGCCAAAAAAAAATTGAGAATAATTTAAATCCTTAATACACTGAATAATTTCTCTTATTTCCATATATATAAACAATGAGACTTTTAGAATTATTATTTATTTATATTTAAACAAAGCCTCAAACATTTAGTATTCCTTTCTTATATCTAATTATATTATATATATTCATATATATTATTTATTTATATGTTTTTAATTATATCGGGTCGGGTTTAGATCGAGGGAGGTGATACCAGCCTCTACCCTAGCCCCATTGTGGGTGACCAAAATATAATCCTCTCCCACCCCACATAAGTGTCGGGTCGGGTATTCGGGCAGGTGTGGGCGGACCCCCGTTGATCAGATTAAAATGGCCATCCTTACTCTTGTGTCTTCTTTGTCAAGTCCTTTTTCATCAACTCGGCCCTAACGACATGAGAGTAGACGTGCTAAATGAATTAGTTATATTTTACTTAATATGGAAAATTGAATTTAAAGATGAGAGTTAGGAGGCTTACCAAAACTGAATGCCTTATCATTAGAGCAAAGTGCTCGTATTCGTTATATTCACTGATGGTGTCAATGTCGGTAGGTAGTAGAAGACCTATGGTCAGTGCAACAACAACTTTGAGGTCCTTTATTGCGTTGTCGCTGACTTTTAGAAGCCTGTCACCCACTTAAATCTCAAGGAGCCAGGTGTCCTCGGGGAGAACATCCTTCTTACCCCCAAGATCGACTGATTTCGGCTTCTTGCTACTTGGGGCCTCGAAGGAATCAAATACTGGTCTTTTTTCAATAACCATTTTTGAGATGGGCATGTTGTCCTCAAGGTCTTTCTCCTCTGTAGAAGAGGTCACTGTTAACTTGGTCTCTGACTTGGCCTTTGTCACCTTCTTTGGCTTCTGCACAGATTGAGGGGATTGGATGGATTGTACGGTCACCACGTCGGAAAGACTAGCCAAGAGATCTTTGGCAATGGCTGGTTTACATCCTTTTTCTTTTGAGGAGGAGACAACGGTAACTCTGGTGCCAAGTTTGAAGACAGAAAAAACGATTGGTGGGTTGACGGGGTCGTAAGCTGGCAAGTCACTACCTCGGTACTTTCTGCTACGGGTCTTCCTGCTAGAGTGTTGGTAGGTCGGCGACGACGTTGATGTTGAGCTGGAGAGATATGTTGCAACGGAGTCGAGATGGACAAATGATTTATTGGATTAGAAGTGGAGGCTTGATCTGTGCATGGGGAAGATGTTATTGGTGCTGTTGTTGCAGATGGTGGAGTTCTGCTTCTAGATGGAATGTTGGACAGAGGAGATCTGTACGTCAACATGTAGTTGAGCAGAATGAGGGCCTTGCGATCTTTGATTGGCAGGTCCAAAAGTTGGACAAGGTCATGACTTGCGGAAGGACTTGCTTGGCTAGGGTAACTCTACAAAAACAAGAAAGTAAATGTGAGAATTCGACTATGTATGAGAAGGTTGGTTATGAACATGTGTGATCTAGGGAAACTAAGTGCTTACCCTCATTTTCCCTAAAGATCCCTCTGCGCAAGGGAAAAAGGCATAGTTCATTATCTGATCCAAACTTCCAGTTGCCTAAGATAATGAGATAGTCTTCCCTAGTACCCTTGTTGGAGTCTGGAAGGTCGATTATCAACTTATAGGCGGTTGACCAGAGTTTAAGGTAGTAGGAGATACCGTTGGAAGATTTGAGGCTACACATTGTGTAGCAATACTGGATATCGAATAGGGTAAGCCTAGCGTTATGTTGGTGACACAACTCGGCTATGTTGTTGATAATCCTAAAGGTGTTAATTGCTATGGGGTTACAACAATAGTAGTGCATCATTTCTCTAAAAAGAATGTTAAATGGGAATTTAATTCCACCCTTAATGATTGATACTACGAGGAAGGGCATGTAATTTTCCCTAGGTATGATGGAATCGTTCTCATCGACTATCGAATCTGGACATCGATCGGGATGTCAAACTCCTAGCGAAAATGCTTTAGTTTGCTAGGGAAGTCCACCCTCTATTTGTGCATACCTATGATCTCCACTAGGTGGTTTTGGCACTGTTTTCTTCAAAGAGTGTTTTATGTTAGGGTTTTATGAACCTACGGTCTGATGTAGCACTACTAAGTACTGTTTGGTTCGAATATTTTGGGTTAGGGTTCAGGTTCGGGTTCGGGAGATCCTAAGGAAGGTTTGGATTTCAATTCTCCTAGTGTTCTAGCAAATCCTAATCCTAAATCTAGGTTGTGTAAGAACAATGGAAATGTGCAGGAATTTGATGAAGTAATCTGGAGACAATGAATGACAAAAGGTCAGATTCAGAGTATAATCAAGAACATATGAATGCAAGATCATGTTCGGATTATCATCCAAAGTAGGAATGAAAATGCACAGTCAAATATGTAAAGTACGAATAAGGGCAAATTGAACAAAAAATGATGTAGATTCGAGTGCGAGTGTAGTGTGTGTGGTGTTCATACCATTGAAGGAAACCAAAAACACATGGAGTATATATATTCAAGGAAATGAAGAGATTTTGAAGAACTAAAATTGAAATTGAAGGATAGGAGAACTTACAGATTGAGATTGAGGAAAAGAAAACTGAGATTGTACTTGCCAAAGTGAGACACTTTTATTGATCAGAGCAGAATGGTGGTTTGGCTGCCGAAGATGGTGAAGGCGGCGATTTAGGAAAAATTGTAAAGAGAGAGGCTAAGAAAAGAGAGAGAGAAAGTTATGAATGGAGAAGTGAAAATATGGAGAAAGAGGGAAAGAGTTTTGATAAAAAATAAACAAGCATCAAAGGTCATTATTTGGAATCCTTGGGCAACATTCCTGATTTACGTCAACTAACGTCAGGCGGCGTGGTTTAGAGGTGAAATGGCGTACCTGCCACGCGATGAGAATGGACCAGCATGGTGATGACACGTGGGAGAAATGGTTGAGGTAGTTATGACATGACAGCTTATGGATCTTGGATTCTTGATGTTCTTGAACTAGCGAATCACGATCTTGACTAGTAGTGCAATCTCGGTTGAGATGTTGATCTTGGATGAGAAAAAACATCTTAGTTCTTGGTTCTTGATGAGTGGACCATTGAGTCCTTATTTCCTGACACCAACGAGTCACGATCTCGGATAGAGAAGTATCTTTAGCATGTTGTTTAGCCGACATGTTGAGAAGACAGATGATATAAGTTCCATCACCTCAGTTTGCCGAGGTAATAAAACCTAGGAGGCAATTGTGGGGACATATTTTTAGACTACCCACATGGCCGAGGTGATTATCTGAGGTGCCACGTAGATGAGCCATGTTACCGAAGTCGTTATGGTATTACCAAGATATGGTACAGTAATATCAGAATTCGAGATTGTCGAATAGAGGACAAGAGTCCTAGGTAAGTTGAGGCTCTTTGTTTGGATAAAAATGAGGCTCTTAAGTAGGATCATTCTTATCTGGCTGAGAGTCCGAGATAAGTGTTATCCTTGAGTTCTATGAAGTGATACTTTTAAGGGATGAGAGCACAGTTGACTATAAAAGTAAGACACTTCCATAGGTCTAAGGTATTCTTTTACTTGTGAGTTGTTTAATTGTGTTGATATCTTGTGAGATAAGTTATTGACTTAATCGTCGAAGTACTCCCGGGTAGACGAGCCACCTTGGTATTTCTTATTTTCTTATGTACAAGTGTTTGACTTAATCTATTTTGCCGTGTGATCTCCAGCTGAGTTTTCTAGATCTTGATAAGGAGATCTATTTAGTTGTGAGATCAAAAATCAACACCCACAAATAGTAAAATTAGACAAGATACAAAAATCGAATGACTTCATAATTAACACTCAATTATGTGCTCAATGAGTAACACATATTTTGTTATTAATTAGCATTTTTTTTTTTTTGGGTGGTATTTCTCAATAAGAGTTAAGAATTTTATTAAAAGCTACTTACTACATTGACCCCTAATTGTACCCATAAATTATTTTCAAGACCTTAAAAAGAAACAATATGGAATTTTGGCCTAATTTTAAGGAATAAGTCTATGAACTCCACTTTTGCTATTCCTAATTTATCCCAAATGAAAATATGTGGTTAAGATTGAATTTATGTAGCAGAGTCTATATGTAAAATAAATTTGAACCATAAAATAATAATTCCAAATACTTTTTAAATAATTAAATTTAAATTTATAATACTACTGAATTTTAAGTTGCAAACTTCTAAAGAATAGAGGTTGGTGAAGGTTCAAATCACAAATAGTGGCTATATATGATTTTGCCTATTAAAGATTGGATCATACTCCTATTTGCATCAACATCTTCCCACCTAAATATTTTTTTGGGTTCAATGGTAAAGGGTGTCTGGACTAGTTTATGCGTACCTTGACTAATCACATTCCTAGTCCAATCAAAGGAATGCCATCCACGCTGGAACATAAATTTTAAGAATCAAATCAGTTACTACGATCATATCCCTTGTAATATTAAGGTACCTAATATTTTAAATTTTTCAACAAGAACTCCTATGTGACGTTTTAAAAAAAAAGAGTAATGATATATAAACAAAATGTTTGTACAAAAATTCTATACAAAATGAGGTGGCATCTAGTGATTCCTTTATTTGGTCTAAGGGTACCTGCTCAACAACCACTGGTGTACGGCTCGTGGAGTTTATTTCGGGACTCATTTCGATGATCAAAACCGTTCATGTTTTAAGGTATACTGAATAGAACATACTTATAAAAAAATAAGTTAATTGAATATCGATAACCCTTTCATCAAAGTGCATTTGTATTTAGTTTTATAATTCAAATCACATTTATCATTATTTCTTTTAGATACAAACGCAATTCGATGAAAGTCCTATCGATATTCAATCAATTTGAGTTTTTGTAAATATGTTCTACTCAATGTATCCTAAAAAACGAACTGTTCTAATCATCAAAATAGGTCCTAAAACATGCAGCATGATAATGACTGTTATGCCCCCGCATAGCAACCATTCTAATTCCCCTTCATTTTTAATCAAAACATTTACTATTATCTTTGTAATTTCACAAATATCATTTACACATCATTCAGATGAATTTTATATTTACAAATCACTAGTAAAACTCTATCTTGAATACATTGGCACTCTCTTTGTATTTCTTGTCATTCTCCCTTCATACTTTATATTCTTTTCAATTTTCTGTACTTTTTTTTTTTCAAGAATTTTTTTATTTTTATTTTGTATGTTTCTTTTAGGGTTCAATTTATTTTACCACCTTATGGTTTGGGGTTGGAGCACTTTATCCCCCTCTATGGTTCAAATATAGTCATAAAGCCTCCATGTGGTTTTGTTCTAAAGTGTTGCCATTAATTTTTTTTCATCCAAACTAATATAAAGTGTATTATACACACCATTTTTTAGAGGGAGTTTGAATTTTTTAAAAATTAAAATAAAATTGATACAAAAAAGGCAATTTTATCCCAATTTTCTCTAAACCTAAAATTAGATTAATATGTTAATTAAAATAAAAATGTAATTAAGAATTGATGTAAAACATAAAATATAATTAAGAATTGATTTAAAATATAATTAAATAAAAATATAAAATAAATAATAATTAAGAGTTGAACTCAAGTATAATTAAATTTATTAGAACATAAACTTAGGAATTATAATAAATAATTAAGAATTTTAGAATTAATTGCGATCTAAAATATAATTAAATTAAAATTAGTGTAAAAAGTTAAGAATTACAATAAATAATTTATAATTTAGAATTAATTATGATTTAATTGAATTAACGTTAGACATTATAAATTATGTGTATGAGAGAGGAGAAATAAAGAAAATAATAGAAAAATATAGATTTGTGAGTATTACAGTCATTTTACATCTATAATTAACGGTGTTAATGTTGCACTTTAGTACAAAACCATATAGAGGTTTTCTGACAATTGAACCATAAGGGGGTAAAGTACCCTGATCTTAAACCACAAGAAGGTAAAATAAATTTGCCTTTTCGTTTAATCTATTTTGTAATAAACAAAATTTTAGAACATATATTAATCAAAAGTAAAATATATTAATATTTATTTGTAATAAATATTAAGTTTAGTAACATCTAAGCTGTTGCTGATTATGAGGGCGGAAAATGTAGAAAAAATTATTAGGCTGGAAGTAAGAAAATTATTTTCTAAACGTGGGGGCACAACTGTTGTTGTTTTAATCTTTCACGCTAATTTATAATTATTTTTGATCTTTCACGCTAATTTATAATTTTTCCAAAAATTTAAGAATTCAATTAAAAAGTGCCCTCATGTCAAATTCCAGATTCTGCAGTTTCCCTATTCGGAGTCGACATGTGGGACAGGGCAGTCGGAATTTTGAGCAATGGCAATATTCACTACTGTAACTAAAATGATGAGCACAAAAATTATAAGGGTAAATTATAGGGAAAATTAGTCTTAGGTCCCTCTCTCATTATTAGTAATAGAAGAGATCCACAATATTATTTTATAATGTCTCAGATCCCTCAACTCCCACACTCATATATCACAAAGAAATTTGACTGAAATCAAACCTCAGCTTCTCACTTCTCTCTCTCTCTCTCTAGAATACATACACAAATATATATATATATAGCTTCAATGGCGGTGGAGCTGGATTGAAAAGTACGAAATTTGTACTCCGCCACAACTCCATGCATCACCGCGACTAGATCTTCTAACATCAAATCCAAAAAGATCAAAGCTCGAAAGCTCCACCATGGCCGCCATTTTCACTGTGAAAAGCCACCGACACATTCGAAGAAGCCACCTCTTCTTCACCGCTACTCTCGTCGCTGACCCAAGAACCTTCTGCATTCTCTGCAAGAGCCCTCATTTTTCGATTCCTTGGTGTCCCGGTCCTGGTCGTAGCCTCAGTCCAATGTTGTGTCGATGATCGAGAAACCGCTGAAACTTCTAGAGATTGTGTCGACGTGCGCCTAGGGACGGGCAGCGATAGGCGGAGACGAGAGCTGCGAAGTTATGGATCTAGATCTTAGCAGAGGCGCAAAGCTTCAGTGATAGAGTGTTCTTAGAGGATAAGAGGTACGAAACTTCAAAGAAATTTTATACATGGTGAAAATGGTGGGGATCAGAAATTTTGTTGCATTATTCGGTACTGCTGAAAATGGTGCATGTATACAGTCACTATTTTATACATGAAGTTCATGATTGCTAATTATAATTTGTGACTTCTATTAATTAGATTTAAATAATTAAAAAAATTGTTGCATGATACTGTTTGTTTTAGAAACCTTTGAGCACCGAACCACCTGTAGCATATATGATATAGCCCACTGTTTCAATAGTACATGATTAGGGATTTACATTCATTTAAATATTAATATTTGATTTTGCATGCTATTTGGTTCCAAAGAAATTTGAATTTTCTCTGGTTTATAAATGAACCCAAAGAAATTTGGAGTTGAATTTGAACCCAGAGAAAATTGGTCAAAATGAACCAGAGAAATTTTAATTTTCTCTGGGTTGAACCCAGAGAAATTCTTTAGAAAGTCCAGAATTTCTCTGGATGGGAATTTCTCTGGAGGTGAATTTTCTCTGAACCAATTTTCTCTAAATCAACTTGAGGGACCTTAGACATTATGAAAATATTGAGTGTCCTTTATGCTGTAAAATCTTAATATCAGGGATCTTAAAAAAAAATTTCCTAAATTATAAATATATTTTTTAAAATTTTTAAAATTATATTGTCTTTGAAATTTTTAATTTTATAATAAATAATATTTTCTATTAATAAATTATCAAATTAGTTAATATTTTTTAATGATATTATAAATTTATTTCAATTAATAATTCAAATAATTTCATTATTATATAAGAGAGCAATTAAAAATTTTATTTTTTAAATTAATTTTGTAAAATAAAAAATTCTAACATTCCAATAAGAGGATACTTATAATTTTTCAAACCACATAAGACAATCTGTATTTTAAATAAATCTCAAAATATATATTTATAATTATCCAAACATAATGAACCCAAGTAACTAACATGTAACTAAAATGACAAACATGTAAACATATATGTGTAATGAATCTCAGGCCGAGCCCCAAATTATATGCCCAGCCCACAAAAATATGTATAGAGCCTAAAAATCATGCTTAGACAAGTCCTATTAGCTTCTATCTCTCAATCCCATAACCCTAATGTTGTATTTGATTGGAGAATTAAAAAAACAAAAATTAGAAAAGAAAATTAAAAAAGAATAGATAAAATGTAAATAAAATATATCTACATTTCACCTAATTTCACACATCTTTTCCCTTTTCCTTTTCAATCCTTTTTCAAATCCTTCAATCCCGTTTTAATCTCTTTTCAAATCTTTCGACCAAACACAACGTAAAATAATTAAACCTAATCAGAACCAACAAAGAATGTAATTGCTTCCCATTGAACTGGTTGAATCTCACGAGTCACCATAACAAAATTTTGATTACCTTCAAATTTAAAAGTATATGAAAAATATAAACCTGCTTACATGATTTCATGCATGAAATTCTGGGTACATAGCCTGTATAAGCCCAACCAACAGGCCATCATTGGCTAAAATTCCGTTAGTGTTGGACTTGAGCCTAGTCCAAATTCAATCATCCCAAAATAAGATTGGACCTAACAAAACCCCATGTCTATACATCTGAACTCAGTTTAATTTTTTTATCGAAACAGCACCACTTGTATCCTAGCTAATACACAGCTAATGATCTTCACAGTACTCTGGATTTTCTTTTAAAATGACAAAGCCTTCAAGAAAGGGAGAGAGAGGAATATACCTGCACAGACATTTAATTATATTAGTATGCAAATCAACAGGTAAAGAGTTAAAATAGTACACTTTTCAAGTTCAGGGGAATGATTGTAGTACTTCTCAGTAGCAAGCTCTGCTCTATGGCCGGCAGCCAGAAGAACTGGTGTTAAGTGGGTCTGGAAACCAGTGATAGTCTTCGGTCGACCTGCCTGCCCCACAACATCAACAGCTTTGCCCACCCGAACAGGTACTGCCAGCGGTTTCAGGTTTTCGTCCACTGTCATCAGCATCCTTGGCTGTTGCATTGTAGAAAATATAAAATGAAATCATGTAAACTGCCCAACCATCAAGAGAGAGAGGGAAATAAGTCTTACAAACTGAGACCTAACCTGCATTGCCAAAGCAAGGAAATAAAGAATAAAAGGATATCCCCCCATTATGGTGAATTTCATATCAAGACATGCGTGAAGCATGGTTAATATTCCAGCCATTGCCGTCCTGGAGGAAAAGAAGAAATACATGCAAAAATTGAACTGATTAAAAAAAATTGACAGGTATAATAAATTAAAAAGGCCAATACATGCATCAAATACTGAACGACCAGTTGGACTCTTAATTTATTTATTCTTATATGGCAGAGGTCTAGGCAATTACCTGAAAACTTTGCATTCTCTCCCCAAAAAATGTTTTATCCCACATTTTTATTTGTAAGTAAAAAAAATTGTCCCAGACTTTTACTTGAAAGTGAAAATGTTTTATTCCGCATGACAACCACTGAATAACTTCGGACAAAGTAACTATATTTATCAATAGGGCCATGCCCTGGAATCTTTTCGCACCATTAAGCGAACTGTGTAGGCAGTGCAGAACTTAAATTCCCTTGTGCTGAATGGTCTACTCCGTCAAAGAAGTGAATCAGCAAAGCAATCTAGCACCCATTCTTAATCAAACAAAACCTTGAATCCAACTTGTTTGGATCAGCTAATTGAATCCTTCTCTTATATAAACAATGCTTCCTTTGGCTCCATTATAACAAAATAGATTTCTAGACCAATAACCGCATTTCTTTTATGTATCACAAACGTAAGTGTACAATTTTATTATTATTATTTTATTTATTTATTGATTGGCACAAGGGTGTCAGATCAAAACTCGACTAATCCTCGAGGTGCACATTCCCTCAACAAAGAGTTTTCTGCAAGTGCACTACGGTTAATTCAAGAGTTTTCACCTTAGTCCAATGGCCCCAAGAAATTGTTAGCACCTAAGAGGGTTCAATCCTTAAACTTTGGAGAGAGTACACTCCCAAGACCCAAGACCTTGCCAGTCATTGGAAATTCCTTATGAATGATATTGATCCATTTCTAGAATTCCATTAATATAACTTGAAAGTGAATAAACTATGTGGAATGCTAGGTTGAAATACAAAATGGAGTAGTTTAGATGTCAATCATGTAATTAAAGCTTCACAAAAACGTTTTCATTTGATACAAACACATCCAAAATAAATAAATAACGGGTCACTCACTCCTGAAGTGAAAGCTACCCCTTTTGGAAGAACCTTTTAACAAACACCCCAATAACTGGTCATCTCCTGCTGATTTGTTTGCAAACCAGTTCTATACCTAAGATTAAAAAGTTCTTATGGGCCCTGAAGTACTCTTAATAGAAGTGTAGTTATATGGGTCCAGTCCTCATGGGTACCTCGCTAGCCTTGCACACCATGTGTCATCTCCAGCCAATGGACACGAGGACCAATCACCCCACCTGAGTGAGGTCTCCGTTTTGGAAGACAAATGCCTCAACTAATGTTCTCAAACCCAGACCGTTTCGAAAAAATCACCGGGTCAAGGGTCACTAGTTCAACTATTGGGTCAACCAGAATCAAATCGTAATGTTATAATTACTTCTAGGGGTGTGCGTGGTACAGTTCGGATGGTTTGAAAGTAAAATTATAAACCAAATCGTGAATGGTAAATTGGTAAATAACCAAACCGTAGTTTCAGCAGTTTACGACGTTTCAATTTGCTAGTTGATTGAATAATATTCTTAAACAATTATCAAGCATTTGCATAATATATAACACTAATTTACATAATATTTGTCATATATATAACACTAACTAATTTTACATAATATTTTTCATATATATAACTACTAATTTATAACAAATTTCACATCTTCAATTTCTCTCATACTCTTTTTTATTTTGATACTTCATTAGAGATTAACAAATATATATGTATTAACTATAGTGGAGAATACCAGTTTCGAAAGTGGATTATAAATTTCAAAGTTTAATCCATAGTGGATATATTAGCGTGGATTGGTGCGATTTTAGTGAATTGGACAACGTTTTACACCGCCCTAATTACCTTATAAATATATTAAACAATTTATAAAAATAAAGGTATTAAAATAACCAAAAAATTACATAAAGCTTAAGTTCTTAATGTATGTATTAATATATTATTGTATATAAATATATATAATTTTTGGTATATATATAAATGTAAGTATGCAAAAGTCTATTTTTTGGCACTAATTTCTTGAAATATGTGAATAAATCTATTATATATAAACCTTTGCAAAAATTAATGGTGGTAGTCAAATGTTTGGCAGCATTTAGTCCAAGAAGGTGGTCACAAGTTCGAAACTCCTTCCCATTACATGTTCAGCCTTAAAGCATGCCTTGCGGTCATCTGTTTCTAAGGAACTGGCACTGATTCAAGCAGTTGGGCGGTTTGGCGGTTTAATGGAGGGTTTCTTAGTAAATGTGTTTGGCGGGTTGACTGGACCAAAAAATGGACCGGTCAACATTTCAATCTGGTGCGGTTTTCAAAACATTGACTCTAGCTACATAGGTTGGGAGCATGACCCAGGTGCCACGCTCAGGACCATTGGATGACTTGAGGATTAGAGGCTAGAACTCAAAGATCATCCAGTCAAAGAGAGAGGGGCTTTGACCAACGCCTGACACCTCAATGGCTGCATCATACCTACCTTTGAGCTGCCCTAATACACCCAGAAATGGATGCATCATACCCACCCTTTGTCCACATATGATACATGCCTCGAGGCCGGCATCAGAGGTTGCTAAGTTTGAACTTGAATCCCTCCATTTTGCCTAGCCAAGGGGGTCATGCAATGTGTTCTCAGATGAGCTGGCATGCCACCCTATACAAAGGGGACCTCCAAGCAGGCCATATGTCCCCTACATTGCTCTTTGGTACTCCAGCTCTCCACTGCCACCCTCTCCCTCTTAAGGTTGTCCTTGCCTCTCCTCTCACACCTCTAGTTGAGCCATACCCATGCCTGTCATCTTCCCAGAGGGAAATCCTCAACCAGCTCACCCATCATCTCTCACAAGAAGAAACACTTACGGGCATAGCAAGAAGCGCTCAGAATGATATGGAGCAAGAGTCAACAAGCCTTTCCCCAAATGCACAAGACCTTGAGCAATTCGTACCTGCACAATTAGACAACACATATCATTAAATCTCTAATCGAACACTTTAAAAAGGGAAGGAAAGCTGAGATGCACTATATGCAAGTAACTCCAAGAGAAGCTTACACAGAAGAGAAGTCTAGGTTCTTTGTAGTAATAACTCGAAAGATTGAGAAGCATGCCAGCTATTCTAGCATTGTTGGTCCCGGAACCAATCAAACCTAAGGAGATGACGGCAGCCTGTAAAATCCAGACAAACATGACGAACTTTAGGCTGTAACTAACCAGAATAACATGACGAACTTTAGGCTGTAACTAACTAGAATTTGATAACAATAAGAATAATCATCATATTATATAAAAGTGAAAATACCATTGCTACTTCTATATCTGTATCGTGACTAAGTCTGCTTAATGTGTCCATAACGTTTACCTGGGTTAGAACATCCAATCATAAATTACTTGGCAATATTACCCATGGAAAGTAAGTATATAATCTTGCTCAACTGCAATTCAAACATTGTCAAGGTGCTCAGCTTGGCAAAAGATATCTAAGGAATTTTTTGTTATCGTAAACATATCTAAGGGTTGATTACCTTAGGGTCTGATATACAGAGGAGACCAAGAGCCAAAGGAACTGCCTTTCGGATATTCTGCTCTCCATACTGTAAAAGATGCTCTAAAGAGCGAATAGCCATTTCAAGACCCAATTCTTCAGCCATTGCTACCATAGCAATTCCAAGTACAGCCGGTCCCTGGTGGGTTTCTCCCCTCTTAAGATGTTGGGCACACTGACCCAGTAGGTATTGGACCTGTGTGAAAAAAGGACGGTCAGCTAATTTCATCAACATAACAGAGCGAACTCCAATTCGAATTGAAAGGCTTAGAGTAAACACCTTGAGCACATCCCCAGTCCCAGCATAAGCACAGGAAAATACGGTCATGTAACAATGTTTCTTAATTTTCATATTTAATGTCTTTGAAATCTGTAAAGTTGCCTCCACCATTTCCTGTTAAAAAACAGGATGGGATTTCAAAACAAAACAAAAAAAAAAAAAGGGGAGAGAGAGAGAAAAAAGAACGATAGAAATAACAAATAAGTCCCCAGTCAATAAGGTGCAATCTGTTGTCACTAAATAATAACATTTCAGAGACAACACCAAAATAAAAAGGGAAAATATCATATAAATGGGAAATGGGGAAACTAATTGCAAATCAATGGAGTGCAAGTGACAGTTGTGTGTGCGTGTTTCTGACTTGCACTCCATTGATTTAAAAATGAACAAAAACAAACTATTATACACTACAAATAAAATTATAGAAAATTAATTAAAAACTTTCATAGCTTGTGATTTTAAGTTACCAGCTTCCCAAGATATAGAAGGCCGAGTCCAAGAGGCAAAAGACGAGTGAGGGGATGCCCTAATTCAGACACACTTCGGTGTCTTAATGCAGATATAATTGTCCGAGAAACATCTTCATCACAGGAAGCAACATACACCAAACCCAATGAAATTGCAGTAAATACAATCACATCCAGAGGCATTTTCTTATCTTCAAGGACACGAGACAATTTACTACGGATCTGACAAATAATGTATAATTAGTCAGCTTCAATTGAAAATAAATATATCACACAAAGAAAATGGACAAACAAGTAAAGGGGTGTTTTTGTATTCCAAGGATAGGAGATCATTTACTATGGATCTGAGAAACAGTAGATTAAACAACTTTAACCAAATTTAACATACAAAGAAAAGGAAATGAATAAACGCTCATCAAATTTCTCTCTCTCTCTCTCTCTCTCTCTCTCTCTCTCTCTCACACACACACACACACACACACAGAGACAGTTATATATGTATATATAGTTTCAAACTCCCATAACCTCAGATCATCATTTTATGGAAAAAATAAATAGAATAATTCTGTTGATGTGCCTCGTGAATCATAAATGGTGAAAAAAGGTGGCTCATGTCTACCACACATAGTATTATTTTCATGGGCTTCCAAATAGCGCCAAAAAGAATGAACGAAAAAAAAAATTAAAAAAAAAAAAGAAAGAAAAAAAGAAAAAATATAAGCAAGGAACCTCACTTGCGGACATTGGGCACCAGCATAAGCAAGGCCCAGACCCATTATTGCACCAATTTTGATAGAAGAATCTTCTTTATCTACATAATCAGCAAGAAGTCGCAATGCCTGAAAAAAGAAAACTGAGATTTCAAATTACATACGACAATCTTAGGTCTTTTTTTGCAAAAAACGTGACCTAGAACTCACGGGATCACATTCATGCTCGACACCGCAAGTCAAGATACCAACTCCTAACAATGCACCAGCAATGACATTTTTGTCATCACTGTGGAAATACTTATCAATTTGGGCAAGTCCAGAATCAACATCCCAGAGAAGAATCATACCCTACAATGTGTGAAAATGATAATCCTTCAATAAAAGAATTTGCAACAACAAATCGACTGGTAGTAGAGAACACAATACCAGACTTGCTGCAGCACTGGCTTTTCCATGTTCGTTATTCTTAAAGACCCAGTTTCCTGAAGAACCACCACTTGAAGCTTCAGATGGAACTGTCATTAACTTGTCCTGTGACAATAAAACCAGTAAACGATACATGAACCTGCCCCTAAATATTTCCCTCTAAAATTTCCTATGTAAATGAACCACACTTTTACCTGACCAAAGCCAGCATTCACGAATGCATTAACAAATGTAGCTGCCAAGTTCTGGCTGACTGAATTAACACTTGCAGCAGCACTAGCCCGGCCATGGAGCAAATGTGCCTGGTTAAATAATACCAGGCTTAATGAAGAAAACAACTTAGGAATAACATGTGCTTAGAAATTCCTTTAAAAGATGCAACAATTACTTCAACTATCAATATCAAAGGTGATATCAAGAGTTAGTATGGATATCTTAGAAATCTCAACCTTATAAATATCCTCGGGAGATTTGGGCTCCATGACCTCTATATCACGAGCAAGCATAAGATAACCTTCACTTAACTTGCCGTTGTTGGTAATTCCTTGCAATGTCTCCCTGCATTCATCATCTCCAGACATCTCTTCATCGAGAACAAAAGTTATACGCTGTATGAAAGAAATTCAATGAGCAAACAACCATTTGCATTCAATCAAAAAGGAAATTAACTTGATGTCATGCAAAAGGGGTAAATAGTGCAAGCCCAACTTCTAATAAGACATCTGTTATCTTTACATTTGCCTTTCTACTTGCCGTAATGACTTTAACTGTGACCCAACTTTACAGATTTTGTGTGTATCATACAACCTATCATTTTTTTTTCTTTTTTTTTTTTAATATTTATAGACATGGATTACACACCCTATCTATACAATAACTTTACCATCAACATCCCACCCAAAAAGAATAAAAAATATGGCATGCCAGATTATTTTAAAGCAAGGGACAAGACACCAAATTGAGATATCATGTCTAACAGAGAGGTCATGAAGCAGAATAAAAATTACATGACTAGAGTCTATACAACACCTCATACTATAACAATCAAGCTGAAATTTAAGAACAGGAAAGATACCATTTCCATGAATAAACTAGTAGCTTATAGTATTTTCATGGGAGAGGCAATCTTGAGAGTTAAAGCCAAGAAGAAATCAAAATGAATACATGATTCATTAAGGAAATATATGAGTTCTACAAATCTTGAACCCACCACTATTATAATAGAAAAACAAGACTTACATGTTGACCAAGAATGTAACAAAATTGCTTCTTTAATAGCAGATCATCACAAGTCGTAAAAATCTGATACACATACTGCCAATAAATAAATAGTGTTAGATAAACATCAGAAAAGTGGGCAGTGAGAAGACCATCCGACCATTCTATCTCATTTTCCTGAAATGTGAAGATATAATAGTTATCCAGTCATTATCAACAAAACTTAAAATCTCAAATATATTTGTATCCAGTGTCATTATTTATTTTACACAGGCAAAGAGGGAGAATAAAATATTTGATGTGCCTAATTAAGTGCAAACCTGCAAGTTGTCAAGGAATAGAGCAATCTGAAGTGCACTTGGGTACTCTTCAAATTTTAGATAAATTGCAAACACAACATCTAGAACTGGCAAACCATCTGCATCAGGAATGTATCTGCAAGATGTTGAAATACTAAATGCCAGAATACATGTGTTTTTGTCTTGCAAAGAGAAAGCTGCAAGGCTACTGTGCTTAGCAAAATCACAATACCGTGAGGCACAAAAATGAATAGCAATTTGGCCCCCTAAAGAATTTCTGTTATTTGAATGTCATCTTCCAATCAAAGAACAGAAAACTGAAGGCTACATTTCTGTCCTCTAAATTTCATCATGTAGAAAAATAAAAAATGTCATGTTACATGTAAGAGTAGTGTGCATCAAATACACACACATATATGAAGCACCTTTTCCAATAATCTGCACAGAGAGAGAGAGTGGACAAAGTCAATATAGTTATGTGCTTGGCAGGGCTCCCTCTTATTAGCCATCAATAGAGACGCAACTACATCAACCTGTCACTCCCCAAGTGATACATTAACCTTTCCGAATATGGGACCCAAACATAAGTTTTCCATCCCACCCCCTCCCCCAGCTTTCAATCTTTTCCCAAACAACTCAAAAGCTCCTAAGACAATGCTTAAATTGTTGCTCCAAAAGAAAAAATACAAGTATGTTGCTTTGTCTGTCACTGTAATATAGGTACATGAGCATGTATGATTATAAGATACTCAAACTCACTTAAATTCATCGCCTACGTTTGCAGTAAAATCATTTATTAAATTATAAAATTAATTTAGAATTAGAAATTTAAGTTATTTAGATAATTTAAACCTTCTTGAACTTGTAGCAAACTACAACGCAAAACTTTGAGAATCAGTTAAAACAAAATGTTAATCAACTACTCATTGCTCAAACCACACAGTTATCAGGAAATAGACTACCAATTAAATTTAGGGTTATTTACACGAAGACCCCCAAACTATTGAGAGAAATATCACTTTGACCACTTAAACTATAAAAACGTACAAATGGACGCCTTAAACTATTGAGAAGTATCACTTTGCCCCCTAAACTATAAAGCATACATATGGATCCCTAAACTATAAAAGCGTATAAATTGGACTCCCTAACGGAAGGGGTCAAAATCAAATACACCAATAGTTTAAGGGGTGCATTTGTACGCTTTTATAGTTTAGGGGGCAAAGTGATACTTCTCAATAGTTTAGAGGGTCTATTTGTACGCTTTTATAATTCAGGGGGTCAAAGTAATACTTTTTAATCATTTGAGGGGTATTCGTGTAAATAACTCTTAAATTTATTTTGTGCATCACAATGGTCTACAATTTTAATAGGATTCAAATTTCGAATTCTAATCTAAAAAGAAAAAAATTCTTATAGCAACTCAATACATAATTTAGATACCAAAACAAAAGGCATACAAAAGACAAATAAGCGTTCAGTCCTGCAAACTCAAAAGTTAATTTAAGATTCTCAGGATTCACTAACCTATCTGCACTGAGGAGGTACAGGCATGTCCTTTTATAGTTCGTACTGTCCACGTGCTCCAGTACCGAATAAAGTTCTTCAACCTGGAATAATTCAAGATATCTTTTACATGCAATATTTTTAAGAAAAGTGAGAAAAATGACAACGTATAATACCTGCATCAGAAGATCTACAGCCTCAAATTCGGCATTGTGCTGTAAGGAAGATACAACAAAAACTAGAAATAAATCCCCATGAAATGTTGTCCCAAGCTATATTTTGACTTGCTGTTCACATAAAAAAGAAAAGAAAGAAGGGCTCTATTTTGACTTAATACATTGAAACAAATTCACATAATATGTCAACCTAGGAACCATGTACTGGTATGTTATGGGTAGACTAATACCGCCCGCCCCCCCCCCCCCAAAAAAAAAAAAACTTTAAAAAATAGGATACGGGTATTGCTAGGGTACGAAAAAAGTACAATTTTATAATTTGTAATAGTGCATGATATTAGAAAATTAAATATAAAAAATAATGAAAGTCACAATTAGAAAATATAAAACAACAGACAAAGATAGAAGAAAAAACTGGGTTGAAGATGGGTACTCCAAGAGAGAGGGTTGTTGAACAAAAACAGGGAAGAAGATGGAGAGAGGGAGAGTCGGAGAGAAGAGAAAGCCAAAAAAGAAAGCGATTTTTTTCCAAATATTTGATAATTGCAAAAATACACTATTTTTAATTTTAAAAAAACAAAAAACAATATAATTGTTCATGTAGCCGTCCCCATTTGATGGGACTTAAAGTTTGGTTTGGTTTGGTTACATTTATATCTCAACATATACACAAAAATTTCCAAAATGTATCTATCTCATAACTGAGGGTTGTTTTGGGAACTACCTATTTTAGTTGGTTTTTTAACTTTTTATAAAAAGACGTACAAAAAAATAGAGAAAATAGTTAACTTTTTGGTAGGGACTTTTTTCACTTTTTGGCTATTTGAGGTGGTTCCCAAACTTGGCCCAAGTTGTATTAATCCCACATTTGAGCCATACCCATCCTTTACCCTAGCTATACCCAACATTCAAAAAGTATTAGATTAAGTATTTCAGGTACCCAGTATGTGTGCAACCATACCAGTCTGCATAACCATACCAAGTATGCACCTTGTACTTATACAACAACATTTTTGTAGTGTCAATGCTTCATAGATGTCAACCCTGTCTCCTAGTAACAAAGAGGAGAACCACTCAAAAATTGTTAAATGAGTCATTACCTCCATGAGAAAAGCAACAATTTGTTCTACAAGCTCCATTAGATCATCAACAGACAAGTCTTCACTCTGAAATGATTTATGCAAATGAGGAAATACACTTAATAAAACAAAAGGGATACAACATAATTACCCCATTAATGTAATACATGTGCCACCGCAAAAAGGAAAAAAAGGCCAAATTTCGTACCTGTGTAACTGAATGAGCTATTATTTGATATTATCAAGACAGTGCCCCCCATAAATGTCAAAAGCATGAATATTAACAGTATAACAGAAAACATGATAATATATTTAAACATACAAGACCCCGCATGATTACACAGTAAAAGCAAATAAAAGATATATATGTACTTAGTAGTAAGTAAGCCAACGAGAAAACCTCTTATAATATTTTTTTTAATAAGTAGAACTCTTATAACAATTCAAAAGATAGGAATCATAACCTGTCGCTTCATATACTCTTCTACTATTTCTCCAGCTAAGTTCCTATCACAAACAAGTTACGCACTGATGAGGGTTAATAGAAATGAAAATTCAACAACAACAAAGTAAAATAAGGTGGTAGGACTCATAAATTAAAATAAATAAATAAATAATAATAGTAATAATAATAATAATTCTTGTAATATGACCATGACATTAAAATAATACAATGCACATGTGCCGCAACATTACCGATATTACACAAAAAATGAATATAACATCCTTTTTATCACAACCATATATAATAATCAGAATAATATAGGGAAAAAATTTAAGAAGACAAAAAACGTTGCTTCTTGAATGCAACTAACACTACAAAACAAATAATCCAAACTAGGTCACCCCCAAGATTAGAAGTCAAAATACTTTTGTTCAAGACAAGTCACAATGTGTAAGGCCACCAAGATAAAAGCCTTTTAAATAAATAAACAAAATTAAATAGTTTGATATGCCAACACCCATCTGGGGTGAAAGGAAGTTGTGGTTTTTAGAGGGCCTTACAAATTAGAACATAAATTAAAATTAATTAGTGAAAAATAAATAAATTATATTTAATGTGTCCTAGACCACATTAATGTAAGTACCAAGCCAATCAACATCATGCCCTAAAACAAAAAAATTAGTTTCATTATACTCCACGCCACAAAGTAGGCCACCATAAAATTTGAGACAAAATAAAATATCTAACGAATCAACAAAACAAGCAACGAATATTAACTGATACCCTTTTAATATTTAGTTTGATGATGCTTACCTCACATATTCATGGCCCCATGAAACTATATCACCTTCAGAGCCCAACAACCTGTACTTTAAGCTCTCCTAAAATAATTGACATAATAATGGAAATATCATATATACTTCAGCACAACACAAAACCTAGAACTCAACAATATTTAGACACACTTCAGCGCAAACATCCAACATTCTATATCAAGTAAATTTGTTATTACCATAATACGCAAGTTGTCCAAGTATCATAAATATAAAATGTCAAAACCATATATTCATTACCGCATATGGGAGAATAGAGGATAATGGCATGGCCAAAAAGTTGCCTCACAGAACCAAGTAAGCTAATGTCAAAACAGAGTGATATTAAGAATGCATAATGAAATGTAAAACGTAAAATAATTCAGCATACCCGTTCTCCTTCTGCAGACATGGTCATGGCCAAAACTGAAAGTACATCTGCTAGTAAATACTGTGTTAAAAGGAAAATGTAAATCAGACAGGTCACAGTACACAAAAATGAATAACGGAAGGGGCCATTCCAACAGTTTGATACCTTCAGATCCGAATCTGCCATTCTATCGTAGTATGCTTTTAGAGTTGCATAATGAGGACGCAAAAACTTTAATGGCTTTGGAACTGAAGTCATAGAGCTGGTTGAGGTCAGTATCTCCTGCCTGAAAGGCAAAGGTTTAGTTGCACTATCAAACCAAATTGTATTTGTATGAATGATTACGGGTCTGTTTGGACTTTTTTTTGCTTTCTATATTCATTTTCCGGAAAACACGGTCATGCAAAAAACTCCATTCACACATTAATTAGCTGCAGACTGTCATGAAGCAAAACATCTATCAGGCATGCTGAAAGTTAAAAAACAGCTAAATATTAGACTTAAACATGCAGACAATTTTGGAATAAGTTATTTGCCAGTAGGTGTACCACTCCAATCGATTTACTGAGCAATGCAACAATCATCTAGACAAAGTTCCAGTGCAAATGACAAATGTCGGGGAAAATAATAAATAAATAAATAAATAACTCTGAAATTGACATATAGAATGTTACTAAATTACATTAAAAGATTATATTCTTTTATAAATACATGCATTGCCTATAGAATGTTATTGACAATACCTGTAACAGTTTCTTTTACACACAAAAAATTCAAAACTGAAATTGTTAAAATCCTATTTAAGATCTTGATTGTGTCACAAAAAATATTAAATGGATTATTGATATCATCAATTAGGAACTAAACTAAGTGTAGTTTTTTAGTGATATTATATCGATTGAAAAATGTTAGAAAATAATTATTACAAAAATTTAATTAATAAATTTTGCTTCTCAAAAAGTTAGAAAAGTGAAACTTACATGAAAAAAATTTACAACTTGAAAATTAAGAAATAGTCATTTAAATTAATATTTCATTATCAAAAGACCTTAATTTGAGATCTCACCTAAGGCCCCAAAAAGGTTGTGCTACCATTGAATTAAAGATTATGGCCCACTCATGATTCTACATGCATTTTATATGCTAACCCTATTTGATCATTTGTAAATATCCTAAAATTCAATTAGCATTGATCTCATTTTTCAGTGAGTTCCTGATCATAACTGTTGTTACTCACAAAGTGCACTGCGAAGCTGAAAGCAAATAAACAATAAATTCTATCTCATTACAACAAATACTTTTAACTATTCCGTGGTGATCTTTAGTGATTCCAATATTGTGATTTGCTGAACAAAACCATAACGAACCTAAGATATAGACAGACAAAATGGAAAATACTTAACAAATAAGGAAACCTCACAAATTGTTATCTAATAAAAGCTAGCTTTGCTACCCCACAAATTGAATCAGGGAAACCTCACAAATGGTAGTCCTGAATTCCAATGGCTCAATTTGTTGAGTGAGAAGATATAATATGTTCCAATACTCAGTACCACAGATCATAACTATTCTTACAGCAAAAGGTATTCAGTTTTGCAGAACAAATTAGGGTAAATTACAAATTCACCTCCTGAGGTTTGCTTAAAATACAAATTGTCTCTTGTGATTCTAGAAATTACAAATATCCCTTGTTAGAATTTGTCAATTAACAAAGTTGACTCAAAAAATGAAATTCGTAATTATCCGTATAATACAACAATGAAAGTACCAAAATTGTTAATTGAAATATATATTGCTGATATTATTAAAAATTGTTAATTGACTTAATGGTTAATTAGTGAAATGAGTTATTTATTATGTGATCAGAAATTTTAAGGGCAGAATGTAATTTCTAGAATCACAAGAACAATTAACTATGTTTGGTTCCAACAAATTGAGTTTACTTTTCAGAAAATTGAATTTTTGGTTTTTTGAGTCTTAGTGAATTTTTTAAATATTTTATGCAAATTTTTTATTTTTGGATTCATCTAATCGAAAAACGCTGAAATATGTTTTAAAAGTATAATATTTGTGAAAATTAATTTTAAAAAATTCAACAAATACAGCAAGATAAAAAAAATCAAAAAAATTATGAAAATTCAATACATTTTTTGAATTTTGTTATAGTTAGTAAATTTTTTTAAAGATTTTGGTACAATTTTTTTATTTTTTAAATATATTAAGATTGAAATTTTCAAAAAAATCATTAAAATGTTTTTAAAAAACTTAAAAATATAAAAATACAAATTGAAAACTTAGAAAATTGTTTTTGAAAACTATAAATCAAATTTTAAGTACACCTCAGGGGTTATTTGTAATTTACCCAACAAATTAATACCAAAGTCCCCTCACTAAGTTTTTCAATTTGTCAATATCTCTAAACTACAAAATTGAACCAAATAGTGTTTCTAGCATGAGCATCATTATCAAGCTCATTAGAGTCCTCTCTTGGCTATTTTATAGCACACAACCATGGAAACACACTCCATCAAACTCAATTATTGACAAGCTAGTTTAGTTTAATATCAAACCACCAGCTACATATAGCTAGAGAAAGAGGACTACACAAATGAAATAAAGAATAGAGAGTTTGTTGGAAAATGTATTAGATAATATTAAAATAGAAAAATAGACTTTCAGTTAAAATTTAACTAAAAATTTGACTATTTTGATGGAGATGCTCTGATAACCACACAGTTAGAGCATTTCCAATGCACTAGGCATATAATACTTGTTAGTTAAAATGCCTAGTGTGATTCACTTTTTTCAATTCCAATGCACTAGGCATATGATTAGGCATTTTGGCTCAACTCATATTCACTAGTTACATGTAGCTAGCTTTCAACGCTAGGCAAAATTTAAAAAAGTCACTTGCCAAACGAGGCCTAAAACTTTGACTATTTTGATGGAGATGCTCTGATAACCACACAGTTAGTAGCATATAGTATGACAAATAAGGCAACATTGCATTATTTTTGGAAAACACATTAAAAATTCACAAATACTGTGACTCTACCTCATACTCTGAAGGGCAGCCTCCTGTAAAGCCGTATCGGAGTCCTGAATCCTCTCCACATACAACTCCAATTGCTTCTTCAAAGCCAAATCCTCCTCTGACTGCACATTCACAGAGCCAAATGAGATTAAAATTTTGAAAAACTAAACAACATTGTTTCCTATCAGCAACCAAACATTGCATTGAACTTACAAGATCTTCGTCCTTCATCTCATTCTTCTTCTTCGGGATTATCACCGCATTGTTTGGATCACGAGCCATGATGACTGAGAGATTCGAAATTCTAGAATGCACGTAGTTTTATCGCAGATTTTGCGATACCTCAATGGAATTTTCTTCGATATCTAGAGATTAGCGAAGCTAAACCCTACGCACAGAGGTTTTCGTTTTATGCGTGTTCGCCCTTGGGTTCTTTCAGTGCTGGAAAATGATACTATGCAAAATGACTTGTATAAGAGCATTTCCACAAAACCTTCCAAATTTGGCGTGGGAAATGTTTTTAAATAGCGGGCAAATTGATATATGTTAATTTGATATGGAAATTTCTTTTTGTTGTTGCATATGTTAAATTTATTATTTAAAAAATAATAATTGGTGATAATATCAATTTTTTATTGCATATGTTAAATTTATTATTTTATCATTTTTTAAAAAATTAGTGATAAATTCAATCTAAGAAAGGTGTAAGGCATTAGATTCAATAAATATTTTTTGTTGGTGAGAAATCTACGCTTTATGAAATAGTTTGGTAGGAAGTCGTAAAAGATATTTTGTTTCTAATTTTATTCCTTGACTTTTTTTTTTTTCTATTTGACTTTTTGTTGACTATCTGTTCAAATTTTTTGTCTATCAATTTAAATTTATATTTATCTGTTCAAATTTTTTGACTATCTATTCAATTTTTTCCCCTATTTGTTCAATTTTTCTTCTAAATTTTATCTATCTATTCAATTTTTTCCTTAAAATTCTATTTATCTGTTCAATTTTCTATATTTTTGTTCAATATTTTCCCCTAAATTCTACGTATTTGTTCAAATTTTTTTATATCAATTGAAAATTTGCATTAAGTTTATTATCTGTTCAATTATTTTTTCCTATCTGTTGAAATTCAAACTTAGTATTCCCTATCTGTTGAATTTCACAAGCCTATTTTGTTCTTGTCCGTTTATTTTTTTATCTGTTCAAATTGTGATATATATATAGTCTCTCCCCTATCTTTTGTTCTTTTTCCCTATCTGTTGAAATTTTCTACCACTATCACTCAAATATATCTAGTACATACACACATATATCTGTTTAAATTTTTATTTTTTATCTATTCATTCACCAAAATGAATGGATTCGCCTCTTTATCTTCTATCTCTCTTACTTGTCCCCAAAAAAAAAAAATTTATAATCTATTTCATTAACATCAATAACAACTACAAAACACATACACATGAAATAGTTTCTTTGCTAGATAGACCATATTGCTAAATTTGTGAAAGTGGTTTATAATAATTAAATCTGGTAGAGACTTGATGAAACTAGGACCTTTAACTACAAACAGAGAAGGAAAATGAGTACTTAAAAAAAATAGAAAAGCAAAAGAACCTTTAACTACAAACAAAAACAAAACAAAAGTTCCATCCATGTTGACTATTCTCTCCCCCACTCCCAACCAATACAGAGAATATAAAACAAAAACAAAAAGCAAACAACAAAAAAATCAAAACAAAAACAACTTCAACCCTAAACAAACACAAACACACAAAAAAAAAAAAAAAAAAAAAAAGAGCTTCTTCCATTAGAGAAGAGGAAAGGATAAGTATTTAAAATCTTAGGGAATTATTTCAAAAGGAAATTACTTAGCATCTTATTGGCTGCATCCATGTTTGTTTTAGGATACTGGATCCATTTTGTTTCAGATTCTTAACAAAGAACTAAGAACCAAATAAAGAAGTAAGAACCAAACAATGGGTGTTAACAAAGAGCTTTGAGACCCATTTTCCCTTAACCCATCGTTAACATGAAACCCATTTAACCTTGATTGTAATAATCCTTGGGATCGTTTGGAATTTGTTTATTTAATGTACGTCTTTATTTTTTATAAAAAGTTATATAAAAATAATAAAAAAATCATATAACTCAAATAAGAAATACTTATTTAATGCATTCTCAAATAATCTTGTAGATATTATTTAACAAGAACATAGCACTATAAATTTTAAATGATTTTTTGACTCGAGTGTTTTTAAAATTTTACATTTATTTTTTTTGACAAATTGATGAAGGTTAAAATTGGTGTAAATTTAAAAATTGTTAGTAATCATATATATATATATATATATATAAGTAGTGTTTTTCCTTTCTTATGTGGCATATTATAAGGTTTTATTTTTCTCTAAAAAAGTCACATAAGCATGCATTTTGTTTCAAAAAGTGAAGTTGGCTTTTGCATGGTTTGGGAAGAGGGTTTGGAGGCTTTTTTGGATATCCGTAACAAGGAATCTCGTTACAGTTATTAGGATTATATAGATGCATTTATTTATGCATTTTATTACCAGAATCCCCCTCGGAGCCATTCCTGGTTTCTCCGCATTGTTCCCGACATCCTCAAAAACGATCTCCCCAACTGGTTTCTCGTTTGGTGGGATAAGTTCGAGCTCCAGTTATAAATTTTTCCAGAACCTATTCGACAGGATTTTAATTAATGGCAAATTGCCTACAGCCGTCTTCCAGTATACAAGGACATTTCAATGTCTAAATATGTTGTCCATTTTGTCATTCGCTTTGAAATTCCATGGATATAGAAGTGGGATTTCCAATGTGATTATAATAATAAAATCCCACGACTCAAAAGAGTTTTTCTTTGTGAAGTGGTGGACAAAGGGGCTTGATATCCCTAAGCAACAACAGGAGACTTTACAGAAAATCTATGCTCATACCAAGGCATGCTGGAATGCTATTCCTAAATTACTCCCAGTAACTCCAGTAATGAAGAATCCGTTTTTACATATTCAAACAGAATTACGACAAAAGTATCCCAATTTGTCCGAACAGGAATTAATTATCAAAAGTATGGATTATATGAACAGCCTTCCTTTCTTTATCCAAAGGATGATACCAAGATGAAATCTGCTCAAAGTCAAGAACCTGATCCAGAAGAAGACCCAGATCAGGATGAAAATGAGTTCGCAGTCCTTGCTGGTGAATCTCAAGACCCTGCCGACAATGAACCTAATCTTGGTGATTTTTGGGACTCTTTGACTAGTCTCATTTCAAAAAAAATTGAAACGAAAAAGACAGGAAAGGCTGCATGACCTTGTCCTCCACCATTACTACATCGGCATAAAACGACAAATTATCAGGATAATAACTTTCGGCAAAAGCAGATTCCTTGTCTGTCATCCAGTCCTACTACCTAGCTGTCCAGACAGCTGTCCAGTACAGGACAATAAAGATAAGGTGCTGCGTCAGCTAAGGATAAAGACGATCGACTGCACCCATCTAGAACACGCCACCTGTCCTTACCCTTATCTTATCCTATCTTTTATGTGTCTATAAAAGGGATAGCCTCACCCTTGTTGAGGACAAGTTTTTTTTTTCAAAATGTTTTAAGTCTTAACATAAGTGTGCTCTCTCTCTGTGCATCTTTCCTATTTAATAAAGTTTGCAGTTCTGGTTGTAAGTATTTCTTTTTAATCTTTTAATATTTTAATGTATGCCTATCGGTAGACTTGTTGAATTACATGATTTATTAATATATTACAATTTGTGTCATAATTTCTGGCTTATTGTTGATAATTGCCATTTACAGATTGTAAGGACACAACAATTATAGAATATTAATAATCAAATACAGTTAATTGAGCAGCAGATCCAGGAGCAGATCTGCTTGTTGGCAGCGGCCGTCCGGCCACCTCCTCCTCTACAGTAATTTCATGAGACCATATATGGCATAATTTAAATTTAATACAATAATAATATGAATAGTAGTATTCCTGGGTTTGTGCTAATTGAGGGCAGAACTGTGTTAGGTTAAGTGGGACGTCATTCAAGTCGCGTCGAGGCGTAATTCTAGCAAAGTGATTGCAGTTAGATCATATTCTTGTAAGTCGTTGACAGTCGTGCTTAGCTTTACCCTGTGTAAGCACCTCTCTTGGTATCAGAGCCAAGTTTAGTACTATTTGTATTATAATTATATTTTATTAAAATTATACATATGTGGTCCCTATACAACGTTATGAGTACTGCACCTACAGATGATACAATCACTATAGTAGCCAATACAGTAGCTTCTACATCAAAAAGCGAAGTTAGTCGCCTACCAGGATGTAAGGGAAGCCTTAGATAAATGGACTATCCCTAAAGTTAAACCAGACACTATCTATAAGATAGGAATCTTTGACTTTACCAGTAGAAAAATAATTAAAACCTTTGAATATGCTGTTCCTATACAGAATGATGATAAGATTATGTATCTTCTTCACATACAGGACTCATACCCATTTTTACAAGAGTATAAGTATGTCCATATAGGACTTGATCAGATTGCATTTAAACGCTTAACATTACTTGGGCAAAATACCAAGATCCAATGCACCATTCGAGACTAAGATGTCTTGATTGGAGAGCATTCTTATGGGAGCTATTGAAACTAGCCTTTCTCATGGTCCAAAGATATTTCAACATTTATCCAAACCTAAGTATCGCACTTATTGACCCTAATCTGTCAAAAGTCCTAGAGCTTAGGATTCTTTCTAATGGATATCAGTATCTTCTAGGATCACCTCCGTTTACAGTTATTTCTAGGATTCATTTAAAATTCTTAACTACTCTGAATCCTTATATCAAAAAATAGAGTGAATTAGGACAGTTCTAATTGATACCAACCTTTTTAGTAGCCAAGTTGTAGTTCCAAGAATGATACTTTGGCAGAATATAACTTTTCCAGAAAGATGGCAAATTCCTAATGTCGTTCCAGTTAGATCCATCGTTCGCCAATCTCTTGATGACGTTATACAGACACAAGGAGGGAATGTATACCTCACTTTCAATAGGCCACATAGGCCATTATCTAGAAGCATGTCTAGTGACAGTTTTAGAACTGTTCCATCTTACAGGGTCGATCTATCTAACTCCTTTAGACAATCCACTTTAGAACCTATCGAGTCTGTATTACAAGGAATGTCATCTAGACCTCTAAGTGATACAAATCCTGATAATACTATAGATTCTGTTGTTCAATGAACTCAGTTTTCAGAAAACCAAATACCACACGGGGAATATGAATCTAGAAGGCCTTATAGTTCAACGGCCAGTGACATGAATTTTGAAATGTAATGGATTTTACACCATGAAGTGAAAATCGAAAAATCCTAAATCGTGATTTCTTACAGGAAAAATACAGAGAATTTAGGACATAGTATTTTAAAAATCATAGTCCTACTCAACTACAACAAATCAAACAACAATATTATTCCCATTTAGAGGACTATCAGAAACTTTAATCTTTTCCTTTATGGTACAAGGAAACTTTTCCTATTCCAAAAACTCAAATAAATGTTCTTGAAAATATTCAGAAAACCTGGTTTACGACAGATGACCAAAGTATAACATCTGTTCATCCACCCCCACAGTCATTAGAACTCAAACCTAGTGACACAACATCCAGTAAACCATTAGTTATTCGCTTAGGAAACTCCGTAAAGAATATCCTAAAGAGAATCTATATTAGTCAAAGATATTATTCCTTTGATCAAACAACATAATTATACAAATCTCTACTGTCAAACAAGAGGAAAAACAATAACTGTAATTGAAGAAACTATCGCTACATCAAAGACAATTATAAGGTCCAACCTAAGCCCGAGTCCTTAATACCAAGAATTATTAAACCAAATTTTAGAAGTGACTAAGTTTAATCTTAATTCACGTATGCAATAATGAATTTATGGAAACCCTAGGTAAAAGAATTAAGGATATTAACATAGGGGAATCCTCACAAATTAACATGATATCCAGCAAGCACCAACAAGATAATGAAGAGAATTATCAACATCCTACACTCTCGCAAATTACCGAAATTCAAAACAATTTTCAAGAAATGTTGACCTCTGTCAATCGGATAAATTATGGTAAAGGCACAAACAGAATGGCCTTAACAGGACCAAGTAGGTATTATTATCCTAGACCTACTCCCATGGATGTCCTTTACGAAGAAGATTTCCTCCAAACACAAAGATCTTATCATGGAAAAACCATTTATGAATGGAATATTAATGGGCAATCTAAATATCAAGTTTTTGAAACTATGTATCAGATGATAATGTATTCTACTGTATGCCAATAGAATGACAATATAGACCATCAAATAGCTCATTTCATCATAAACGATTTTATAGGAATTCTCAAAGGATAGTGGGATAATTATCTCAGTGAAACTCAATAGAATGAAATTTTAAATTCATTTAAAATTATAACCGATCCTATAACTGGTCATGGTCATCAAGAGCAAGATGCTATTTACACTTTTATTCATACTATTGTATACCATTTCCTTGGTAATATGACTTCCGGCCTTGAAGACAAGAGTCATGAATTATTACAGAATCTTCGATGTCCATCTTTATCTCATTTTCGATGGTATAAAGATGTTTTCCTTATGCAGATAGTGCGTCGATTTGATGCAAATAGTGAACATTGGAAAGCCAAATTCATTGATGGCCTTCTTACTCTCTTTGCTGAGAGAGTTCAAAAGAAATTACGTGACCGACACGATAAAATGACTATACCTTACAATGAATATACTTATGGACAACTCATAAGTCTTATTACTGAAGAAGGTCTTGCTTTATTCAATGAACTCAAACTCCAACATCAAATGAAAAAATAACATCTTACTGGAAAAAAAAAGATATGTGAATTTTGTGAACAATTTGCCCATGATAGTAAAATCCAGTATCTTTCTAAACATAAGAAACACAAGTTTGGAAAACCTTCCAAATACTACTCCAGAAACACCAGACAGTATAAATCTCCTAAACATAGTTACCAGCAAAATCAGCCTCAAAGATCTAAAGGCAAACAGAAAACCTCTTACAAAAGAAAAGACAAATCCACAATAAAATGTTATAAGTGTGGACAAACAGGACATTATGCCAATCGCTGTAAATCCAAAATCCAATAGAAACTTAATGAAATGGCAATAGATAATCATATCTAACAACAAATCCTCCAAGCTATATCTGAAGAAGATACAAATACTAGCCCGAGTTCTGATGATGGTTTAGCCGAGCTTTACTCACCCTCAAAGTCTGATTCAGAATCTAACTTTGGTTTACAAAATTATCCTTGCAACCAAAATAATATTAACCAAATTTTAGAAGCAAACTATTGGAAAGTAATAGTCAAAATGAATGGACTTGACATAGGAGGACCTAGTTTCAATGTCCTTACTGATAATGAACAGTAAATGTTAAACATTGTTGACCAGATCACCAATCCAGAAATGAAATTAAATTTTTTAGAAATATGTTATCCACAACATAAAAAAGAGGAAATTGGCCTTCCTCCTAATCATTATAGTATGAGAGAAGTTTATCATTGTTTACGAACACCTTCTCCACAGGAAAAACCTACAACAATCCAGGACCTCAAGATGGAAGTTAATGTTTAAAAAACTGAAATTAAACATCTACAAACTGCCAACTTAGCAATCACTACTGATATTAAGAAAATTAATACTTAGCTTAACCAACAGAAAGACTCAATCAAAATAAAGATATTACTGAAACCAAATCTAGCAGGAGTAAGATTGACCTTTTTGATAGTCAGTATTTAATGCTGATGAATTAGGTTACTTTCCAAAAATGGTATATCAGAATAACATTTATTATAAAACCAAATTTTATAATCAAAGATGCTGTCGCTCTTGTGGATAGCGGTACGGATATGAATTGCATTCAAGAAGGATTAATTCCTACTCAATATCTCTAGAAAACTACCCAATCACTAACTAGTGCTAGTGGTAATTCTATGTATATTCGTTATAAACTTCCAGAAGTTCTTATTTGTAATCAGGGCGTTTGTCTTCCAACTTCATTTGTTCTTATCAGAAATATGTCTCAAACTATTATTTTGGGGACACCATTCTTGTGTTTATTAATGCCTATAACCAAAGTGGATTCCATTGGCATCCATACAACCATTAGTAATAAACCGATTATTTTTTAGTTTATTACAGAACCTTATACAAAAGAATTAGATCAAATCAAAGATCTAGTTAATTTTAAGGAAAAACAAATTAATTTCCTTCAAATAGAAATTCATTTCCTTACTACAAAACAAAGATTACAACAGTCTTCTTTACAGATTAAAATCAAACTAATTGAAAAAGAATTTTATACATAAATCTGTAGTAATGTTTCTAATGCTTTCTAGGAACGAAAGAAACATATAATTTCTCTTCCATATGAACCAGGATTTGATGAGCGCCCAATTCCTACTAGGTCTCATCCCAGGCAAATGAAAGAAGAGTATTTAGAACTTTGTAAAATAGAAACAAATACTCTTTTATAGAAAAAAACTTATTCTGCCCAGTTATTCTCCTTGGAGTTGTATAGCCTTTTATGTTAACAAAAATGCAGCGATTGAAAGAGGTGTACCAAGATTGGTGTTTCACACAAACGATGATTATAAAGTCTCTACCTTGTAAACCTTTGGGTAATTAGATGAAAATTTTAAATTGTATATATTTAGTAGATAAGCTTTGTGATGGAAATGATGTTTGAATTGTTAGAATTATTATATCCACTATGGGAAGTTTTCTTTTAAATATGGAGAATCTTTTGTTGGTTGTAGCAAGTGTATAGATAAAGCTTTTTGGAAGCTTGTGAATACTGGATCAATATGGAGGTTATTTCATTTTATTTATTTATTTATTTTTTATTCCATTTAATCTGTTGGTCATACATTTATTACTATTGGAATTTTTTTAAGTGTGGTGTATTGATATTGATAAAATTGTAATGTTGATTGGATATATATGTATGAATGTTGTTGTTTTATTTACAAAATGGTATACCTTTATTTTTTATGGATATTTTTCATTTTTTGTGCAATTTTACAATCATTTGATGTGCTTATAACTTTGATTAAAAAAAAATTCCCTGACATTATTTTCCTTTTTCTTTTGTATAGATGGATGAACTCGTACACGAAGCTAAATTGTACAGGACTAGTTGGCACTTGTTACATTTGTTGAAGAATTATATATTTTTGAATAGATGTGTATGAAAAATATTTGGGTAGACTACTAGTTATATGTTTTGATAGATGTGCATGGATAAAAATTTAATACATAATAACAAGTACTTGTTATGTTTTAAATTTATATGCTAGATGGATGTGAATTGAATGATTATATAGATTACATTATATTTTTAATTGGACGATTATGTAGTATGAAATTACTTGTGGATGGAAACTTATAATAGTTGATGATTTTAATTAAACAGATTAAGGATTGGATGATTTATGTATTTTGTTGGATGTTCATAATTCAGTTGATTTTGTTAGTTTCAATGATTCTTGCTAATTACAGGTTATATTGAATGGATTTGATGGGTTATTATATTTTGATAAACAAAAAGAATTGAATTGGTGACCAAAAATTGATTTTTTTTTTTCCCTCTTTTGGTGACCAAGTGATTAGTCAGGAAAGATAAGTAATACTTTTGCCAACTAAAGTTATTGGTCGGTGTATCACCACTCACATTTGGCGACCAAAATGTTGATAGGCAAAAAGGTACATTTGGCGACTAAATAATTAGTAGGTAAAATTATTAATTTTGGTAACCAAAGAGTTTGGTCGCGAGTAGATCTATTGCCGACTAACGTTTTAATCGGGTAAACATTACTTTTGGCGACTAATAGGTTTGGTTAAGGAGTGTTACTTTTGGCGACTAACATGTTTGGTTGTGGAATATGATAATTGGCGACTAACATGATTGGTCGAGAAAATATGACTTTGCGTGACTAAAGTGTGTTAGCTATTAAATGGATTAGTCACAGTAATTATATATTTAGCGACAAAATTTAGCTCAAGAATAGAATTTTTTCCCGACTAAAAACCTTTATAGTCGCTAATTACTTTTTGCGACCCTCAATTGGTGACCAAAGTGGCGACCAAAAAAATTAGCCACGGATAATTTTTGCCGACTAAACATGGATTTTTGCCGACTAAATTTTTAATCGGCAAAAGTGCGAATTCCTATAGTGCCACCACTGACATACTTGCACCCCCCATGTAATTGTAATTTTTTTTCTCCAATTCCATATAGTTCTTCCAAAATTTTATGGTTTAGTGGTTGAACCCACGTGGTCGTGGGTTCGATTCCCACAGAAGGCGCCAAATTGTGTGTGTCAATTTCCGACCACACTGCCAACTAAGTACTCAGCTGGAGAACACCGGCAGAATAGATTAAGCCCGAACGACCTGTTACAAAAAGAAGAGATTCCGGCAGTGGTTCGTCCACCCGGGGGCACTCCGACGATCAAGTCAGTTATCTCTCAAAGATAGCAAAACTGCTTAACTTACTATTCAGAATAAAAAGCATACCTTAGACTCATGAGGGTGCCTCTTTTTTATAGCCAACACAAACCTAGTCCCAATAGAAGCCTAGCTTCAATGGACTTAGGATTACTGCTAATTTTGGACTCCCAGTAGGATTGGAATAAATCTCTAAGAGTCTTATCTTTACCCAAACTGAAGTCCTCTCTCATTCTAGGACTCTTGTCCCTTATCCGTTTATCCCGGATTCCGGTATCTTCGCAGATAACCTCGGCTAGCCGAGATTATCTCGGCGTCATGACCAGGACATGTGGCACCTCGGCTAGTACTTCGGTGACACCTCGGCCACGTGTTGTCATTCAAAAATTATGTGTGTCAATTTCCGACCACACTGCCAATCAAGCACTCAGCTGGAGAACACTGACAGAATAGATTAAGCCCGAACAACCTGTCACAAAAAGAAGAGATTCCGGCGGTGGTTCGTTCACCCAGGGACACTTCGACGATCAAGTCAATTATCTCTCAAAGATAGAAAAAGTACTTAACTCACTATTCAGAGCATAAAAAGCACACCTTAGACCCATTGGGGTGTCTTTCTTTTATAGCCAACACTTACCTAATCCCAATAGAAGCCTAGCTTCAATAGACTTAGGATTACTGCTAATCTTAGACTCCTAGTAGGATTGTGATAAACTCTCTGAAAGTCTTATTTTTACCCAAACTGAAATCCTCTCTCATTCTAGGACTCTTATCCCTTATCCGCTTATCCCGGATTCTGGTATCTTTGCAGATAACCTCGGCCTAGCCGAGATCATCTCGGCGTCATGACCAGGACACGTGGCACATCGGTTGGCACTTCGGTAACACCTCGGCCACATGTTGTCATTCAAAAATTATGTCCCCACAACTGCTCCCTAGGTTCTATTACCTCGGCATCCTGAGGTGATGAAACCTATATCATTAATTCCTTTAATCATGACCCCGGTTTAACTTCAGCTTGTAAATTTTTCTTAAAATTTCAGCAAGTGTTAAACATGACCTCGGTTTAACTTCAACTTGTAATTTTTTTTTGAATTTCAATAAGTGTTAAACATGACCTCAGTTTAACTTCAACTTGTAAATTTTTCTTAAATTTTAATAAGTGTTAAACATGACCTCAGTTTAACTTCAACTTGTAAATTTTTCTTAAAAATTTCAACAAGTGTTAAATATGACCTTAGTTTAACTTCAACTTGTTGAAATTTTTCTGTATGTCAATTTCCAACCACACTGCCAATCAAGCACTTAGCTGGAGAACATTGGCAGAGTAGATTAAACCCGAATGACCTGTCACAAAAAAGAAGAGATTCCGGCGGTGGTTCGTCCACCCAGAGGTACTTCAACGATCAAGTAAGTTATCTCTCAAAGATAGCAAAAGTATTTAACTCACTATTCAGAGCATAAAAAACATACCTTAGACCCATAAGGGTGTCTCTCTTTTATAGCCAACACAAACCTAATCCCAATAGAAGCCTAGCTTCAATGGATTTAGGATTACTGCTAATCTTGGACTCCTAGTAGGATTGGGATAAACTCTCTAAGAGTCTTATCTTTACCGAAACTGAAGTTCTCTCATTCTAGGACTCTTGTCCCTTATCCGCTTATCCTGGATTCCACTATCTTCGCAAATAACCTCGGCCTAGCTGAGATCATCTCGGCATTATGACCAAGACACGTGGCACCTCGGTTGGTACTTCGGTGACACTTCGGCCACGTGTTGTCATTCAAAAATTATGTCTCCACAATTTAGTGGTTTGTTTTTTTAATTATTACCTGTTTGAAGATATAAATAATGAAGTTATCCATTTTTCTATAATAGCAAAAGCTTTTAAATAAATTGGTAGCTAGTGACACATGTTTAGCCTGATTATGAAAGAGTTTTCTGAGGATTGATAGTTAACCATTTAACATTATTATTCAAAGGAAAAAGGAAAAATTACTAAGTTATCAAACAGGACTTCAATGAAGCAGAGAGAGAGAGAGAGAGAGAGAGAGAAGTCCTCATGATTATTACTGTCTTATATTGATAACAACTATTACAAAAATTATTAGCTTCATACATCAAGCTCTTCTTGCTTAGTCTTGGAAAAGAAAATAGAGGTAATCTGATTGACTTTAAAAAAAAAAGGAAAAAATAAAAAGGAAGGAAAACATAAAGAAGGAAAAGCCGGTTTATTTATTTATTTATTTTTTGAAAAGGTGAAAATTTTGCAAACTTAGATGGATCCATTTGGGGACTTACTTTTTTAGTCAATTAGCTAAAAAGTTACTAAATTAGCCAAAAAGCTAACAACTCATATCAAAAAGTCAAAGATTCTCTTTTCTCTCTACTTTTTGTAATTAGCCAAAAAGTTATTCCAAACATACAAGTTTTTTTTACCTACCTTTTTAGCCAAATAGTCAAAAAGTTACTAAATTAGCCTGTTTCCAAACGAGATGTAGGAAATGTCGTCAAATTTAGGATTATTTTTTGATTTGAAATCGCCAAATTGTTTTTAGGATTTCAAGCGCAACTGAGTGGTATCTTGGGAATTCCATGAAGTTGTAGTTCCCCCAATACACTATCAAGAGATGGAGGTTTTAGTCCAAGAGGAAGTGGCAGCCATGGCTTTGATAAAGCATCTCCAATAGCTGTATCAATGCTCTCTTTCGACTGCAAAACAACATTGACAAATAGTCAAGACAAGAAATCAATTATTGTTTCTAATTTATGGAAGACACATCTCTCACCATATTAATAAATTTTATGGAGCAATTAGCAACTTAAACAACTAAATCAAATTGGAAATGAAAGAGTCATTTAGTGGCAATTCAGAATTTAAACAACTTTATAAAAGGGTCGATTCTAAACTTTTAGAGGCTCTAAGTGAATACCACTTGAAAAGACAATCAGCTTAAAAAGGAAATAATTACAAAAACAAATTAAAAAATTAAAAAGACAAAATCTAGTCATGTTACTTATTTTTATTTATTTATTTATTTTAAAATTTTTTGAATATATGTTAGGGCAAAAAGCACTTATTCTCCTATGATTTTGGGTTGTTACAGATAACTCCAATGACGTTTGAAAATATGTAGACATTTTTCATATGATTTTGGACTTATTTGTAATTGTCACATTTTCCATCCAAAAAAATAGATGTGCAATTATTGTTCCGTTTGACAATTTTTCTCTAAAAATGATTTGATCAAAAGACCAAAATGACCCTACCCTTCACATGATTTGAAATGGATGTTATACTCCACCAAAATTGTAGCGAAAAGTGAGACCATCTTGGAACAATTAGTACTCTCTCTCCTTTTTATTTTAATTTGTTCTTTTTATTATATTTTTATCTCTTATTTATTTTATTATATATTTTTTTAATCAAATATTTTTTTGTTTAATTTGTCTTTCACTCTTTATTGTCTTTTTTATTTTTTTATTTTGTTGTTTATTTTTTTAAAGCTTTATTATACAATTTGTGAGGAATATTGAAATGTCTTTTGCAAGCAGTATTGGAGTAGGAAACACTTGATTATATTTTACTAAACTGTGTTATACAAATTTTTTTCTATTATATTTATATCTCTTATTTATTTTACTTATTTATTATTTTTATTTAATCAAATATTTATTTGTTTAATTTGTCTTCCACTCTATAGTGTCTTTTTTTATTTTATTTTATTGTTCATTATTTTTAACTTTATTATACAATTTGTTAAGAATATTGAAATGTCTTTTGTAAACAATATTGGAAGGGAAACACTTGATCATGTTTTATTAAACTTTATTATACAATTTGTTTATAGAATCATAAGAAATTGATCTTTTTCTTTAACAAATTAATTTTAATTTTTTTTTAAAGAAAAATAGAAGACAAAATTCAATCAAAGATAACGAATTGGATTTCTCATGACATAATTTTTTGAAACTATTTTTAATGCTAAAATATATGTGACTATTTTTTTGGTTATTTTTAGTGAATTTTTTTTTTGTATTAATTTGTATTATTTTTATTGTATGATTTGAGTTAATAAAAACACAAAATAATATTTGTATGGTTTAAATATTACCATCTTTATGGTTTATTATTATTTTTTTTATTTATACAATTTAAGTTAACATTTGAGTAGTTTGAATATTATTATTATTAGTAGGGTAAATTATGCAAATAGTCTCTGTAATTTACATGATGTGTCAATTTGGTCAATGTTGTTTTGATTGTTCAATTTTGCTTCTTAATTTAACGAATTGTGTCATATTGGTCCAATAAATAACGGTTGTTAGGTTTAGTGGACGGAAAATCATCACGTGCTCAAACGATGTGTCAATTTGGAAACTACACGATATGTCAATTTAGTCCTTATTATTTTAATTTGCTCGATTTTGACAGGGATCAAATTGACACATCGTGTAAACTATAGGGACTAAATTGATACATCGTTTGAGTTTCTATCCACCAAACCTAACGACCGTTATTTATTGGACCAATACGACACAATTCGTTAAATTAAAGGGTAAAATCGAGCAAATTAAAACACTAGCAACCAAATTGACACATCGTGTAAGTTACATGGACCATTTACATAATTTACCCTTATTATTACTAATTTTGTACAATTTGAGTTAATATTTTTTATTAGTCTTAACTTTTTTTTAATAAATAAAAATAATATTTTTTTGTTCAAAAATAATTCTAAATAATTTTTATTTACATTAATTTCAAATCATACAAATCATTTTAATTATTTAAGTTTTTATATAGTTTTGAATTATTAATTTAAATTTTTATTAAATATGTTAATATTAGTCTTATTTTAAAGATTTTGTTGATATTTTTTGAATAAAATTAATTTTATAAAAATTTAATTTATATATTAAAAATTATATGTATTTTATTAAAATAAAATTGGGTAAAATTTGTTCTATTTTTTAATTAAAAAGTGAATTGAGTGATATGATGTGATATGTGCTGTGTAAAGAGAGAGAAAGAGAGAAAGAGAGAAGAGAGCAGGAAGGTCCATGTGTGTGACGTGTATGATGGGTGAGTGTGTCTATGTTAGCAAGGGTAGATTAGTTTTTTTGACATAGATGTTAATGGCGTGACGATTGCAGATAAGTTTAAAACTACAGAAGAGATGTTTACATATTTCCAGACGTCAGGGGCCATTTGCCTCAGCCCAAAACCAAAGGGTATTAAGTGCTTTCGCCCTTAATTATTTTACTTTTCTTCTTATTTTTATGTATATATAGATAAATACTTAACAAGAAATATGATTAAATAAACAATTTAATTCACAATATAACAAGTAACAATCAACTCAAATTGTAGAGATTTTAATTTTCAAGTCAAATATCAAACACTAAAGTAGAATCAGAATGATACAAAATTTGACAACATATAAAGAGATTATCAAGGCTTAGGAGTTGTTTGGAATGTCCTAAATAAATGTACTTTTTGGACTAAAAATTGGAGGAAAAAAAGATGGTTGTTTGGGATAATTTTGTGACTTTTTACAAAAAAATGTGTATTAAAATATTGTATAAAATAGTAAAATTACGAAATTACCCTCCCTGACACAGTCAACATTACTGCGCCGACTTTCTATCTCTTTTCAATTTTTATTTTATTTTATTTTAGTTTATTTATTTATTTTTTTTAATGTATTTAATGGGAATGTGTGGCTTCAAGTGTGCCACGTTTTCTTTTTAACTTGGGAAGTTGTGGCTGCACAGTTTTGTGACAGCACTATTTGTTGTTTTTATTTTTGTTTTTTTTTTCATCTGACAGATTTTTCACCAAAATAAAGGTAAATAGTATGAACTTTTTTTTGTTTTTTTAGTAAATTTTTGACTTTTTGAATTTTATACATGATGTCAAACCAGCCCTTAAATTGGGTTGGGGCAAAGTTTGGTAGAGTAAAAATCAAATAAGTTAAGCTTCCACTAATAAAAATAGTTTTGTTTTTGAGTTTGGTACTAATAAGCCATGTAGTATTTGCGTTTTGGCAAGTTAAAATCAAAATAATTAGCGCTCATCCACTAATAAAAATAGTTTTTTTTTTTTGGCTTTATTTATTTATTTATTTTATATCAACGAAATAAAGTTTATTGGTAAGAATTAAGGATAACCTTACATCATAAAGCAATAAAGAAAAAAACAAAGACCAATAGGTGGTGTTATAAGAGCATCTCCAACGCTTTACTTCTTTTTTCAAATCACCAAAAAAACTTTTTCACCAAATCTGATACCGCCTCCAACCCTTGATTTTCATCAAATTTTCATCCGGGACAACCGGGTGGTCGACCGGTTAAGCCAAAATATTTTTTTTTTTTTTTGATTTTTTTTTTTGATTTTTTTTGAACTTTTTGAATCTTTTAGTGGTCGACCGATTGGTCAACCAGGTGGTCGACCGGTTAGCCAAAAATTTTTTTTTTTTTTTTCAACGTTTTGAACTTTTTTTTTGAACTTTTTGAACCTTTAGTCGATCGGCTGGTCAACCTACCGGTCGAGCTCATCTTTTCCAACGGTCATCAACAGTGTTTTGATGAAACGCGGAGCCCGTATCAAATTTGGTGAAACGTTTGATGAAATTTCGATTTGATATCGATTTGGTGAAAGGGTTGGAGCATGAAACAGTGTTTTTTTTACCAAATTTTAAATTTGGTGAAAGGTTTGATTCAGGGTTGGAGATGGTCTAAGAATCAAAACAAAGCCCAATGATTCCGCCTAAATTGGTACAACAGGATATGCCCAATCATTTGCAGCACCATTCCAACACAATGGTTGAAGATAGGTCAGCCGTGCAATATTTTCTAGCCCAAATATCGGGCCCAAAGCCAGGTTGCCCTTTGGGCCGGCTCCGCAACTATGTTTAATTTTTTCATCATTATTTAGACTTAAAAGTTAAATCTAGCTTCTAAATTTAGTGATGTGTCAAAAAAATAATTTGTTGATAATTAAATATTATTTAGTTATCAACAAATCATTTTCTTGATATGTCACTATATTTAAAAAATAGATTTTATGTCATCCTTCTTGTAAGTAATATGCCAGTATCAATAATACAAATTAATAGTAAGACTTTTTAAATGGACATGGCTCCTCTCCAGTTACTAGAGAGGAGAGTTCGGTATTGGTGGGTCGTAATTCGGGTCTATGTTAATAATTTAAATCATTAATGTGTAGAACTTGTCGAGTATATTATCTTTATAAAAAATTACTTTGATTAGATATCGATAACTATTTGATCAGATCACATTTTCAAAATAAATTTCAAAGTAAATTGAGTCTAAGTATTGTCTGATCAAATGATTATCAATATTCAATGAGAAATGTTAGGGATCATGAAATTTTTTTCATGAAAATGATCATGAAAAATTTGTGACCCTTAGATTACTTCGATTAGTGTGTGGTGTTTTATTGTAAGTGTAATCAAAGGTCACAAATTTTTCATGATCATTTTCATGAAAGACTTTTCATGATACCTAGCATTGCTGATATTCAATCAATATAATTTTTTGCATGAATAATGTAGTCAACAGATTCTACACATCAAATAGTTTGGATTATTGACATAGACCTGGATTAAAGCCCACCAATGCTAAACTCTACTTTTCTGTAATTGGAGAGGAGTCGGATCCTTTTAAACTAATGTGACGGTGACACCTGAGACAAAACATAACTTGGTCCTTAACAATATGCTTGGTTACCAGTTTTCCAAAACACTTTTCAGAAAATTCTACTTTCTTATTTTCCGTGTTTTTTTGTTTTTACTGAATTTTTTTAATATTTTAAGTAATTTTTTTACTTTTTAAACACACCTAACATAAATACACCTAAAAAGTAAAAAAATTGTAAAAAAAATCTTTTAAAAATTCACTAAATACCAAAAATACAAAAAAAATACAAGAATTCAGTATATTTTTTGTATTTATGTATTTATTAATTTTTAAAATATTTTTTCACAAATTTTTTACTTTTTAGATACCTCTAACTAAGGTGCATATGAAAAAGTAAAAAAAATGTTTAAAATTTAAAAAATATTCACTAAAAACAAAAGAATACGAAAACCAAAAAACTCAATTTTCAAAAAATTTAATCCAGAAAACTCAAACCAAACACACTGATTGATTTTTTTTTATTATGCAAATGTCATCATGTAAAACACTTTACTATATGTTTTGTAAGTAAAAACAAGGAGGAGAAAGAAGGCAAAAAAGAGGAAAATAATATGATAGAGAGAAAGTGAAGGGAGCAGTAGTCTCTCACCGGGTGAAAATCGAAGGGAGGGTGGGGACCTGTTAGTCTGGGAGGGACACCAATGCCAGGGTTGAGCCTGTACATGGCATCATTGGGTGGAATCCCGGGGACCGTTGGAGTGCCAAATCTCTGCAATTATAATCATGTGTCATTGAATTCCTTGTAGATGGAGCCAAGCTCCAGGCAAGTCCTTTTAACTTCTTTTGGTGCAGTTTACTTACAATTGTTTACAGATTATTATTATTATTATTATTATTATTATTATTATTATTATTATTATTATTATTATTATTATTTTTTTTTTTTAATTTTAAAACTTAGTGTAAGTGCGCTTAATGTAAGTTTTTTTTTTTAGAGTTTATTATCCAAATTTATTTTAAATAAACTAGAAAAGGTTGATTATTGAGAAGATAAACAAAGAATTAATGCTTTTGTTTTCTATTTTTTAATTATTACAACATTTTTTGCTACCATACTAGATTTTTTTTTTTTATAATTATTATTAGATTTATTGAGAAGATAAACAAAGAATGCTTTGGTTTTCTATTTTTTAATTATTACTCAATTTTTCTAATTATTATTAGATTTTTTGCTGCAATAAAGCATTAGAATACATAAATTAATCACAGAACTATGCAAGCGTTTGTAAACCTATTTGTATTTGGTCCAAGGATCTCTGTTTTCAAATATTCCCATCTCATTGTCTCAAATTACTCACAACCATTCAATATGCCTTGAGATTCTATGATCTAATAGTCGTGAGTGATTTAGAATAAGGGGATAATAATATTTAGGCACAAGAAATCCTTGCTCATTGTTGCGTTAGTACTTAGTAGCACTGCTCCGAAACAAATAGTTACCGTAGTTGGCACTGGCAGTGATGGCGGAAAGCAAGGTGTTCCCGGTGTAAGAGAATTTGGAACCTGAATAAAGAAGAGATGCCATTTTAGAGAGAGAGGTAACAAGTAGGGAGGGAGGGAGAGATTACCTTATGCCTTTGGTAGTGTTAGTGCCAAAATGATGAGTCTAGCAGTGGTCTTGGTGGAGAAGGATGTGTGGTTGGGTGGGTCCATGGAGCTGCCGGTGGTGGTGGAGATGGGGAAGGGAGTAGATGTTTGGGCCAGATGTGGATTAAGGATGGATCCATGGAGGGATGACCCCAAACATGTAAAGGTCTGAAATGTTGCAACGGTCTCATGGGAGGGAAGCCCATGGTAGGCCGCGCAGCCACCCAAGGGCTCATAATATTCTTGCTTCCACCGCCGCCACCACCACCTCCTCCTCCTCCACCACCATATGTTTGCCGTCTCTGGCTCCAGCTTGCAGCTTCCGCTTCACGAGCTAGCAAATGTTTCCTATGCGATTGGTATTTCTGCACAGCCCACAATTCTTCTTCAAATTAGTGTCTTTCATATTAAAGTTGCAAATCCATGAAAAATTAGTAATGCTTTGTTTGGTTAGAAGATTTGAGGAGGGATTTGAAAAGAAAAATGGAAAAGGTTGGTGAAATATGAATAAAATATACCTATATTTCATCTAATTTTGCACACTTTTTCCCTTTTCCTTTCCAAATCTCTTATCAAATTCCCAACCAAAAACAGTGTAAAGGAAACTTAATTAGTGTATATCTACTTTCATTAGGTTTGAAATTCACACTTTAGCTTTTTAAACAACAGATTAAAAGGCAGTGAACAAGGTCTTATTACAGTAACCAACATTCAAGTGCAGTAAAGTGCAATCTCAGACAAGATATGAAATTCCAATAAATTTATTTGCATAACAAAAGTGAATAATGAGACTTATTCTAAGAAAACTAACAAATCTATAACCCTAATAATGGTAAACAGGTCTGTGAAAATGAGTAGTTGTGATATAGAACAGAAAAACGATATAGAACTATTATATAGAAAGATATGACTTTTCGTGATTTTTTCTTTTAAAAATATATAAACACTGCAGAAGTGCTTCATACCCACTGGTGTCGTCGACCCCCAGTGGAGTGGCCCAATCACAAAAAAAAAAAAAAACTGTTTTTGGCCAATCCCCTGACACATCATTGAAGCTTTTCTGATAAACACTGTAATCGTCCTGATTAGAACTTACAAATAATATGGAAGCAAGTTTTTTATAAATAAATAAATAAATAAATCATAATTTAGTATTTTCCATAAAAATTAGTAACATTATCTTAAAATGCTTTAGGGAGAGAGAGAATTTTATCATAGTTTCTGTAGAAGTTTGCATACTTTGAAAGAAAATAAAAGTAGAATGAAACAAATTAGAGAGAGAGAGAGAGAGAGATGGGAAGGAAGTAGGAGTGAGTACTTGAAGATGACTAGCAATGTTATGACGAGTGAGGCAATGAATTCCCATAAGCTCTAAAATCCTTGAAGGGACTGCCTTATCCACACCCAGCTGCTCCACTGCTTCCACAAATCTCCTGTGCAACTCTGGCGTCCAATCCACCTACCACCCCACACCACACATTCCAATACAATAAACTCTCGCTTTTAACTCCACAACAAAATCAACAAATGTTAATATAGAAGAAAGACAATATGAGTAGACATTAGTCTCTCTCTCTCTCTCCCTCTCTCTCTCAGATCGAATTCTGACATCTCCTGGACATAGGCAGACTATTCCAAACCAGAATTCTCGTGAGCTCCTCTTTGCAGCTCAAGAAGTATGTGAAAATTCATAAATATGAGAGAGAGAGAGAGAGAGAGAGAGAGAGAGAGAGAGAGAGTTGCAAATAATTAATCTATTTAGCTTGAATCCAATACTAATTACCTTCACTTTTCTTTTCCCTTGATGATTCTTAGATGATTTTCGTCCTCTATGAGCTTCCTTTGGCGATGAATTGACATCAGCAACAGATTCATCTCTCTTGCTCACAATTTCTTCTCCTTAATTCAAGAATGAAGAGTAACATGAGATTTGTTTTCTTCTTCCTTCTCCTCCATTCTTGAATTATCAACCTCTACTTTCTCCGATTCCTCACAGCCAGTAATGGTTTGAAACTCGGCAAGGATTTCAGGATCCATCTCCAAGTCAGGCAACACATCTCCATCGTTGATGCCAATGAAAAGGTCATCAAAATCAATACTGTCCAGCAAATTCTCACCTGAAAAGTCCGAAAAGCTCTCCATCTCTCCCTCCCTAATTTCATCTTTGCTGATGGTCCTTAAAGGTGACAAAGCAAGCATTCCGCAGTGCTAAACTGGACTTATAATAATTCAATTCAAACCTGCCTGCTCACTATATGTTGCAAGTGCAACTACGTGGTGTTGCTATTGTTATTGCATGCAAATTTATGCCTTAAGTGAAGAAGAAATGGATTTTGCGAAGAACTTTTTCCAGTGAATCGGTGGAGTAGAGAGAGAGAGAGAGAGAGAGAGTATAAGTGTTTATGGGTTGGTTTTTTTTATGAAATGGAGAGAGAGATGAGACTTAAATAAGATGATGCGACTTAATAAAGATAAATTACTTTTTTTGTTGAACTTAGTTTGTTGATTATTTTGCAGTGTAATGTCAGGTGGAGCGCGGAGAGGCTGGCTCTCCACCACAAGGTCTCTCACATTTTGTAATTTTGTTTTTGTTTGGTCTCGTTATATAATAATAGTATAATAGTCAAAATATACTTTTAGTATGTGGATGACATTTTTTTTTTTTTAAGTTTCAAAAAAATTAGGAGTGTAATTTTGGCCCGGCCTGGCTCGTTCGGGCTCGGGTTGAGCCGGGCCCATGTCGGGCCTTGTGAGCTTCCTTCAAAAATCGGGTTTGGTCTCTGGGCCTTGGCTCGGGTTTTGGATGGGTTTGGGCAGGCCTAAACAATTTAAAAAAAAAAATTTTTATAAATTTTTTTCACCAAAATTTTATTATTTTTTATTAAAAATAACACTGGGTCTCGAGTGGGTCGGGCCCTTGAGTGGGACAATGGGCCGGGCCATGCGGGACGGGCTTCAAAACGATAGTTCAGGCCCAGGCTCTGGCCCAAAGCCTCGGGCTAGGCTTGGGCTCGGGCCTAAATGGGCCTTAACGGGTCGGGCCCACCTCGGGCCGTGGGCGGGCTTCGGGCTGCCCGCAGGCCACGGGCCAAAATTACACCCCGAAAAAAAAATATGAAAGTGCTTGTGAGTGACTTATTTTAAAGTGTAAATTGCACTTGACACCTGATAGTTCTGTTTAATACAGATCTTTTCACGTTTAAAAAACTTCTACATTTTTTTTGAGGTTTTAATTTTATTATAAATTATTTCTTGAATTGTTGATATTATATTTTAAAATATTTTAAATGATCATTTTTTTTAATCATTTATTCTTTCTATCATCATGACTACATTCTATAAGTTTTTATCATTAAATTCTATCAGAACATATTCTTATTGAATAATGATATACAAACATAAATTTTATATAAAATTTTTAAACACAATGATATAACTTAATGGTGACATTTCATTTTAAAACAAAACATTCATAAACATGATTTATATTTACAATAATATCACTATTATAATATTTTTATGATATTTTTTGTATAAATTTTTATATATAAATAAAATTTTTCATTTTCATTTCCACCATCATTTTTCTTTCTCGTTTGTTCATCCACATTTATTACAGTATTACCAAATACCATCATTCACATTTATTAAAGTATTACTAAATTTTTGTATTTTTATATTTTTTTTGTATATGGTGAATTTAAAAAAATACAAAATATTATACTTAAGTATATTTACATTAGGTGTATCTAAACAATAAAAAAAAAATTACTTAAAATATTAAAAAAAATCAATAAAAAAAAAAACACGAAAGGTAAAAAAATTTAATTTTTTGTGTGAGTTAAACCAAAGAAGATGATTGTTATTTTTCTTGAAATAACATGAACAAAATATCAACATTATATTATTTTTTTATATGTATAAAGATTAATGAGCAAATATGTCATTTTAATATGACTTGGGGGTAAGAGTAATTTTTCAAATGTGAGGAGGGATCTGTATTAAATAGAAATCTCAAACGATGTTAGTGTAATTTATCCTATTTTAATAAGTATCTTGATCCTTTCATCAATAAAGTTTTATTTTGTTGATTAAAAAAAAAAAAATTTACCCTATTTTAAATTTCTCCATGGAGGAGGAGGGAGAAGGAAGAATGGTGAGGGAAAAACTAAGACTCCATCTGATTTAGTTTCTGAGTTGTATTTTGAGTTTTGAATTTTAGATATAAGTTTTGAAAATAAAAAATTTGTTTGATTATGAGTTTTGAAAAAAATTTTGAGTTATATTTTGAATTTTGAGTTGTGAGTTGTAATTAAAAATTTTTTGGTTTATTTTTTTTAATATTTAAAAATTTTCTTAATTTTTTTAAGGGTAAATATTTTTTATTTTAAATATTTATTTATTAATTTGAGTGTGTGTTATATTTACTACATTTATGAGCTGTATTTTTTTAAATATTTAAATATTTTAAAAAGTTTTATTTTTTTATTTTATATATATAATTTTTATTTGAAATATTTTATTTTATTTTTAAAAATATTTTAATTTTGTAAATATTTTAAATATTTTATAAAAAAAATTTTGATATTGATTTTTTAAAATATTTAATTTAATTTTTTTACTCTTTTTTAAAATTTTAAAATTTTTTGGATCACCCATATATATATCTAAATTAGAATAAATTATTTGGCAATACTTAAAAAAATAACAAAATATAAAAAATAAAAAATATTTTTCTTCAAAAATAAAAATAAAAAATAATATTTTTTCAAAAAAATATTTTTTTATAAAAATACAAAATAATTGTAAGTAATAAAATAAAAAATATTATTTTTTGAATTTTTTTATTTTAAAAATAGAGTTTTGAAAAGAGTTTAATTATGAGTTTTGAAAATAATTTTTAAATTGAGTTTTGAGTTGTATATTTGTTTATGAATTTTGAAAAAAGTTTTAAAAAGTTTTGATCCAAATCATGATTTGAGTTTTAAATCAAACGCTAACACTTTGATCCTCTCCCTTTGTAGGGGAAGAATTTTATTTTATATCTAAGAGAAATGAAATAAAAATTTAAATTTATAATTATTTTAAATTAAATAAAGATCATTATACTTATAGTTTGATTTACAAATATATAATGAAAAGAATCACAATTCAAAAAAGTAATCATGATCATTATGTAATCATCAACATAAATTAATATATATATACTAATTATAATCGATTTGTGACACCATTCATGGCCGTGTCTCTGGGCTCTGAATAACTTCTCCGGAAAGAGAGGGGGGGTCTAAATTAATGTCAGTAGGAATGGAATAGGATTATCTGTTGTTATAGTAACCCAAAAAAAAAAAAAAAAAAAATGAGAGAGAAAATGATATTGTTATTGAATAGTGATAAGAGTACAAGTGCAACTCACACAAGGTGCAGCCAATACTGCAGTCCACACGAGTGTAGCTCAGGAAGTTCAAGACAGTTGTACGATGCATCAACTCAAGACTTAGTTATAACAGACTTGTAATAGTTTTACAGTTAAAGGATGTAACCCCCCTTAGTTAGTTTAGCTACTGTTAACTCAAGAAAAGTTAACAGTTGTAACAAACTTCTATATAAAGTGTAATAGTTGAGAAATGAATGATAAGTTGAATTGAATAAAAAACTTCTTGATGGTATCAGAGCCAGAATGCTCTACCGAGCTCGAGGGTCCTTTCATTGCTTCCATGGATTCCTCTTTTCAACTTCCTTCAAATCTAAAACTTTTAATCTCAAATCTTAGTGCTTTCGTTACTGTGAAGCTTGTTGCTAGGAACTTGATCGTGTGACAGAAACAACTATACAACATTCTTTGTGCTACCAGATTACTTGGATATGTCGATGGATCAATTGTTTTGTCCACCGAAATTGATCACAGATAAAGCAAGTTTGAGTGTTTTCAATCCTGAATTCACTCATTGGCAAGTTGTAGATGCTCATCTATTGAGTTGCATCACTGCAACTCTTTCTTCTTCGATCTTTACTATTGTATTCCATTGCAAAACTGGTTCTGAGGTTTGGAATAGTCTTGAGAAAAGATTCACTTCTCTCTCTAGATCACATGTACATCAACTCAAGAATAAGCTTCATAATATTACCAAAACCTCTTCATCTATGGAGGAATTTCTTGAACAAATCATAGATATTGTTGATGATGAAGATCTGCTCCTCCTGACTCTCATAGGCCTTCCAACAAAGTATAATGCTTTCAAAACTACGATTAGGGCTAAAACTGATCCAATTTCCATGGATGTTCTGTCTTCACTTCTTTGCTCTGAACCTATTCATATTGAGAATACTTCTAAGGTCTCTTTTGATCCACACATGGCTTACTCTTCTTCACAGTCTCGAAATTCTGGATGTTGTAATGCTTATCATGGTAGCTTTAATCATAGAAAAGATTGCAATGATCATAGAGATGGATGATCTTACTTTCAACGTGGATGTAGAGGTGGAAGATCTAATTCTTCCGTCATATGCCAGATCCGTAGCAAGGGAAATCATATATCCCTAAACTGTTGGTATTGTATAGATTCATCATATCAGCCATCTTCTTTACCTAAATCTGTTCATACTTCATCAGATGGTTCAAATAAAGCCTATGTTGCCACCAGATTCATCTAAGAATTGGTTTTTGGATTTTGCGACTACTAGTCACATTACACATGGTCTTCAGAACTTACATCTTTATCAGCCCTATGATGGTCATGATTAGGTAATGGTTGATGATGGAGCTGATGTTCCTATTCAGCACAATGGTAATGGTCTTCTCCCTACTCCTTCTCATTTTTTTAAGTTTCATAACCTTCTTCATGTTCCCCATATTTCTGCAAATTTTATAGCGGCCTGGTTTAAGACCTAACCCTTTTTTATACTATTTGATTTGGAATCTGGTATCCATTGTTGTTATTTACACCTCATCTAGTCTTGTTATTGAATGAGAGTGGTTGTTTGGTTATGTTTTAAACAGGTTAGGATTTAGTATTTCAAGGAAAATTCTATCAATTTATTCTTGGGTTTGCGCGAGTGGTCTTTTTTTTGCTCGAGCAGTCTTTTGTTTCTCTCAGAATAGGTATTTGCAGTCTGAACTTTTGGAAGTAGGGTGTTTTTCACTCGAGTGGTCTTTTATTCGCTTGAGCGATCTTTTGCAGGTATGAACTTCTGAGAAGGGGTTATTCTTAACTCGAGTGGTGATTAGCTCGCTCGAGTGATCTATTCTGTTGGGAAAAATTTTCTGGGAGTTTTCTTTCTCCGCTGGAGCCATGTTTTCGTCGCTTGAGCAGTGTGTTATGTCTGACACTCGAGCAGTGTTTTGGTCGCTTGAGCGGTCTGTTAGTATAAAGCTGTGGAAAAAGATCTTTTTTTTATACTTTTCTGCTTTTCTCTTCCTATGCCCATATTTTCTGAATGAAATCTCTCTCTCTCTCTCTCTCTCTCTCTCTCTCTCTCTAAAATCTTATATAAACTTTCCCATACACCATCTGCTACGCCTCAGTGCTTTGGAATAAATGGTAGAGTTTGTCATGGTGATCATTGTAATCTGAAAAGTTCAAGCTTTGGTCTCCATCAAATCTTGGGGTTTATCCCTTTTCTTCTTCTTCTATTTTCAGGTAGGGATTTCTTTAACATCTCTATATGATTTTTAGCTTCGTCATATGTTCTTGAATAGAGTAGTATTTTGGGTTGATTTTGGGGGTTATAAAAGAGGGGTTTTCAAATAGATTCATTGAAAATGGTTGTATTGATGAGTAGAATTGAAATCTTGAAAATCTTTTATTTAAATGGATTTTGAAAGAAATAGTTATTTTGTTGGAAAACCAGGGAAATTATTGTTTTTGAATAAGGATGAGAATGGTGGAGTAATATTTGAACCCTTGTTGAATTAGATAGTGGAGTTAAACATGTATTGTTATTACAAATTCAAAATTATGAATTTATATCTATTGCTTGAAATTTATATTTTGAATAGAAATATCTGTTTTGGACTATCGGTGGAGGTTAACTTTGATTGTTGTAAAAATTGCATAAAAACTAGGTCAATTAAAACCACTAATTCATGCATCTCTCATTTGAATACTGTTTCATACTCATACATTGAAATGTATCATTTTTTAGAAAAATTGGTGAATATCTTGGAGAATCTAGTTAGGGGGTGTGGTTGTGGTTATTTTTATGTTGGCTTGTGTGTCTTTGGCGCAAGTCTAGAAACCCGCGTGGTTGGGTGCCGATCCTTCCGGTTAGTAACGGTAAAATAGCTTTGGTAATACTTGTATAGCCTGTTGGCAGACACGTAGCTAGAGATTCCAAGTGTGTGTATTCACTGTACTATTTTTTGTTTTGAAAGTAATGGTTTATGAATTAAATTATAAACATGGCATTGCATTGTTTGAAAGAGAAAATTCATCGTTTGGTAAATGACATTCATGTGGATTCACCGTATGGCATTGTTGAACATTATACAGAATATTAAATTAATTTCTACTAAGCGTTAGCTCACCCTATGTGGAAACCAACTTACAAGAATTGATGATATGTCTACGCTAAGGAGTTAGCCTGGGAGGATTGCGAAGCTAAAGGCTTATCTTCTTTGTTTTATAAATATTTTTGTTTAAGCCTAGGGTTTTATCTGTATTAGGCATCAACATACTTTTGTTGTAACTAAATGTTGTCTTGGAAAAATGTAGCCATTAGGACATTGAGTTGTCTTTATTTCTTTATGATTTTACGTATATCTATCACATGCTATAGATTCATGGCTTAGGGTTTATGAATGTACCAATGCATGTGACATTTTCTTTTGTAACACATCAAAGGACTTAAGGAATGAATGGCAGTTCTGACAATGTGTCTTATATTGAATGATTGAATCTTATTAGCTTTCGTATATCTGTTAGGTATTATGAGGGTATCCGTTGTATAAATTTCGGGGCGTTACAACTTGATATCAAAGCGCAATGAGTTTGAATACTTTGGATTAGTAGGACATGGTTATTACCACAATGGGTTTGTTTCGCTAGGCAGTAATAGTTGTATACTTGGTATGCTATGTAATAACATGCTTATGTGATTAAATGACTATGGGATATAGTTTCTAAGATATTGATTGTGCCTACGAATTTTAAGAAGTTTTGTTAGAAGAGCACTCGATCATTGCTAATTTTAATAGGAACTTTGGCAATGTTGAGGAATGTTTGTTATCTAGAAAGGAGATTCATTTGTGAATACGTGATTGGGTGCTTACGTGGAGTGAAATTATCGTGTTGTCCGTTGTATTAGAACATATGTGAATTAGTTATGGCACATTTGTGAATGTGCTAAATTTTTGCTTTACCTTTATTAGAATGTTAGGATGTAGACGTGGTTGTGGTATGCGTAGTAGGTCTAGACGTCAGGAAGTGCCAATTCATGATGAAATTTTAGCACAAGAGGAAGGAGTTGGCCAGGCAAATGTGGCCGAGCCTACGGGCCAACAAGCCATGGGAGCTTTGGCTTTAGAAAGGGCAGGAGCGTTGCGGAAATCTATGGACATTCTTAGAATTGAGAATCAAGTCCAGGCCCACGCTGCTGAGACATGTCAGTCTTTTCTAAAGAGGGAATTCTTTTGGTCGAATCCAGATGAGTTTGTTGTGGATCTGAAAGAGCCACTTGTAACGCCCTGACAATGAACCTCCTTGATCCCATTCATCCGGGCATTCCCAATATACAATCAACAACGAGAACGAGATAAATAGTAATGAAGTAACATCAATAACATTCCTTCCTTTTTGAACTATTTCCAAGCTTTACAACATAGTCTCATTACATTCATAAACAAAATATAATAGTTCAACAAGTAAGGAACGATACAACAAAATTAGTTACAAGTTAGTTCTCCCTCGAAATTTGTCCTTTGTTACACCAACATACAAGTCAATAGATAGTCACCAAACTTGCCTTAGGCATACACATAACATGACTTCAACAAAAGCTTTCACATTCCAATGTTTTATTCTTCTCAAAACAGTCATTTAAGAGGGACTTCGTTTTCTTTTCTTGAAATTTGGTTAGCTTGGGTGAACAAAAGCTCAGCAGGTAATGCACTTAACAGGTTATAACATCAATTGAAAAACACACGATCATGCAATGCAACCGCTTGGTAAGTTTCATTATGTATACATATAGATGCCTTTATGCATGAGTATGAAATGAGTAATGTTAAGGTTAATTTACATTTCTTGATTTTAGACGGGGCGGTAAATATACTATCACTTTCCAAGTAAGAGTCGAAATTCAAAATATATACATAGATATAGATTTTGTATACTGAAAATAGTCCCACATTTGTCGACTCTAGAAACGGCGGGGCGATAGCACCCAAAAACCATTTTCCTTTCCACATTTGTTGACTCTAGAAATGGCGGGGACGTGGACACCTAAAACCATGTTTTTCCACATTTGTTGACTCCAAAAATGGTGGGCTCGTGGACACCCAAAAACATTTTCTCACATTCATCCTGTGATATGTGCATACAGGGCAATTGGACACCTTGACTCCCCACGCGGGTACCAAATACAATATACAACTCAAATCAACCCGACTCATACTCAAACTCATAGACCATTTACCCCTCTTCAACTTTCCACTATTCGCACCATGATTGTACCATAAAGAACTTAAATGATGCATATGATGCATGAATTTGTAAGTTCTTGTTTCCCCTAGAATGATTCCAATTCACAACAATTCCCTATTTCACTCTTCAATAATAAGGATTACTCATTCAACCATCATCACCAACACAAGGTGTATATCGAAAAACATTTCAACCTCAAAGTTAAGCAAATACCTTCAATTTCATGTTTTTGAAACCAATTAAGCAAAACCCCTTTTTATTGAACAATTTCCAAAACTAGGGTTTTATATAAAATTTAGGGATTTCCTCACTTTCAAGAAATTGAAGCTAATGGTCATTACAAACAACAATAATCATCAATAATAAACACAATCCTTCCATAATCATGAAACATTACTCACTTTTGTCCAATTGCTTCACTAACACAAAATAATCTCTCCATATATATATTCACCTAGATATATATATATATATATATAAATAGATGTATATGATGAGTATCTAATGAAATTACCACATATGAGTTTCAAATTAATGCTATAATAAGTTAAAGACACCCCTACCTCAAGGGTAGAAGCTAGAGATGAGAATCCATGTGAAACTTCAAAAAATCGCGAAACAATCAATGAAAGTCTTGATCTAGACTTGCTCCTTCATTTTCTTGAAAGATTTAGAGTGGATTTTGGCTAGAAGATAAAGAGATTTAGTGTTTCTAGGCTAGGGTTTTCGAAAAATAGGGTTTGAGAGAGAGAGAGAGAGAGAGAGGATATGTACAAGTGGAAAGAAAATGAGTAAGGATCGACTTTTTAAGTCAGTTGCCTGGACAGACCGCTCGAATGAACTTTTCTTCGCTCGAGCGATACTTTCACCGTTTGAGCAGTAAACGCAAGTGAACTTGGAGCATGAAATCTATGATTAAAGGACAACTTCATTGCTCGAGCGGTCTCGTCTGGAAAATGGCAAACTACTGAGAGCTACGGATCTTCACTCGAGCGACCAAATGACTGCTCGAGCGGTCTACCAAAAACAACTGTCACAACCTACCCCCCTAAATAAAATTTTATCCCTGAAATTTCTGTAAGTCCTGCCAAAGCAATCCCAACAATTCTCAAGAAAGAGGAATGTTACTCTTACAACAATCCCAAAATAGATACTTCTAAACAGATAAATAAATCTATCAAACAGATAATTTATCAAATTTCCATGGGTGAGTGATTTAACAAATCCAACTACACCATCCATTCACATAGTCTTCCAATTGCATATTTTTCACATTAATTTCATTATTTACACAACTTAATTTATTCAACCCAACCTAGGGCAAATTTTTCCAAATTCAAAAATGTCAACGTAAGTCTAGAATTTCACCATTTCAACACTAGAGAACTTCATGCACGAGCCCCATAGTTATTTTGTAAACCCATATGAAAACCCCTGTATTATACATAGAAACCAAACCCTAAGTTCAACCAAACCTTCCCAAATTCCACCATTTATGCACAATGACAAACACCTAGGTTAAAACTCATATTAAAGAGTAGAATATCCTTACCTCAAGTGGAGAAGCTTAAAGAGGAAGAAGGAGGAACTTGAAGATGGCCAAAACTCAAACTTTCTTAGATCAAATGGAAGCCCACAAGTTGCTCTATCTTTTTAATTAAAGGGACTAAGGTTGAGAGACCCCCAAATCAAGGTATACTTATAGAGAGTATTTTAGAGAGAGAAAGAGCTGGGCTAGGGTTTTGGGTGAAAGAGATAACAAAAGTGATGCAGAAAAGCTTTGCTGTGAACTAATATACGCAGTCCTCGCTCGAGCGCAGGAGTCGTCGATCAAGCGACCAGATACAACAGTGATCTTGCTCAAGTGCAAGAAGTGTCGCTCAAGCGTAGAATGCAAAGCTTCAAGTCTGTCATAGACGCAGATGCACGCTCGAGCGCAAGAAGTCTCGCTCGAGCGAAGAAACAATTTCACAAGGCTCGCTCAAGCGCAAGAAGCCTCGCTCGAGCAACACACTTTCACCTTCCCAGAAAAGCTATGTCTGGGAAAAAAACCTGAAAACCCTCAATTCTCGCTTGAGCACAAGAAACCTCACTTAAGCGAAGAAGCAAGCACACGAGGCTCGCTCGAGCGCAAGAAGCCTCGCTTGAGCGAAGAGACCAAAATCTAGGCAACCATTTGTATCAACTAACAACCAACCTATTCCAAATTTGCCCAACAAATCCCAAAACTCAAATTCATAGAATTAAAGAAAAAAAATGAGACATAGAAATCAACACACAATCACAGAATCGAGTCCGGAACACAATAAAGGTCGGGGTAAAACTGGGGATCGCTATAGAGGAGGAGATGAAGGTAACTCCGGTGCCAAGTTTGAAGGCAGAAAGAGCGATTGGTAGGTTGGCGGGGTCGTAAGCTGGCAAGTCACTACCTTGGTACTTTATGCTACAGGTCCTCCTGCAAGAGCGTTGGTAGGTCGGCGACGACGTTGACGTTGAGCTGGAGAGATGTATTGCGACGGAGCGAGGTGGATAACTGATTTACTAGATCAAAAGTAGAGGCTTGATCTGTGCGTGGGAAAGATGTTGTTGGTGTTGTTATTGCAGATGGTGGAGTTCTGCTTCTAGATGGAATGTTGAGCAGAGGAGATCTGTACGTCAACATGTAGTTGATCAGAATAAGGTCCTTGCAATCTTTGATTGGCAGGTCCAAAAGTTGGACAAGGTCATTCCACTTGACGTATGACTTGCAGAAGGACTTGCTTAACTGGGGTAGCTTTACAAAAACAAGAGAATAAATGTGAGAATTCGACTATGTATAAGAGGTTGTTTATGAACGTGTGTGATCCAGGAAAACTAAGTGCTTATCCTCATCTTCCCTAAAGATCCCTCTACGTAAGGGAAGGAGGCATAGTTTATTATCTAATGCAAACTTCCAGTTGCCTGAGACAATGAGATAGTCTTCCCTAGTACCCTTGTTGGAGTTTGGAAGATCGACTATCAACTTCTAGGCAATTGACCGGAGTTTGAGGTAGTAGGAGATACCGTTAGAAGATTTGAGGCTACACATTGTGTAGCAGTACTAGATATCGGATAGGGTGAGCCTAGCGTTATGTCGGTGACACAACTCGGCTATGTCGTCGATAATCCTAAAGGTGTTAATTGCTATGGGGTTAAGGCGATAGTAGTGCATCATTTCTATAAAAAGAATGTTAAAGGGGTATCTAATTCCACCCTTAATGATTGATGCTACGAGGTAGGGCATGTAATTTTCCTAAGGTATGATGGAATCATTCTCATCGGCTAGTCTAATCTGGACATCGACCAGGATGTCAAACTCCTGGCAGAAATATTCTAGTTTGCTAGGGGAGTTTACCCTCTATTTGTGCATACCCATGATCTCGGCTAGGTGGTTTTGGCACTGTTTTCTTCAAAGAATGTTCTATGTTAGGGTTTTATGAACCCAGTGTCCGATATGGCACTACTAAGTATTGTTTGGTTCAAATATTTTGGGTTGGGGTTTGGGAGATCCTAAGGAAGGTCTAGATTTCAATTCTCCTAGTTCTCTAGCAAATCCCAATCCTAAATCTAGGTTGTGCAAGAACAATGGAAATGTGCAAGAATTGGATAAAGCAATATGGAGAAAATGAATGACAAAAGGGCAGATTCAGAGTATAATCAAGAACGTAGGAATGCAAGAACATGTTTGGAGTATCATCCAAAGTAGTGATGAAAATGCACAGTCAAATATGAAAAGTGCAAATAAGGACAAATTGAACAAAAAAAAAATGATGTAGATTCGAGTGCGAGTGCGAGTGCAGTGTGTGTGGTGTTCAGGCCATTGAAGGAAACCAAAAACGCATGGAGTATATATATTCAAGGTCATGAGGAGATTTTGAAGAACTAAAGTTGAAATTGAAGGATTCGAGAACTTATAGATTGAGATTGAGGGAAAGAAAACCGAGATTGTACTTGCCAAAGTGAGACGCTTTTATTGATCAGAGCAGAACGGTGGTTTGGCTGCCGTAGATGGTGAACTGGAGCAGTTCTAGAAAGCTTGGTCGTTTGGTAATAGCGGTTTAGGGAAAATTGTAGAGAGAGAGAGAGGCTGAGAGAAGAGAAAGAGTTATGAATGGAGAAGTGAAAAGACGGAGAGAGAGGGAAAGAGTCTTGATCAAAACTAAAAGGGCATTATTTGGAATCCTTGGGTGACATTCCTGATTAGCGTCAGCTAATGTCAGGCGGCGTGGTTCACAGGTGAAATGATGCGCCTATCACGTGATAAGTATGGACCAGTATGGTGACGACACGTGGAAGAGATGGTTGAGGTAGTTATGACATAACAGCTTATAGATCTTAGACTCTTGATGTTCTTGAACTAGCGAATCACGATCTCGGCTAGTAGTGCAATCTCGGTTGAGATGATGATCTTGGATGAGAAAGAACATTTTAGTTCTTGGTTCTTGATGAGTGGACCCTTGAGTCCTTATTTCCTGACGCTAACAAGTCATAATCTCGGATGGAGAAGTATCTCTTACATGTTGTTTAGCTGACATGTTGAAAAGACAAATGATGTAGGTTCCATCACCTCAGTTTGCCAAGGTAATAAAACCTAGGGGGGCAGTTGTGGGGACATATTTTTAGGCTACCTATGTGGCTGAGGTGATTATTTGAGATGCTACGTAGATGAGCCATGTTATCAAAGTTGTTATGGTATTACCGAGATATGGTATGGTAATATCAGAATTCGAGATTTTTTGATAGAGGACAAGAGTTTTAGGTAAGTTGAGGTTTTCTGTTTGGATAAAAATGAGGCTCTTAAGTGGGATCATTCTTATCTGACTGAGAGTTCGAGATAAGTGTTATGCTTGAGTTCTATGAAGTGATACTTCTAAGAGATGAGAGCAACGTTGACTATAAAAGTAAGGCATTCCCGTGGTTTTACTTGTGAGTTGTTTAATTGTGTTGATATCTTGTGAGATAAGTTACTAACTTGATCGTCGAAGTGCCCCTGGGTAGACGAGTCACTGTGGTATTTCTTATTTTTTTATGTACAGGTGTTTGGCTGAATTTATTCTGCCGTGTGCTCTCCAGCTGAGTTGCCTAAATCTCGACAAGGAGATCTATTTAGTTGTGAGATCAAAAATCAACACCCACAAATAGTAAAATTAGACAAGATACGAAAATCGAATAACTTCATAATTAACACTCAATTATGTGCTCAATGAGTAATACATATTTTGTTATTAATTAGCATTTTTTTTTTTTGGTGGTATTTCTCAATAAGAGTTAAGAATTTTATTAAAAGCTACTTACTACATTGACCCCTAATTGTAACCATAAATTATTTTCAAGACCTTAAACAGAAACAATATGGAATTTTGGCCTAATTTCAATGAATAAGTCTAGGAACTCCACTTTTTCTATTCCTAATTTATCCCAAATGAGAATATGTGGTTAAGATTGAATTTATGTAATAGAGTCTATATGTAAAATAAATTTGAACCATAAAATAATAATTTCAAATACTTTTTAAATAATTAAATTTAAATTTATAATACTACTGAATTTTAAGTTGCGACCTTCTAAAGAATAGATGTTGGTTAAAGTTCAAATCACAAATAGTGGCCATATATGATTTTGCCTATTAAAGATTGGATCATACTTCTATTTGCATCAACATCTTCCCACCTAAATATTTTTTGGGGTTCAATGGTAAAGGGTGTCCGGACCAGTTTACGTGCACCTTGATTGATTTCCTTCTCAGTCAAATCAAAGGAAGGCCATCCACATTGGAACATTAAATTTTAAGAATCAAATCAGTTATTATGATCATATCCCTTGTAATATTAAGGTACCTAATATTTTAAATTTTTCAATAAGAACTCCTATGTGACGTTTTAAAAAAAATAGTAATGATATATAAACAAAATGTTTGTACAAAAATTCAATACAAAATAAGGTGGCATCTAGTGATTCCTTCATTTGGTCTAAGGGTAGCTGCTCAACAGCCATTGTTGTGCGGCTCGTGGAACTTATGTCAGGACTCATTTCGATGATCAAAATCGTTCATGTTTTAAGGTATACTGAATAGAACATACTCATAAAAAAATAAGTTAATTGAATATCGATAACCTTTTCATCAAAGTGCATTTGTATTTAGTTTTATAATTCAAATCACATTTATCATTATTTCTTTTAGATACAAACGCAATTTGATGAAAGTCCTATTGATATTCGATCAATTTGATTTTTTGTAGATATGTTCTACTTAATGTATCCTAAAAAACGAACTGTTCTAATCATCAAAATGGGTCCCAAATCATGCAGCATAGTAATGTTGTTATACCCCCCATATAGTAACCATTCCAATTCCCATTCATTTTTAATCAAAACATTTACTATTATCTTTGTAATTTCACAAATATCATTTACACATCATTCTGATGAATTTTATATTTACAAATCACTAGTAAAACTCTACCTTGAATACATTGGCACTCTCTTTGTATTTCTCACCATTCTCCCTTCATACTTTATATTCTTTAAAATTTTCTCTACTTTTTTTTTCAAGTATTGTTTTATTTTTATTTTTATTTAGTATGTTTCTTTTAGGGTTCAATTTATTTTACCACCTTACGGTTTGGGGTTGGAGCACTTTATCCCCCCCCCCCCTCTATGGTTCAAATATAGTCATAAAGCCTCCATGTGGTTTTGTTCTAAAGTGTTACCATTAATTTTTTTTTTTCATCCAAACTAATAGAAAGTGTATTATACACACCATTTTTTAGAGTGGGTTTGAATTTTTAAAAATTAAAATAAAATTGATACAAAAAAGACAATTTTATCCCATTTTTCTCTAAATCTAAAATTAGATTAATATGTTAATTAAAATAAAAAAAAGTTAAATTAAAATGCAATTAAGAATTGATGTAAAATATAAAATATAATTAAGAATTGATTTAAAATATAATTAAATAAAAATATAAAATAAATAATAATTAAGAGTTGAACTCAAGTATAATTAAATTAATTAGAATAAAAAGTTAGGAATTATAATAAATAATTAAGAATTTTAGGATTAATTGTGATCTAAAATATAATTAAATTAAAATTAGAATAAAAAGTTAAGAATTACAATAAATAATTTAGAATTTAGAATTAATTGTGATCTAAAATACAATTAAATTAAAATAAGAATAAAAAGTTAAGAATTACAATAAATAATTTAGAATTTAGAATTAATTGAATTAATGTTAGACATTATAAATTATGTGTATAAGAGTGGAGAAAGAAAGAAAATAACAAAAAAAGTATAGGTTTGAGAGTATTATAGTCATTTTACATCTATAGTTAACGGTGTTAATATTGCACTTTAGTACAAAACCATATAGAGGTTTCCTGGTTACAATTGAACCGTGCCCTGGTCTTAAACCACAAGAAAGAAAATAAAATTTGTCTTTTCTTTTAATCTATTTTGTAATAAACAAAATTTTAGAACATATATTTATCAAAAGTAAAATATATTAATATTTATTTGTAATAAATATTAAGTTTAGTAACATCTAAGCTGTTGCTGATTATGAGGGCGGAAAATGTAGAAAAAATTATTAGGCTGGAAGTAAGAAAATTATTTTCTAAACGTGGGGGTACAACTCTTGTTGTTGTTGTTGTTGTTTTTTTTTTTTTTAACAGAAAAAGTTACACCCCATATTTTTATAATTATTTTTTTATCTTTCATGCTAATTTATAATTTTTCCAAAAATTTAAGAATTCAATTAAAAAGTGTCCCTACGTCAAATTCCAGATCCTGCAGTTTTCCCCATTCGGAGTCGACATGTGGGACAGGGCGGTCGGAATTTTGAGCAATGCTAACCCCTATTCACTACTGTAACTAAAATGATGAGCACAAAAATCATAAGGTTAAATTACAAATATATATTTTTAAAATTTATTTAAAATATAAATTATTTTATAATTTTAAAAATTATATTTTGTCTTTGAAATTTTTAATTTTATAATAAATAATCCATTCTATTAATAAATTATTAAATCAATTAATATTTTTTTTGATGATATTATAAATTTATTTCAATTAATAATTCAAATAATTTTATTATTATATAAGAGAGCAATTAAAAAATTTATTTTTTCAATTAATTCTGTAAAATAAAAAATTCTAACATTCTAATAAGAGGATACTTATAATTTTTCAAACCATATATGACAATCTGTATTTTAAATAAATCTCAAAAGATATATTTGTAATTACCCAAACATAATGAACACAAGTAGCTAACATGTAACTAAAATGACATACATCTAAACATATATGTGTAATGAATCCCAGGCCGAGCCCCAAATTATATGCCAAGGCACAAAAATATGTATAGAGCCTAAAAATCATGCTCGGACAGGTCCTATGAGCTTATATCTCTCAATCCCAAAACCTTGTATTTGATTAGAGAATTTAAAAAAAGATTTAGAAAGGGCAAAAAAAAAAAAATAGATAAAATATATTTACATTTCATCTAATTTCACACATTTTTTCTTTTTTCCTTTTCAATCCTTTTTCAAATCCTTCAATCCCGTTTCAATTTCTTTTCAAATCCTTCAACCAAACACAGCATAAAATAATTAAACCCAATCAAAACCAACAAAGAATGTAATTGCTTCCCATTGAACTGGTTGAACCTCACGAGTGACCATAACAAAATTTTGATTACCTTCAAAATTTAAAAGTATATGAAAAATATAAACCTATTTACATGATTTCATGCATAAAATTCTGGGTACATAGCATGTATAAGCCCAACCAACAGGCCATCATTGGGTGAAATTCCATTAGTGTTGGACTTGAGCCTAGTCCAAATCCAATCATCCCAAAATAAGATTGGACCTAACAAAACCCCATGTCTATACATCTGAACTCAGTTGAATTTTTTTTATCGAAACAGCTCCACTTGTATCCTAATTAATACACAGCTAATGATCTTCACAGTACTCTGGATTTTCTTTTAAAATGACAAAGCCTTCAAGAATGGGAGAGAGAGGAATATACCTGCACAGACATTTAATTATATTAGTAAGCAAATCAACAGGTAAACAGTTAAAATAGTACACTTTCCAAGTTCAGGGGAATGATTGTAGTACTTCTCAGTAGCAAGCTCTGCTCTATCGCTGGCAGCCAGAAGAACTGGTGTTAAGTGGGTCTGGAAACCAGTGATAGTCTTCGGTCGACCTGCCTGCCCCACAACATCAACAGCTTTGCCCACCCGAACAGGTACTGCCAACGGTTCCAGGTTTTCGTCCACTGTCATCAGCATTCTTGGCTGTTGCAGTGTAGAAAATATAAAATGAAATCAACATGTAAACTGCCCAACCATCAAGAGAGAGAGAGAGAGAGAGAAAAGTATTACAAACTGAGACCTAACCTGCATTGCCAAAGCAAGGAAATAAAGAATAAAAGGATATCTCCCCATTATGATGGCTTTCATATCAAGACATGCGTGAAGCATAGTTAATATTCCAGCCAGTGCCGTCCTGGGGGAAAAGAAGAAATACATGCAAAAATTGAGCTGATTAAAAAAAATTGACAGGTATAATAAATTTAAAAGGCTAAACACTTCACATTCTCTCCCCAAAAAATGTTTTATTCCACATTTTTATTTGTAAGTAAAAAGAAAAATTATCCCAGACTTTTACTTGAAAGTGAAAATGTTTTATTCCCCATGACAACCACTGAATAACTTCGGACAAAGTAACTATATTTATCAATAGGGCCATGCCCTGGAATCTTTTCGCAGCAGTAAACGAACTGCGTAGGCAGTGCAGAACTTAAATTCCCTTGCGCTGAATGGTCTACTCCGTCAAAGAAGTGAATCAGCAAAGCAATCTGGCACCCATTCTTAATCAAACAAAACCTTGAATCCAACTCGTTTGGATCAGCTAATTGAATCCTTCTCTTACATAAACAATGCTTCATTTGGCACCATTATAACAAAATAGATTTCTAGACCAATAACTGCATTTCTTTTACGTATCACAAACGTAAGTGTACAATTTTATTATCATTATTTTATTTATTTATTGATTGGCACTGGGGTGTCCGGATCAAAACTCGACTAATCCCCAGAGGTACACATTCCCTCGGCAAAGAGTTTTCCGCAAGCGCACCATAGTTAATTCAAGGGTTTTCCCCTAGTCCAATGGTCCCAAGAAATTGTTGACACCTAAGAGGTTTCAATTCTTAAACTTTAGAGAGAGCACACTCCCAAAACCCAAGACCTTGCTAGTCATTGGAAATACCTTATGAATGATATTGATCCATTTCTAGAATTCCATTAATATAACTTAAAAGTGAATAAACTATGTGGAATGCTAGGTTGAAATACAAAATGGAGTAGTTTAGATGTCAATCATGTAATTAAAGCTTCACAAAAACATTATCTAAAATAAATAAATAACGGGTCACTCACTCCTGACGTGAAAGCTACCCCTTTTGGAAGAACCTTTTAACAAACACCCCAATAACTGGTCATCTCCTGCTGATTTGTTTGCAATCCAGTTCTATACCTAAGATTAAAAAGTTCTTATGGGCCCTGAAGTACTCTTAATAAAAGTGTAGTTATATGGGATCAGTCCTCATGGGTACCTCACTAGCCTTGCACACCGTGTGTCATCTTCAGCCAATGGACATGAGGACCAATCACCCCCCCACTTGAGTGAGGTCTCCGTTTTGGAAGACAAATGCCTAGCTAATGTTCTCAAACCCAGACCGTTTCGAAAAAATCACCGGGTCAAGAGTCACTAGTTTAACTGTCGAGTCAACCGGAATCAAATCGTAATGTCATAATTACTTTTAGGGGTGTGCGTGATACAGTTCGGGTGGTTTGAGAGTAAAATTATAAACCAAACCGTGAATGGCAGATTGACAAATAACCAAACCGCGATTTCGGCTGTTTGCGACGTTTCAATTTGCTAGTTGATTATATAACACTAATTTACATAATATTTGTCATATATATAACACAAACCAATTTTACATAATATTTTTTTATATATATAACTACTAATTTGTAACAAATTTCACATCTTAAATTTCTCATACTCATTTTTACTTTGATATTTCATTAGAGATTAAAAAATAGGATAAATTACAAGTACATACTATGAGGTTTGCTTAAAATATGAATTGCCTCCTGTGATTTGGAACATTACAAATACCTCCCAGTCAGAATTTTTTATTTAACAGAATTAATTGAAAACGTGAAATTTCTAACTGTTCACCAATACAATAATAAAATTATCAGAATTATTAATTGAAATAAAATTTTAACATTGTTAAATACCGTTAATTAACTTGATGATTTATTAATAAAATGACCCATTTGTTATGAAATTAGAAACCTTAGGGAGCATAATGTAATTTCTAAAACCACAATGGGTAATTTGTAATTTAAATAAACCTCAGGGGTGTGTTTGTAATTTACCCTAAAAATATATATATATTAACTATAGCGGAGCATACCAGTTTCAAAAGTGGATTATAAATTTTAAAATTTAATCCATAGTTAGTGGATATATCAATGTGGATTGGTGCGATTTTGGTGGATTGGGTAGCGTTTTACACCGCCCTAGTTACCTTATAAATATATTAAAAATTTTACAAAAATAAAGGTATTAAAATAACCAAAAAATTACATAAAGCCTAAGTTCTTAATGTATGTATTAATATATTATTGTATACAAATATGTATAATTTTTGGTATATATATAAATGTAATTATGTAAAAAGTCTTTTTTGGCACTAATTTCTTGAAATTTGTGAATAAATCTATTATATATAAACCTTTGCAAAAACTAATAGTGGTAGTCAAATGTTTGGCAGCATTTAGTCCAAGAAGGTGGTCAAGAGTTCGAAACTCCTTCCCATTACATTTTGTTTAGCCTTAAAGCATGCCTTGCGGGTCATCTGTTTCTAAGGAACTGGCATTGATTCAAGCAGTTGGGCGGTTTGGCAGTTTAATGGAGGGTTTCTTAGTAAATGTTTTTGGCGGGTTGACTGGACCAAAAAATGGACCGGTCAACAGTTCAATCTGGTGCGGTTTTCAAAACATTGACTCCAACTACGTAGGTTGGGAGCATGACCCAGGTGCCACGCTCGGGACCATTGGAGGACTTGAGGATTAGAGAACTCAAAGATCATCCAGTCAAAGAGAGAGGGGCTTTGACCAACGCCTGACACCTCAATGGCTGCATCATACCTACCTTTGAGCTGCCCTAATACACCCAGAAATGGATGCATCATACCTACCCTTTGTCCACATATGATGCATGCCTCAAGGCCGGCATCAGAGGTTGCAAAGTTTGACCTTGAATCCCTCAATTTTTCCTAGCCAAGGGGGTCACGCAACGTGTGCTCAGATGAGCTGGCATGCCACCCTATACAAAGGGGACCTCCAAGCAGGCCATATGTCCTCTACATTGCTCTCTGGTACTCCAGCTCTCCACTGCCACCCTCTCCCTCTTAAGGTTGTCCCTGCCTCTCCTCTCACACCTCTAGTTGTCACCAGCCATACCCGTGCCTGTCATCTTCCCAGAGGGAAATCCTCAACCAGCTCACCTGTCATCTCTCACAAGAAGAAACACTTACGAGGATAGCAAGAAGTGCTCAAAATGATATGGAGCAAGAGTCAACAAGCCTTTCCCCAAATGCACAAGACCTTGAGCAATTCGTACCTGCACAATAGACAACACATATCATTAAATCTCTAATAGAACACTTTAAAAAGGGAAGGAAAGCTGAGATGCACTATATGTAAGTAACTCCAAGAGAAGCTTACACAGAAGAGAAGCCTAGGTTCTTTGTAGTAATAACTCGAAAGATTGTGAAGCATGCCAGCTATTCTAGCGTTGTTGGTCCCGGAACCAATCAAACCTAAGGAGATGACGGCAGCCTGTAGAATCCAGACAAACATGACGAACTTTAGGCTGTAACTAACTAGAATTTGATAACAATAAGAATAATCATTATATTATATAAAAGTGAAAATACCATTGCTACTTCTATATCTGTATCGTGACTAATTCTGCTTAATGTGTCCATAACATTTACCTGGGTTAGAACATCCAAACATAAATTACTTGGCAATATTACCCATGGAAAGAAAGTATATAATCTTGCTCAACTGCAATTCAAACATTGTCAAGGTGCTCAGCTTGGCAAAAGATATCTACGGAATTTTTTGTTATCGTAAACATATCTAAGGATTGATTGCCTTAGGGTTTGATATACAGAGGAGACCAAGAGCCAAGGGAACAGCCTTTCGGATATTCTGCTCTCCATACTGTAAAAGATGCTCTAAAGAGCGAATAGCCATTTCAAGACCCAATTCTTCAGCCATTGCTACCATAGCAATTCCAAGTACAGCCGGTCCCTGGTGGGTTTCTCCCCTCTTAAGATGTTGGGCACACTGACCCAGAAGGTATTGGACCTGTGTGAAAAAAGGACGGTCAGCTCTTTTCATCAACATAACAGAGCGAACTCCAATTCGAATTGAAAGCCTTAGAGTAAACACCTTGAGCACATCCCCAGTCCCAGCATAAGCACAGGACAATAGGGTCATGTAACAATGTTTCCTAATTTTTGTATTTAATGTTTTTGAAATCTCTGCAGTTGCGTCAACACTTCCCTGTTAAAAAACAGAATGGGATTTCAAAACCCAAAAAAAAAAAAAAAGAAAAAAAAAAAGAAAAAAAAGAGAGAAAAAAGAACGATAGAAATAACAATTAAGTCCCAAATCTATAAGGCGCAATCTGTTGTCACTAAATAATAACATTTCAAAGGCAACACCAAAATAAAAAGGGAAAATATCATATAAATGGGAAATGGGGAAACTAATTGCAAATCAATGAAGTGCAAATGACAGTTGTGTGTGCGTGTTTCTAGCTTGCACTCCATTGATTTAAAAATGAACAAACTATGATACAGTACAAATAAAATTATAGAAAATTAATTAAAAACTTTCATAGCTTGTGATTTTAAGTTACCTGCTTCCCAAGATATAGAAGGCCGAGTCCAAGAGGCAAAAGACGAGTGAGGGGCTGCCCCAATTCAGACACACTTCGGTGTTTTAATGCAGATATAATTGTCTGAGAAACATCTTCATCACAGGAACCAACATACACCAAACCCAATGAAATTGCAGTAAATACAATCACATCCAGAGGCATTTTCTTATCTTCAAGGACACGAGACAATTTACTACGGATCTGACAAATAATGTATAATTAGTCAGCTTCAATTGAAAATAAACATATCATACAAAGAAAGTGGACAAACAAGTAAAGAAGTGTTTTTGTATTCGAAGGATAGGAGACCATTTACTATGGATCTGAGAAACAATAGATTAAACAACTTTAACCAAATTTAACATACAAAGAAAAGGAAATGAATAGATGCTCATCAAATTTCTCTCTCTCTCTCTCTCTCTCTCTCTCTCTCTCACACACACACACACACACAGAGTTATATATAGTTTCAAACTTCCATAACCTAAGATCATCCATTTATGGAAAAGTAAATAGAATAATTCTGTTGATGTGCCTCGTGAATCATAAATGGTGGGAAAAGGTGGCTCATGTCTACCACACATACTATTATTTTCATGGGCTTCCAAATAGCTCCAAAAAGAACGAAAGAAAAAATAAATAAATAGAAAAAAATAAGCAAGGAACCTCACTTGCGGACATTGGGCACCAGCATAAGCAAGGCCCAGACCCATTATTGCACCAATTTTGATAGAAGAATCTTCTTTATCTACATAATCAGCAAGAATTCGAAATGCCTAAAAAAAGAAAACTGAGATTTCAAATTACATATAACAATCATAGGTCTTTTTTGCAAAAAACATGACGTGGAACTCACAGGATCACATTCATGCTCGACACCGCAAGTCAAGATACCAACTCCTAACAATGCACCAGCAATGACATTCTTGTCATCACTGTGGAAATACTTATCAATTTGGGCAAGTCCAGAATCAACATCCCAGAGCAGAATCATACCCTACAATGTGTGAAAATGATAATCCTGCAATAAAAGAATTTGCAACAACAAATCGACTGGTAGTAGAGAACACAATACCAGACTTGCTGCAGCACTGGCTTTTCCATGTGCTTTATTCTTAAAGACCCAGTTTCCTGAAGAACCACCACTTGAAGCTTCAGATGGAACTGTCATCAACTTGTCCTGTGACAATAAAACCAGTAAACGATACATGAACCTGCCCCCAAATATTTGCCTCTAAAATTTTCCATGTAAATGAACCACACTTTTACCTGACCAAAGCCAGCATTCACAAATGCATTAACAAATGTAGCTGCCAAGTTCTGGCTGGTTGAATTAACACTTAAACCAGCACTAGCCCGGCCATGAAGCAAATGTGCCTGGTTAAATAATACCAGGCTTAATGAAGAAAACAACTTAGGAATAACATGTGCTTAGAAATTCCTTTTAAAGATGCAACAATTACTTCAACTATCAATATCAAAGGTGATATCAAGAGCTAGTATGGATATCTTAGAAATCTCAACCTTATAAATATCATCAGGAGATTTGGGCTCCATGACCTCTATATCACGAGCAAGCATAAGATAGCCTTCACTTAACTTGCCATTGTTGGTAATTCCTTGCAATATCTCCCTGCATTCATCATCTCCAGACATCTCTTCATCGAGAACAAAAGTTACACGCTGTATGAAAGAAATTCAATGAGCAAACAACCATTTACATTCAATCAAAAAGGAAATTAACTAGATGTTTTGCAAAAAGGGTAAATAGTGCAATGCCCAACTTCTAATAAGACATCTGTTATCTTTACATATGCCTTTCTACTTGCCGTAATGGCTTTAATTGTGATTTAGGTGAGATGTTAGTGTGAGAATATATTGTATATATGGCATGATTGTGTAAATAGGAATTAGTTAGTATTTCCTTTTTCAGTCATGGATTTAGGGCTATATAAACTGATAAACTCTTTGTAAATTGACACAATTGAATATACAGAGTTATTTGGAATTCTTACATGGTATCAGAGCTGTATGTGAAACCCTAGCTCTACCTCTAAACGTTCGAATTCTTCTCTGGTTCGAAGTATCGAACTTCTTTCTGGTTTAAAGCTCTTTCTTCTCAATTTGTAGACTTCTCGTTCGTGGTTCTCTGGAGTCACGATTGTACCAGGCTCGCAATTAGCATCTGGTCTCATCAGAATCGCGATCTACCCAGTGTCGAGATCGTGAACCCATCTCTGTTTTAGTCGTTCCACGCCTCCCAGGATTTCTCTCTCAGTCGTGACCTATCTGCTTCGAATTGCAGCTCGTTATCTTCGATTCGTGATCCATCTGAGATTGGATCTGGTTCGTTTGCTTTGTCTGGTTATCTGCTTCATCTCTGTGGTCTTGATGATTGTGCCTTCTGCCATCAAAGAGGTCATTGGAAGTACCATTGTCCCAAGAAAGGACGTTTGTCTGCCCCGTATTTTCAGCAGTCTCAGAATCAGTTCCATGCTTCTACTGCCTCTTATACTACATCTGCTCCTGCTATTGAACTTGATTTGGCTTCCTTGAGTGCTCAGATTGGTCAGCTTCAGCATATACCGTTTGCCTCCATTGTTTCCTTTCTTCTTTCAGGTTTGCTTGGGTCTTCTTCAGGTATTTCTTCGACTCTGGTGCCTCTCATCATATGACTCCCCATCTCCCCTTACTTCAAAATTGTACTCCTTCCTTTCCTATTACTGTCAATGCTGCTAATGGGTCTGGTATGTCTGTTATATCTGTTGGGTCTGTCCTACCATCTGCTATGTCTGCTGTCTCTATTCCATCTGTCTTTTATTTTCTTCAGTTATCTGTCAGTTTATTATCTATCAGTCAGCTTGATGCCTCTGGTTTTGATATTATCTTTTCTTCTTCTATTTGTTCTGTGCAGGATCAGATGTCTAAGCAGCAAATTGGGATTGGCTGTAGAATTAGAGACCTCTATGTGGTAAAAAGCTTGCATCTGAATATGACTAACTCTCTGACTGCCTTTTCTTCTTTTTAGTTAGATTCTTTGTCCAGTCCTTTCTATTTGTGGCATTCTAGATTAGGGCATTTGTTTGCTGACCACTTACGGTCTTTAGCTCAGTCAGGTATATTGGGTAAAGTTTCTCCTAGTCAACTTGCCGAGTATTGAGAGTGTAAACTTGAAGCCCTTCTCCTGTTCTCACCAAAGGGTTTCTACATACTATGTGTCATTTGTTAATGATTATACCCGTTACACTTGGGTTTATCTTATAACTCATAAGTCCGATTTCTATAAGATATACCGTACTTTTTAGTCTATGATTACTACTCGGTTTAGGTCTACCATTAAAGTGTTACGGTCTGACTTGGGTGAGGAATATTTTAAAAATGAGTTCTGTAAGTATTTAGCAAGTTGGGTACCAATCACCAAACTTCCTGTACAGATACACCTGCCCAAAATGGTCGAGCCGAGCATAAACACCGTCATCTCCTTGAGACAACTAGGTCTCTTCTTCTCTCTGCCTCAGTTCCGGCTCTATTATGGAGGGAGGCAGTTCTTCTTCTTCTTTTTCTTCTCAACAAGGTCTCCTTATGAGACTTTGTTCTCCCAAATTCCTAACTACTCCCTTCTTCGTGTGTTTGGGTCTACCTGTTTTGTCCTTCTTCCCCACAAAGATAGGACCAAACTTAGTACTCGGTCTGTCCTCTGTGTCTTTTTAGGTTATAGTCTTACTCAGAAAGGCTACTGCTGTTATGATCCTATCTCTCATTGCCTTTATGTCTCCCGTCATGTTGCCTTTCTCGAACGTCTATCTTACTTCAGCTTCCTCCTCACTGCTCCAATTTCTAAAGAGGATTTGGTTCACATTGACCCCTTTCCTTCTGAGGTCCCGTCTGATGAATACATCTCTACTGTTCCTCTTGAGCCCATTCCTACTTCTCCATTTGCATCACCTATGGCTCCTTCTCTTCCTTCGACTTCTTCTTCCCCTCCATTGTTGGTCTCTTCTTGTCACCATGCTCCTCCACCACCAGTTGTCTCTACTCCTGTTTCTTCTTTTTCTACTTCTGACGACTCTGATCCTACTGCACACCGATATCTTACTCATGAGCGTCGTCCTCCAAACAGGTTGGGTTAGTCTAATACATATTTTTCTGCTTCCTATCGTACCTTTTAGTCTGTTATCACTCTTTTTTCAGAACCACAGTCTTACACAGAGGCCTGTCAGGATCCTAATTGGGTTCAAGCTATGGAGGATGAGTTGTTTGCCTTACAGAAGATTAACACTTGGGAGTTGGTTCCTTTGCTTGCTGGCAAGAATCTGGTTGGTTGCAAATGGGTCTATCAAGTCAAGACTCATTCTGATGGTTCTCTCGAGCCCTACAAAGCTCGCTTGGTTGCCAAGGGTTTCTCACAGGAGTATGGTATTGATTATGAGGAGACATTTGCCCCTGTTGCCAAGATGACTACCGCCTTGATTTTGATTTTTGTTGCCATTGACGTTGGCCTCTCTATCAGATGGACGTTAAGAATGCTTTTCTTAACGATCATCTCATTGAGGAGGTCTACATGCGTCCTCCCCCTGGTCTTCTCTACTCTTCTGGGCAGGTTTGTCATCTTCAACGTGCTCTGTATGATTTGAAGCAGTCTCCTCGTGCTTGGTATGATTGCTTTCAAACTGCCGTTACCGAGCTTGGGTTTCATCCTTCTGCTTCCGACTCTGCTTTGTTTCTGAGATATACCTTGACTGGTTTTGTTGCTCTCCTACTCTATGTGGATGATATGATCATCACTGGCTCTGACTATTCTGCTATCTTTGAGATCAAGCAACATCTCTTCCGCACATTCGAAATGAAGGATCTGGGTCAATTGCGGTATTTTCTTGATATTGAGGTTGCCTCTTCTCCAAAGGGCTATTTTCTGTCTCAGGCCAAGTATGCTAATGAGGTTATTCACTGTGCCAGTCTTACTGATACTAAGGTTTCTGATACACCTATTGAGCTTAATGTGAAGCTCAACTCTACTAATAATGTCCCTCTGGATGATCCCACGTTATATCGAGAGCTCGTGGGTTGCTTCATCTATCTGACGGTTACTCGTCCTGATCTTGCCTATACTGTTCATGTGGTTAGCCAATTTGTCTCTGCTCCTCACTTTACCCAATGGGCTGCTTTGGTTCGGATTCTTCGTTATCTCCGAGGCACTATATTTCAGGGTTTACAGTTGTCTTCTACTTCCTCTTTGGAGTTGGTGGCTTATATTGATTCGGATTGGGCTAGTGATGTCACTGATCGCAAGTCCACTTCTAGCTTCTGCATGTTTCTTAGTGATTCTTTGATCTCTTGGAAGGCAAATAAACAGACTGTTATTGCGCATTCCACTGCCGAGGCTGAGTACCGTGCTATGGCTCATGCCACTACTGAGATTGTTTGGCTTCGTTGTCTCTTGACTGAGTTGGGTGTACCTCAGTCTTCTCCGACCTCTCTCTATTGTGACAACCGCAGTGCTATTTAGATTGCCCACAATGCTCTCTTCCATGAACGGACGAAACACATTGAGATTGATTGTCACTTTGTCCGACAGCATTTGCAGTCTCACTCTATCTCTCTTCCTTTCGTCTCCTCGACTTTGCAACTTGCGGACTTCTTCACCAAGACTCACACTACCACTCGGTTTCAGTTTCTTCTTAGCAAACTCTCAGTATTTTGTGCTATAACACCTTGAGTTTGAGCGGGGGTGTGAGAATATATTGTATATATGGCATGATTGTGTAAATAGGAATTAGTTAGTATTTCCTTTTTCAGTCATAAATTCAAGGCTATATAAACTGATGAACTCTTTGTAAATTGACACAATTGAATATACAGAGTTATTTGGAATTCTTACAATTAGCTCCTAACCAAGCACCTAACTTTACAGATTTTGCGTGTATCATGCAACCTGTCCTTTTTTTTTTTTTTTTTGTAGGCATGTATTACACACCCTATCTATACAATAACTTTACGATTAATATCCCACCCAAAAAGAATTAAAAAAAAGATGGCATGCCAGATTATTTCAAAGCAAGGGACAAGACTCTATATTGAAATATCATGTCTAACGGAGAGGTCATGAAGCCCATTATTACATGACTAGAGTCTACAACACCTCATACTGCAACGATCAAGCTGAAATTTAAGAACAGGGAAAGACACCATGTCCATGAATAAACTAGTAGCTTATAGTATTTTCCTGGGAGAGGCAATCTTGAGAGTTACAGCCAAGAAGAAATCAAAATGGATACACGATTCATTAAGGAAATATATGAGTTCTACAAATCTTGAACCCACCACTATTATAATATTGGGAAATGAAACAACAAAAGAAAGATTAAAATGGATAACAAGATTCCAAAGAAAGAGAGAGAAAGAGAGAGAGAGAGAGAGAGAGAGAGAGAGAGAGAGTGGGAACAGCACAAGTTAGAAAAACAAGACTTACATGTTGACCAAGAATGTAACAAAATTGCTTCTTTAATAGCAGATCATCACAAGCTGTAAAAATCTGATACACATACTGCCAATAAATAAACAGTGTTAAATAAACAACAGAAAAGTGGGCAGCAAGAAGACCATCTGACCATTCTATCTCATTTTCCTGAAATGTGAAGGTATAATAGTTATCCAGTCATTATCAACAAAACTTAAAATCTCAAATATAAAATTTGTATCAGTGTCATAGAGGGAGAATAAAATATTTGATGTGCCTAATTAAGTGCAAACCTGCATGTTGTCAAGGAACAGAGCAATCTGAAGTGCACTTGGGTACTCTTCAAATTTTAGATAAATCGCAAACGCAACAAGTAGAACTGGAAAATCATCTGGATCAGGAATGTATCTGCAAGATGTTGAAATGCTAAATGCCAGAATACATGTGTTTTTGTCGTGCGACAGAAAGCTGCAAGGCTACGGTGCTTAGCAAAACCACAATACCATGAGGCACATAAATGAATAGCAATTTGGCCCCCTAAAGAATTTCCGTTATTTGAATGTCATCTTCCAATCAAAGAACAGAAAACTGAAGGCTACATTTCTGTTCTCTAAATTTCATCACATAGAAAAATAAAAAATGTCATGTTACATGTAAGAGTAGCATGCATCAAATACACACACATATATGAAGCACCTTTTCCAATAATCTGCAGAGAGAGAGAGAGTAGACAAAGTCAATATAGTTATGTGCTTGGCAGGGCTCCCTCTTATTAGCCATCAATAGAGATGCAACTACATCAACCTGCCACTCCCCAAGTGATACATTAACTTTTCCAAATATGGGACCCAAACATAAGTTTTCCATCCCACCTTGTCCCCCAGCTTTCAATCTTTCCCCAAACAACTCAAAAACTCCTAAGACAATGCTTAAATTGTTGCTCCAAAAGAAAAAATACAAGTATGTTGCTTTATCTGTCACTGTAATATATGTACATGAGCATGTATGATTATAAGATACTCAAACTCACTTAAATTCATCGCCTACATTTGCAGTAAAATCATTTATTAAATAATAAAATTAATTTAGAATTAGAAATTTAAGTTATTTAGATAATCTAAACCTTCTTGAACATGAAGCAAACTACAATGCAAAACTTTGAGAATCAGTTAAAACAAAATGTTAATCAACTGCTCATTGCTCAAACCACACAGCTATCAGGAAATAGACTGCCAATTAAATTTAGGGTTATTTATGCAAAGACCCCCCAAACTATTGAGAGAAGTATCACTTTGACCCCTTAAACTATAAAAACGTACGACGGACGCCTTAAACTATTGAGAAATATCACTTTGCCCCCTAAACTATAAAAGCGTACATATGGACCCCTAAACTATAAAAGCATATAAATTGGACTCCCTAACGGAAGGGGTCAAAATCAAATACACCAATAGTTTAAGGGGTGCATTTGTACGCTTTTATAGTTTAGGGGACAAAGTGATACTTCTCTATAGTTTAGAGGGTCTATTTGTACGCTTTTAAAATTCAGGATGTCAAAGTAAAACTTTTTAATCGTTTGAGGGTTATCCGTGTAAATAACCCTTAAAATTGATTTTGTGCATCACAATGGTCTACGATTTTGATAGGATTCAAATTTCGAATTCTAATCTAAAAAGAAAAAATCCTTATAGCAACTCAATACATAATTTAGATACCCAAACAAAAGGCATACAAAAGACAAACAAACGTTCAATCCTGCAAACTCAAAAGTTAAATTAAGATTCTCAGGATTCACTAACCTAGCTGCACTGATGAGGTACAGGCATGTCCTTTTATAGTTTGTACTGTCCACGTGCTCCAGTACCAAATAAATGTCTTCAACCTGGAATAATTCAAGATATCTTTTACATGCAATATTTTTAAGGAAAGTGAGAAAAATGACAACGGATAATACCTGCATCAGAAGATCTACAGCCTCAAATTCGGCATTGTGCTGTAAGGAAGATACAAAAAAGGCTAGAAATAAATCCCCATGAAATGTTGTCCCAAGCTATATTTTGATTTGCCGTTCAAACAAAAAAAAAAAAAAGGCCTCTATTTTGACTAAATACATTGAAACAAATTCACATAATATGTCAACCTGGGAAGCATGTACTGGTATGTTATGGGTAGACAAAAAAAAAAAAAACTTTAAAAAATAGGATACGGGACATAAAAAAGTATAATTTGTAATAGTGCATGATATTAGAAAATTAAATACAAAAAATAATTAAAGTCACAATTAGAAAATATAAAACAACAGACAAAGATAGAAGAAAAAACTGAGATGAAGATGGGTACTCCAAGAGAGAGGGTTGTTGAAAAAAAACAGGGAAGAAGATGGAGAGAGGGAGAGTCGGAGAGAAGAGAAAGCCAAAAAAGAATGCGAGTTTTTTTTCCAAATATTTGATAATTGCAAAAATACACTATATTTAATTTTAAAAAAACAAAAAACAATATAATTGTTCCAATACCCCTATATTTTTTAAATATTACATTTATATCTCAACATATCCACAAAAATTCCCAAAATGTATCTATTTCATAACTGAGGGTTGTTTTGGAAACTACCTATTTTAGTTGGTTTTTTGACTTTTTACAAAAAGACGTACAGAAAAATAGAGAAAATAGTTGACTTTTTGGTAGTGACTTTTTTCACTTTTTGGCTATTTGAGGTGGTTCCCAAACTTGGCCCAAGTTGTATTCATCCCACACCTGAGCCATACCCATCCTTTACCCTAGCTATACCCAACATTCAAAAAGTATTAGATTAAGTATTTCAGGTGCCAGTAACCTTACCAGTATCCATACCCATACCAAGTATGCACCTTGTACTTGTACAACAACATTTTTGGAGTGTCAATGCTTCATAGATGTCAACCCTGTCTCCTAGTAACAAAGAGGAGAACCACTCAAAAATTATTAATTGAGTCATTACCTCCATGAGAAAAGCAACAATTTGTTCTACAAGCTCCATTAGATCATCAACAGACAACTCTTCACTCTGAAATGATTTACGCAAATGAGGAAATATACTCAATAAAACAAAAGGGATACAACATAATTACCCCATTAATGTAATACATGTGCCACCGTAAAAAGGACAAAAAGGCCAAATTTCGCACTTGTGTAACTGAATGAGTTATTATTTGATATTTTCAAGACAGTGCCCCCCATAAATGTCAAAAGCATGAATATTAACAGTATAACAGAAAACATGATAATATATTTAAACATACAAGACCTTGCATGATTACACAATAAAAGCAAATAAAAGATATATATATATACTTAGTAGTAAGCCAACGAGAAAACCTCTTATAATATTTTTTTTAATAAGTAGAACTCTTATAACGATTCAAAAGATAGGAATCATAACCTGTCGCTTCATATACTCTTCTACTATTTCTCCAGCTAAGTTCCTATCACAAACAAGTTACGCACTGATGAGGGTTAATAGAAATGAAAATTCAACAACAAAGTAAAATAAGGTGGTAGGACTCATAAATTAAAATAAATAAATAAATAATAATAGTAATAATAATAATAATTCTTGTAATATGACCATGACATTAAAATAATACAATGTACATGTGCCGCAACATTACCAATATTATACAAAAAAAATATAGGGAAAAAAGTTTAAGAAGACTAAAAACGTTGCTTCTTGAATGCGACTAACACTACAAAACAAATAATCCAAACTAGGTCACCCCTAAGATTAGAAGTCAAAATACTTTTGTTCAAGACAAGTCACAATGTGTAAGGCCGCGGAGATAAAAGCCTTTTAAATAAATAAACAAAATTAAATAGTTTGATATGCTAATACCCATCTGGGGTGAAAGGAAGTTGTGGTTTTTAGAGGGCCTTACAAATTAGAACATAAATTAAAATTAATTAGTGAAAAATAAACAAATTATATTTAATGTGTCCTAGACCACATTAATGTAAGTACCAAGCCAATCAACATCATGCCCTAAAACAAAAAATTAGTTTCATTATACTCCACACCACAAAGTAGGCCACCGTAAAATTTGAGACAAAATAAAATATCTAACAAATCAACAAAACAAGCAACGAATATTTACTGATAACCTTTTAATATGTAGTTTGATGATGCTCACCTCACATATTCATGGCCCCATGAAACTGCATCACCTTCAGAGCCCAACAACCTGTACTTTAAGCTCTCCTAAAAGAATTGACATAATAATGGAAATATCATATATACTTCAGCACAACACAAAACCTAGAACTCAACAATATTTAGACACACTTCAGCGCAAACATCCAACATTCTATATCAAGTAAATTTGTTATTACCATAATACGCAAGTTGTCCAAGTATCATAAATATAAAATGTCAAAACCATATATTGATTACCGCATATGGGAGAATAGAGGATAATTGCATGGCCAAAAAGTTGCCTCACAGAACCAAGTAAGCTAATGTCACAACAGAGTGATATTAAGAATGCATAATGAAATGTAAAACGTAAAATAATTCAGCATACCCGTTCTCCTTCCGCAGACATGGTCATGGCCAAAACTGAAAGTACATCTGCTAGTAAATACTGCGTTAAAAGGAAAATGTGAATCAGACAGGTCACAGTACACAAAAATGAATAACGGAAGGGGCCATCCCAACAGTTTGATACCTTCAGATCCGAATCTGCCATTGTATCATAGTATGCTTTTAGAGTTCCGTAATGAGGACGCAAAAACTTTAATGGCTTTGGAACTGAAGTCATAGAGCTGGTTGAGGTCAGTATCTCCTGCCTGAAAGGCAAACGTTTAGTTGCACTATCAAACCAAATTGTATTTGTATGAATGATTACAGGTCTGTTTGGCCTTTTTTTTGCTTTCTATTTTCATTTTCCGGAAAACACAGCCATGCGAGAAACTCCATTCACACATTAGTTAGCTGCAGACTGTCATGAAGTAAAACATCTATCAGACATGCTGAAAGTTAAAAAACAGGTAAATATTAGACTTAAACATGCAGACAATTTTGGCATAAGTTATTTGCAAGTAGGTGTACCACTCCAATCGATTTACTGAGCAATGCAACAATCATCTAGACACAGTTCCAACGCAAATGACAAATGTTGGGGAAAAAAAAAAAAAAAAACACTGAAATTGACATATAGAATGTTACTGAATTACATTAAAAGATTATATTCTTTTATAAATACATGCATTGCCTATAGAATGTTACTGACAATACCTGTAACAGTTTCTTTTACACAGAAAAAAAATTCAAAACTGAAATTGTTAAAATCCTATTTAAGATCCTGATTGTGTCACGAAAAATATTAAATGGATTATTGATATCATCAATTAGGGACTAAACTAAGTGTAGTTTTTTAGTGATATTATATCGATTGAAAAATGTTAGAAAATAATTATTACAAAAATTTAATTAATAAATTTTGCTTCTCAAAAAGTTAGAAAAGTGAAACTTACATGAAAAAAATTTACAATTTGAAAATTAAGAAATAGTCATTTAAATTAATATTTCATTATCAAAAGACCTTAATTTGAGATCTCACCTAAGGCCCCAAAAATGGTTGTGCTACCATTGAATTAAAGATTATGGTCCACTCATGATTCTACATGCATTTTATATGCTAACCCTATTTGATCATTTGTAAATATCCTAAAATTCAATTAGCATTGACCTCATTTTTCAGTGAGTTCCCGATCATAACTGTTGTTACTCACAAAGTGCACTGCATAAGCTGAAAGCAAATAAACAATAAATTCTATCTCATTACAACAAATACTTTTAACTATTCCATGGTGATCTTTAGTGATTCCAATATTGTGATTTGCTGAACAAAACCATAATGAACCTAAGATATAGGCAGACAAAATGGAAAAATACTTTAACAATTAAAGGAAACCTCACAAATTGTTATCTAATAAAAGCTAGCTTTGCTACCCCACAAATTGAATTAGGGAAACCTCACAAATGGTAGTCCTGAATTCCAATGGCTCAATTTGTTGAGTGAGAAGATATAATAAGTTCCAATACTCAGTACCACAGATCATGACTATTCTTACAGCAAAAGGTATTCAGCTTTGCAGAACAAATTAGGGTAAATTACAAATACATGTCCTGAGGTTTGCTTAAAATACAAATTGTCCCTTTTGGTTCTGGAAATTACAAATACCCTTTGTTAGAATTTGTCAATTAACAAAGTTGACTCAAAAAATGAAATTCGTAATTATCCTTATAATACAACAATGAAAGTACCAAAATTGTTAATTGAAATATATATTGCGGACATTATTAAAAATTGTTAATTGACTTAACAGTTAATTAGTGAAAGGAGTTATTTATTATGTGATCAGAAATTTTAAGGGCAGAATGTAATTTCTAGAATCACAAGAACAATTAACTATGTTTGGTTCCAACAAATTGACTCTACTTTTCAGAAAATTGAATTTTTTGTTTCTCGTGTTTTTTTATTTTTAGTGAATTTTTTTAATATTTTATGCAAATTTTTTATTTTTGGATTCACCTAATCGAAAAACGCTGAAATATGCTTAAAAAGTAAAATATTTGTGAAAATTATTTTCAAAAAATTCACCAAATACAAAAAATACAAAAAAAATTACTTAAAATCCAATGCATATTTTGTATTTTGTTATATTCAAGAAATTTTTTAAAGATTTTGGTACAATTTTTTTATTTTTTTAAGTATATTAAGAATGAAATTTTTAAAAAATTCATTAAAATATTTTCAAAAAACTTAAAAATATAAAAATACAATTCAGAAAATTGTTTTTGAAAACTATAAATCAAATTTTAAGTAAACCTCAGTGGTTATTTGTAATTTACCAAACAAATTAATACCAAAGTTCCCTCGCTAAGTTTTCAATTTGTCAATCTCTCTAAACTACAAAATTGAACCAAATAGTGTTTCTAGCATGAGCATCATTATCAAGCTCATTAGAGTCTTCTCTTGGCTATTTTATAGCAGACAACCATAGAAACACACTCCATCAAACTCAATAATTGACTAACCAGTTTAGTTTAATATCAAACCACTAGCTGCATATAGGTAGAGAAAGAGGACTACACAAATGAAATAAAGAATAGAGAGTTTGTTGGAGAATGCATTAGAAAATATTAAAATAGAAAATAGACTTTCAGTTCAAATTTGACTATTTTGATGGAGATGCTAATAGCCACACAGTTAATAGCATATAGTATGACAAATAAGGCAACATTGCATTATTTTTGAAAAACACATTAAATTGACAAATACTGTGACTCTACCTCATACTCTGAAGGGCAGCCTCCTGTAAATCCGCATCGGAGTCCTGAATCCTCTCCACATACAACTCCAATTGCTTCTTCAAAGCCAAATCCTCCTCTGACTGCACATTCACAGAGCCAAATGAGATCAAAATTTTGAAAAACTAAACAACATTGTTTCCTATCCGCAACCAAACATTGCGTTGAACTTACAAGATCTTCGTCCTTCATCTCATTCTTCTTCTTCGGGACTATCACCGCATTGTTTGGATCACGAGCCATGATGACTGAGAGATTCGAAATTCTAGAATGCACGTAGTTTTATCGCAGATTTTGCGAGACCTCAATGGAATTTTCTTCGATATCTAGAGATTATTGAAGCTAAACCCTACGCACAGAGGTTTTCGTTTTATGCGAGTTCGCTCTTGGGTTCTTTCGGTGCTGGAAAATGATACTATGCAAAGTGACTTGTATAAGAGCGTTTCCACCAAACCTTCCAAATTTGGCGTGGGAAATGTTTTTAAATAGCTGGCAAATTGATATATGTGAATTTGATATAGATTATTTTTTTTTTTTTTTGTTAAATTTATTATTTAAAAAATAATAATTGGTGATAATATCAATTTTTTATTGGATATGTTAAATTTATTATTTTATCATTTTAAAAAAAATTGGTAATAAATCCAATGTAAGGGAGGGGTAAGGTGTTAGATTCAGTGAATATATTTTGTTGGTGAGAAATCTACGCTTTGTGAAATAGTTTGATAAGAAGTCATAAAAGATATTTTGTTTCTAATTTTACTCATTGACTTTTTTTATCTGTTTCACTTTTTGTTGACTATCTATTCAAATTTTTTGTCTATTGGTTTAAATTTATATTTATTTGTTCAAATTTTTTGACTATCTGTTCAATTTTTTTCCCTATTTGTTCAATTTTTCTTCTAAATTTTATCTATCTGTTCAATTTTTTCCTTAAAATTCTATTCATCTATTAAATTTTCTATATTTCTGTTCAATATTTTCCCCAAAATCTATGTATTTTTTCAAATTTTTTTATATCAATTGAAAATTTGAGTTAAGTTTATTATCTGTTCAATTATTTTTTTCCTATCTGTTGAAATTCAAACTTAGTATTCCCTATCTGTTGAATTTCACAAGCCTATTTTTTTCTTGTCCATTTATTTTTTTATCTGTTCAAATTGTGATATATATATATATAGTCTCTTTCTTCTCGTTTGTTCTTTTTCCCTATCTGTTGAAATTTTCTACCGCTGTCACTCAAATATATCTAGTACACACACACACATATCTGTTTAAATTTTTATTTTTTATCTATTCATTCACCAAAATGGATAGATTCCCTTCTTCATCTTCTATCTCTCTTACTTGTCCAAAAAAATAAATAAATTATAATCTATTTCATTACCATCAATAATAACAACTACAAAACACATACACATGAAATAGTTTCTTTGCTAGATAGACCATATTGCTAAATTTGTGTAAGTGGTTTATAATAATCAAATATGGTAGAGACTTGATGAAACTAGGACCTTTAACTACAAACAAAAACAAAACAAGAGCTTCATCCATGTTGACTATTCTCTCCCACACCCCAACCAATACAGAGAATATAAAACAAAAACAAAAAGCAAACAACAAAAAAATCAAAACAAAAAACAACTTCAACCACAAACAAACACAGAAAAACAAAAACAAAAACAAAAACAAAAAAACAAAAGAACTTCTTCCATGAGAGGATGAGATTAGAGAAGAGGAAATGATAAGTATTTAAAATCTTAGGGAATTATTTCAAAGGGAATTACTTAGCATCTTATTGGCTGCATCCATGTTTTAGGATACCGGATCCATTTTGTTTCAGATTCTTAACAAAGAACTAAGAACCAAATAAAGAGGTAAGAACCAAACAATGGGTGTTAACAAAGAGCCATGAGACCCATTTTCCCTTAACTTATTGTTAACATGAAACCCATTTAACCTTGATTGTAATAATACTTGGGGTTGTTTGGAATTTGTTTATTTAATGTACGTCTTTATTTTTTATAAAAAGTTATATAAAAATAATAAAAAAATCATATGACTCAAATAAGAAATACTTATTTAATGCATTCTCAAATAATCCCGTAGATATTATTTAACAAGAACATAGCACTATAAATTTTAAATGATTTTTTGACTTAAGTGTTTTTAAAATTTTACATTTAATTTTTGTTGACAAATTGATGAAGGTTAAAATTGGTGTAAATTTAAAAATTGTTAGTAATCATATATATATATATATATATATAAGCAGTGTTTTTCCTTAAAAAAGTCACATAAGCATGCATTTTTATTTCGAAAGTGAAGTTGGCTTTGGCATGGTATGGGAAGAGGGTTTGGAGGCTTTTTTGGATATCCGTAACAAGAAATCCCGTTGCAGTTATTGGGATTCTATTGATGCATTTACTTATGCATTTTATTACCAGAATCCCCCTCAAAGCCATTCCTAGTTTCTCCGCATTGTTCCCGACATCCTCAAAAACAATCTTCCTAACTGGTTTCTCGTTTGGTAGGATAAGTTCGGGCTCTAGTTAGAAATTTTTCTAGAACCTATTCGATAGGCTTTTAATGAATGGCAAATTGCCTACAGCTGTCTTCTAGTATACAAGGACATTTCAATGTCTAAATTTGTTATCCATTTTGTCATTCGCTTTGGAATTCCATAGATATGGAAGTAGGATTTCCAATGTGATTATCAGAATAAAATCCCATGACTCAAAAGAGTTTTCTTTGTGAAGTGGTGGACAAAGGGGCTTGATACCCTTAAGCAACAGCAGGAGACTTTACAGAAAATCCATGCTCATACCAAGGCATGCTGGGATGCTGTTCCTAAATTACTCCTAGCAACTCCAGTAATGAAGAATCCATTTTTACAGATTCAAACAAAATTATGACAAAAGTATCCTGATTTGTTCGAACAGGAATTAATTATTAAAAGTATAGATTATATGAAGGAACAGTTCCTTCAGTCCTTATCTAGTTATGATACCAGTATGAAATCTGTCTCCAGCAGTCAAGAACCTGATCCAGAAGAAGACCCAGATTAGGATGAAAATGAGTTCACAGTCCTTGCTAGTGAATCTCAAGACCCTACCGACAATAAACTTAATCTTGATGATTTTTAGGACTCTTTGACTAGCCTCATTTCAGAAAAAATTGAAACGAAGAAGACATGAAAGGAAAAGGAAAGGCTGCATGACCTTGTCCTCCACCATCACTACGTCAGCACAAAATGACAAATTACTAGGATAACAACTTTCGGCAAACGCAGATTCCTTCTCTGTCATCCAGTCCTACCACCTAGCTATCTAGACAGCTGTCTAGTACAGGACAATAAAGATAACGTGTTGCGTCAGCTAAGGATAAGGACGATCGATTCCACCCATCTAGGACACGCCACCTGTCCTCACCCTTTTCTTATCCTATCTTTTATGTGTCTATATAAGGGATAGCCTCACTCTTGTTGAAGACAAGTTTTTTTTTTTTTCAGAGTGTTTTAAGTCTTAACATAAGTGTGCTCTCTCTCTATGCATCTTTCCTATTTAATAAAGTTTACAATTCTGGTTGTAAGTATTTCTTTTTAATCTTTTAATATTTTAATGTATGCCTATAGATAGACTTGTTGAATGACATGATTTATTGACATATTACAATTTGTGTCGTAATTTCTGGCTTACTGTTGATAATTGCCATTTATAGATTGTAAGGACACAACAATTACAGAATAGTAATAATCAAATACAGTTAATTGAGTAGCAGATCCAGGAGCAGATCTTCTTGTTGGTAACGGTTGTCCGGCCACGTCCTTCTCTATAGTAATTTCATGAGACCATATATGGCATAATTTAAATTTAATTTAATAATAATATGAATAGTAGTACTCCTGGGTTTGTGCTAATTGGGGGTAGAACTGTGTTAGGTTAAGTGGGACGTCATTCAAGTCGCGTCGAGGCAGATCGGTTAGCAGTGATTGTAGTTAGGTCATATCCTTGTAAGTCGTTGACAGACGTGCTTAGCTTTACCTGGTGTAAGCACCTCTCTTGGTATCAGAGCCAAGTTTAGTACTATTTGTATTATAATTATATTTTATTAAAATTATATATATATGGTCCCCATACAACGTTATGAGTACTGCACCTACAGATGATATAATCACTACAGTAGCCAATACAGTAACTTCTACATTAGAAGCAGCCGAGTTAGTCGCCTATCAGGATATAAGGGAAGCCTTAGATAAATGGACTATCCCTAAAGTTAAACCAGACACTATCTATAAGACAGGAACCTTTGACTTTACCAGTAGAAAAATAATTAAAACCTTTGAACATGCTGTTCTTATACAGAATGATGATGAGATTATGTATCTCTTTCACATACAGGACTTATACCCATTTTTACAAGAGTATAAGTACGTCCACATAGGACTTGATCAGATTGCATTTAAGCCCTTGACATTACTTGGGCAAAATACCAGTATCCAATGCACCATTCGAGACGGAAAATGTCTTGATTGGAGAGCATCCCTTATGGGAGCTATTGAAACTAGCCTTTCTCATAGTCCAATATATTTCAACATTTATCCAAACCTAAGTATCGCACTTATTGACCCTAATCTATCAAAAGTCCTCGAGCTTAGGATTCTTTCTAATGGATATCAGTATCTTCTAGGATCACCTCCGTTTATAGTTATTTTGTCACGACCCAAACCCGGCCCTATGGGTTTAGCACCGTAACTGGCCAGTAATCCGAGATTACCAAAGGCCTATCAAAGAATACAACAAACAGAGTATGTTCGGCGAAGCCAATACAGTAAATATCTAGTGTCCATTGAGCTGTAAAAATCTGTATGCCAAAAACATTTTTATGCATTCATACGGTTAGTACACTCTATACAATCATATACAGTCTATACATTGATACACAGTCAGTCAGTACAGGGATCAAGTCCCTAGACAACAGTACAGTAAAACAGTCTATACAAAAGTACAATACAGTAAGGAGACCGATAGGGGACACAAAAACACCCCAAGCCATAGCATGGCAACACGGAACCTCGCAGTGAGGCACATAGGCTGGCTTGATAAAACTAGGGACCAAACCCACGCTCCTAGCTCCGGTCTGGCTGCTGAGAACCTACATATATATATAAACAGTGAGCTAAAGCCCAGTGAATAACATAACGTGTAAAGAGGTTATAAATGAATGTCCCTTACAGTAATGAAATCAATTCATTATACAGTATTTCAATCTTTCAGTATTTCAGTCAATCAGTATCTCAATCAATCAGTCATATGTGGTACATCCATTAGCCTATAAACAAGAGGGTCCAAAGGACCGGCCTTACTGCATCTAACAATAACGATGGCCATCAAACAAGATGGTTCCACAAGGAAACCGACAGAGCTCAGAATACGATAACATGGGTGCTAAGGATGCCACAATACAGCTAAATGCAGACATACATTCATTCAATAAACAATATCACTCAATAAACAGCTCACCAAGATTCAAAATATAACCATTTGAACATATCTTTACACAATCTGTTACTCACAGAGATTGGGCTATAGCAGCTAGAGCGTGTCCCCGGGAGCCAACCCTAAACAGTTAACAAATAGAACACACACTAAGTTCATAGTCGGAAAGGATGATAATTAAATCTCTAAATTCCTCGGTGTGGTTCTATGTCTAAATCCTCATTAAGATGTCTTAAACTAGGCCTAAGAATGCCTAGGATGCGATGAGGATGCAAAAATACAGTTGGAAGGCATTTTTCAAAAGTTGCTGAAAACAGGGGTCTCGCTCGAGCGAGCCTTCCTTCGCTCGAGCGAGGTTGCAAAAACAAAGGCTTCGCTCGAGCGAACAATCCTTCGCTCGAGCGATCTGATGAAACAGTAAAAGTACTGGATGCTCGATTTACGCCGAGCCACCAATCCTTCGCCGGCGTGGCTCGAGGAAAACATTGGTCGCCGCGAGGAATCTTCGCTGAAGGAAGAAGCCAACTGAATTTCCAGATTTGCCTTCCTAGCTCAAACCAAGCATTCTCAACTCAATTCTCGACCTCTTGGGCTCAAATTCTGGAGAATACATCCCAAAACAATGTACAACAAGTTTCAAAAGCCAATTTATGAATTCAAGCCCCAAAGGTGAGTCAATTAAAACCATTTTTCAAACCCAATTTCAAGAACAATTTCAAACATGCAATGCATGAGTTTTAATCCAAAATCAACCTTCAAATCTTGCTCTAATGAGCTCAATAATTGGAAAATGAAGTGAAAACATGGACTATAATATAAACATGGACATGCATGTAGCATTCTCAAGAATTCAACTTCAAAAGTCCACAAATTCAACATGCATGCATGAATTCTAGCATGAATCAACCTATATGGACTCAAACATGGTTTAATTCTACAATTGAGCAAGAATCATGCAAAATGAAGCTCCAAGATGACAAGAAAACAATGGATTCCTTACCTAGAGTGTTGATTTCAAGTCTAGCAAGCTCAATTTAGCCAAGTTACACTTTAATTCCAAGCACTCCAAGCTAATTCACCAATATGAGCTCAAATCTCTCTTACCTCTCACTCCCTCTCCTTTCTCACTTGTTTGGTCGGTTGGGACTAAGAGAATTGGCTGATCAAGATGTTTGTTAGGTGTGGTAAGGCTCTAGAATAATAGTAAACAAAGGGGCCACTCACATGGCAATTCCGTAATTAAGTTGAACTCTTTAATTGACTTAATTTAATCTAATTTAATCATTCCTAATCGATTTTCAGATAAATATACCATAAAATCAGAAATATTCTACCGATTCTAAAACATCAAACGGTTTCGAAATCGGTCGCCGATAAGGCCTTCAATTAACAGTTTAAACATACGAATTTAAACAGATAGTCATTCAAGCAAACAGATACAATATGCAATATAACAGACAAACTTATTCAATTTCGCCCAGCTTCAATCACTATCCAATACTTCGCTAATCCAATTATCACTCATTAGCGGTCCTTTAGCAATAATCAAGATTTAATTCAGGTTATTCAAAGAATTCGAGGTTGTTACGATCTCCTCTCCTTATAAGGAGTTTAGTCCTCTAAACTCGAAGTTACCTTCGATTTGGAAGAAAACAGGTTCAATGGGAACAAATCAGATATCGCCTAGCCATGTCATCTTCCTTTCCCAAGTGGCATACACACCACCATGGTTCTCGCCAATCAACCTTCACTAGCGGATCTCCTTGTTTCTCGGTTCTTGATCCGCTTGCCATAATCAGATAGGCCGTTCGTAAGTGTAGTCATCACTCAACACGATAGTAGGCTCAATCACGTGAAACGGATCTCAAGATAGTCTCTCAACATCGAAATGTGGAAGACGTTGTGCGTATATGCTCCATTTCGGAGGAAGCAACTTGATACGCCACCGATTGATTTTCTCAATAACTGACACGGTCCGACATATCTTGGCGCTTAACTTGCCTTTGACTCCAAAGCGAAGTCCGCCTTTCATTGGTGTCACTTTCACAAATACGTGATCACCCACTTCATACTCGCTTTCCTCGACTCGCGATAACTTTTTCTGCCGGTTTCACTCTCGCTACCAGACGATTTTATCTTTTCGCCGTTTAGACACAATCTTGCCCAAGTAATGGCCCATCTCCAACTTCGCCCAAAGAAATTAGAGATCTACACTTTCGCCATACAATGCCTCGAAGGCGCCATACCGATACTCGAATGGTAGTCATTGTTGTAGGCGAATTCAATCCAAGAAATGACTTTCCCACTTCGAAAATCAAGGACACACATTCTCAAGAAATCCTCTAGAGTCTGGATGGTCCTTTCGACCGCCCATCCGTTCGAGGATGATAGGCACTACTCAAATTTCAATTCAAGACTAATGCAACAGAGGCTTTGCCGTAACCTCGATGTAAACTTGAATCCTCGTCAAACAATAGACACAGTAATTCGCAGTGCCTAACAATTTCATCAATATAGATAACAGCTAATTTATCCGCATTATAAATTGTCTTGATAGGTAGGAAGTGTGCAGATTTAGTCAGTCTATCAACAATAACCCAAATAGAGTCCATACCTTTCCTGGAGCGAGGTAATCCAACGATAAAATCCATCGTGATATGCTCCCATTTCCACTCTGGTATGGGTAAGGGTTGTAGTAAGCTTGCGGGTCGCTGATGTTCCGCTTTGACTTGTTGGCAATGAAGACACTTAGACACAAAGTCGGCAATTTCCTTCTTCATTCCTGGCCACCAGAAATTTTGTTTCAGATCTTGGTACATTTTCGTATTCCTTGGGTGAATAGAAAACTTCGAACTGTGGCCTTCTTGCAGAACTCTTCTTTTCAATTCAGTGTCATTTGGTACACACAGTCTTTCTTGAAATTTCAATACATTGTTGTCAAATTTGAACCCCGGTCTCGGTTTTGAATCTTTTTCTTCAACAATCTTCTTCAAGTAATCATCTAGTTGTTGTTTTTCTTTAATTTCCTCAATCAATGCTGGTTGAGCAGAAATAGCAGCTAAGGTTCCACCTTGTTCTCTCAAAACAATTTCAATCTCAGACTTTTCCAGATCAAGAAGCAACTCTTTCTGTCAACAAAGGCTAAGTTGGCAATCGATTTTCGCTCAAGGCATCGGCAGAACGGTGTTGGCTTTTCCTGATGATACAATATCAGAGGTCATAATCTTTGATCGCCTAGCCATCTCCTCATTGCCTCATATTCATTTTTCTGAGTGAAAAAGTACTTCAGGCTCTTGTGGTCAGTATACACTTCACATGTTGCTCCATACAAATAGTGACGCCAAATTTTCAGTGCAAAAACTACTGCAGCAAGTTCTAGGTCATGGGTCGGGTAGTTCTTTTCGTGTGGTCTCAACTGTCGGGAAGCATAAGCAATAACTCTCCCATTCTGCATTAAAACACATCCCAAACCCTTATGAGAAGCATCACTAAATACAGTATAACCATCCGTACCTGAAGGTAGAGTCAGAATCGGTGCAGTTACAAGTCTAGTTTTCAACTCTTGAAATGCTGATTCCTCCGTCACCCATCAAATGATATCCTTTCAGGTCAATCGGGTCAGGTAGGGCAATTTTGGAGAAGTCTTTGACAAACCTTCAGAATATCCAAATCCCAAAAAGCTTCAACTTCTTACATTTGTTAGTCTAGGCTACCACACTGGCTTCAATTTTCATCGCGATCAACAGATATTCCGTCTTTGCTAACAACATGCCCCAAAAACATCACATGATTAAGCCAAAATTCACATTTAGACAATTTAGCATACAGTTTCTGTTCTCTTAAGGTTTGCAAGGCTAGTCTCAGATGATGTTCATGTTCTTCAACAGTCTTAGAATAAATCAATATGTCATCAATGAATACCACAATAAAATCATCAAGGTATGGTTTAAAAATCCTATTCATGAGGTCCATAAATGCAAAGAGGGCATTCAGAATCTCCAAGCATAACTAAAAATTCATAATGGCCATACCTCGTTCTAAAAGCAGTTTTATCAATATCTTCCGGTTTGACTTTCAGTTGGTGATACCCCGATCTAAGGTCAATCATGGAAAATACTTGCGCTCCCTGTAACTGGTCAAATAAATCATCAATACGCGGTAATGGATATTTATTCTTTACAGTTACCTTGTTCAGTTCGCGGTAATCAATACACAGTCGCAGTGAACCATCCTTCTTCTTCACAAACAAAACAGGTGCACCCCACGGTGACATACTGGGTCTAATAAACTTCTTGTCTAACAGTTCCTGCAATTGTACCACAATTCTTTCAGTTTAGTTGGAGCCATTCTGTAAGGAGCTTTAGATGTCGGCTGTGTACCCGGAATCACATTCACAGTAAATTCAATTTCTCTGTCAATCAAATCCCCTGGCAGATCATCTGGAAATACATCTGGGAATTCTCTGACTATAGGAATACAATTCACATCAGTTTTAACATTATCATTAGCGGATACAGTCAATACAGAACACAGATACCCTTTACACCCCTTTCTAATCAATTTGACAGCTTTTACAGAAGAAATCAGATATGGAGGAGGTACTACTCCACTCCCATTAAACACGAATTCAGGCAAACCCGGTGGACGGAAAACTACTTGTTTTGTTACACAGTCTATAGTGGCATGATATTTTTGTAGCCAATCCATCCCCAATATCACATCAAAATGATCTATGTTCAACGGTAGTAAATCAATAAATAGGTGCATATCCCCAACAATAATCTCACAAGCAGGATACATATATGCACATGTCATGGATCCCCCAACAGGTGATGATACAGCTAGCAAATAGTTCATGGGTTCTAAGGGTCTATTCAATTTACGCGAAAAGCATGCGACACATAAGAATGTGTAGACCCCGAATCAATCAATACATAAGCATTTTGAGCACAGATAGAGAGGATACCTGACACAACAGTCTCAGTGTTTTGCACGTCTCTAAGATTAGGGCAAACACTTACCGCCTCATAGGCTCTTTCCTGGAGCTTTGGGGTTCGGTTTTGGTGTTGCGATGTCAAGCTGCTTGGTGCTTTTACTACTTTGGTTGGCGGGCAGAGGCTCTTTAATTACATGGCCCACCTTGCCACACCTCAAACAAGCTCAATCTGTAGCAAACCCTTTGTGCTTATTGCCACATATGGAGCAGGTGGAGTAAACCCACTCCTTGGTCGGGCTAGTCGTCGACCCTCAGATTCTCGCTTTCTTGTTTGTTGGGTTATGCTTGCCTTCTTAAATTTGAAACTCGCTTTTGCCTTGCCACTCGGTTGTCGGTGTTTGATTGTTTCACCGCCGCAATATTTGTCTCGCCATCAATGCCCTACGAGAACACCCACATAAGTTGGCATTTTCAAAACATTTATTCGATCCTCAGATAGCAACACTAAGGCCGCCTTCAAACCTCCCTGCCTTCTTATAATCAGATCCACCATATGTGGTGCATACCTTGCAAGTTCAAGAAAATTCTTCTCATACTCGCAACAGACGTTTTGCCTGTCTCATTGTTCAAACTCACCACTTTTTACATCTCTAATGCACTGGGGGAAATACTTTTCAAAGAAGGACTCCTTGAACTGAGCCCAAGTCAGAATGGTATTTGCATCGCGGGTCAACATCCACCACCTTCTTGCTTCTTCCTGAAGGGTGAAGGTTGCCAACAATACTTTGTTTGCTTCAGAGCACGGAAAAACCTCAAACAACTTTTCAGTCTCAAGAACCCAAGCTTCAACCTTTAACGGTTCTAAGCCTCCCTGAAAGGACGGTGGTTTCATTTTGCTGAATTTCTGAGTCAGTGCAATAATGTCCACCTCGTTAGCATTCACATTCTGTACATTCGGTTCCGGTTGCACCGGAGGAGGAGGAGGATGAGGGGGCTGTTGGTTCGGTTGTTGTTCGAGTCTTTCAATTATCAGTCCCATCATTTGTTCAAGTCTGGCCATTCTGGCCTCAGAGGATAATGCTTCAGTTTCATTTGCAGTGTTTGTGTTATCCATTTCACTATAAGCAGTTGTAACAGTTATCATTATAAACAGTTGTACAATTAAACAGTTTAACTTTTTTTTTTAACATATAATCAGTCAGTCGTAAGCACACACTTTTCAAATTCATGAGATGCCCTAATGCTTTTCTAGGACACCCTATAGCTCATTTGGACACGTGTGTGCGGTATAACTCGTGGTTAAGTATCGCTCTGATACCACTCTGTCACGACCCAAACCCGGCCCTATGGGTTTAGCATCGTAACTGGCCAGTAATCCGAGATTACCAAAGGCCTACTGAACAGTAATACAGTCAAACAGAGTACAGGGCCTGGCGGAAGCCAATACAGTAAATATCTAGTGTCCATTGAGCTGTGAAAATCTGTATGCCAAAAACATTTTTATGCATTCATACGGTTCAAAACAGTACACTCTATACAATCATATACAGTCTATACATTGATACACAGTCAGTCAGTACAGGGATCAAGTCCCTAGACAACAGTACAGTAAAACAGTCTATACAAAAGTACAATACAGTAAGGAGACCGATAGGGGACACAAAAACACCCCAAGCCATAGCATGGCAACACGGAACCTCGCAGTGAGGCACATAGGCTGGCTTGATAAAACTAGGGACCAAACCCACGCTCCTAGCTCCGGTCTGGCTGCTGAGAACCTACATATATATATAAACAGTGAGCTAAAGCCCAGTGAATAACATAACGTGTAAAGAGGTTATAAATGAATGTCCCTACAAGAATGAAATCAATTCATTATACAAGATTTCAATCTTCGAGATTTGATCAATCAAGATCTCAATCAATCACCATATGTGGTACATCCATTAGCCTATAAACAAGAGGTCCAAAGGACCGGCCTTAACAGACCCAACAATAACGATGGCCATCAAACAAGATGGTTCCACAAGGAAACCGACAGAGCTCAGAATATCGATAACAAGGTGCTAAGGATGCCACAATACCTGAAATCACGGACATACATTCATTCAATAAACAATATCGGTTCAATAAACAGTTCGATTCAAGATTCAAAATATAACCATTTGAACATATCTTTACACAATCATTACTCACAGAGATTGGGCTATAGCGACTAGGCCCCTGAGCCAACCCTAAACAGTTAACAAATAGAACACACACTAAGTTCATAGTCGGAAAGGATGATAATTAAATCTCTAAATTTCTCGGTGTGGTTCTATGTCTAAATCCTCATTAAGATGTCTTAAACTAGGCCTAAGAATGCCTAGGATGCGATGAGGATGCAAAAATACAGTTGGAAGGCATTTTTCAAAAGTTGCTGAAAACAGGGGTCTCGCTCGAGCGAGCCTTCCTTCGCTCGAGCAAGGTTGCAAAAACAAAGGCTTCGCTCGAGCGAACAATCCTTCGCTCGAGCGATCTGATGAAACAGTAAAAGTACTGGATGCTCGATTTTTACGCTCGAGCCACCAATCCTTCGCTCGAGCGTGGCTCAGAGGAAAACATTGGTCGCTCGAGCGAGGAATCCTTCGCTCGAGCGAAGAAGCCAAATCTGGAATTTCCAGATTTGCCTTCCTAGCTCAAACCAAGCATTCTCAACTCAATTCTCGACCTCTTGGGCTCAAATTCTGGAGAATACATCCCAAAACAATGTACAACAAGTTTCAAAAGCCAATTTATGAATTCAAGCCCCAAAGGTGAGTCAATTAAAACCATTTTTCAAACCCAATTTCAAGAACAATTTCAAACATGCAATGCATGAGTTTTAATCCAAAATCAACCTTCAAATCTTGCTCTAATGAGCTCAATAATTGGAAAATGAAGTGAAAACATGGACTATAATATAAACATGGACATGCATGTAGCATTCTCAAGAATTCAACTTCAAAAGTCCACAAATTCAACATGCATGCATGAATTCTAGCATGAATCAACCTATATGGACTCAAACATGGTTTAATTCTACAATTGAGCAAGAATCATGCAAAATGAAGCTCCAAGATGACAAGAAGACAATGGATTCCTTACCTAGAGTGTTGATTTCAAGTCTAGCAAGCTCAATTTAGCCAAGTTACACTTTAATTCCAAGCACTCCAAACTAATTCACCAATATGAGCTCAAATCTCTCTTACCTCTCACTCCCTCTCCTTTCTCACTTGTTTGGTCGGTTGGGACTAAGAGAATTGGCTGATCAAGATGTTTGTTAGGTGTGGTAAGGCTCTAGAATAATAGTAAACAAAGGGGCCACTCACATGGCAATTCCGTAATTAAGTTGAACTCTTTAATTGACTTAATTTAATCTAATTTAATCATTCCTAATCGATTTTCAGATAAATATACCATAAAATCAGAAATATTCTACCGATTCTAAAACATCAAACGGTTTCGAAATCGGTCGCCGATAAGGCCTTCAATTAACAGTTTAAACATACGAATTTAAACAGATAGTCATTCAAGCAAACAGATACAATATGCAATATAACAGACAAACTTATTCAATTTCGCCTCGCCAATCGTCTATCCAATACTTCAGTTAATCCAATTATCAGTCATTAGCGGTCCAGTTTAGCAATAATCAGTATTTAATTCAGTGGTTATTCAGTAATCGGTACGAGGGTTGTTACATATTTCTAGGATTCATTTAAAATTCTTAACTACTCTAAATCCATATATCAAAAAATAGAGTGAATTAGGACAAACAGTTCTAATTGATACCAACCTTTTTAGTAGCCAAGTTGATGTTCCAAGACTGATACCTTGGCAGAAAATAACTTTTCCAGAAAGATGGCAAATTCCTAATGCCGTTCTAGTTAGACCCATCATTCGCCAATCTCTAGATGACGTTATACAGACACAAGGAGGGAATGTATACCTCACTTTCAATAGGCCACATAGGCCATTATCTAGAAGCATGTCTAGTGACAGTTTTAGAACTGCTCCGTCTTACAAGGTCGATCTACCTACTCCTCTAGACAATCCACTTTAGAACCTATCATGTCACGACCCAAACCCGGTACCCAAAGGTTTAATGTCGTAACAAGATAAAAAAATAAAGTAATTCGGATAATTCTGTAGTTACAGCGCAAGCGGATAAATTAAATAAATTAAAATAATAACTGGGTACCAACTGTTTATTTAAAAGGTAATAAAACATAGTCGTTGGGGCTTCACTGTATTATAAGAGTTTAATCATAGCAGACAGAAATCTTAAAAAAAACAAAATAACATAGCGATTCATTTTCCATCTTGATCCCGCTAAACCCCGTCACCTGAAAGGGCAACAGCTATAAGCACATAGCAGAGTGAGAAATATTATACTATGAGGGTACAAAATGGCCATGGATATTTATTTAAGCTAAAACATTATAAATTGAGTTGAGTTGAATACACAAATTAATTAAGTGCCAGAACTGAAATAATCACTATAACCACGGTACATCACTAAGTGACTAGTACTACACTGGTCAATGGATTCATGACAAACACTAGGCCACAAAGTGGTCAATCACTAAGCCAATAGTTATTTAAGTCCCCAAGGCATGGGACTCCCATGGTGGTATTTACAAAACATATTTTCACATAAGGTCATAGCCAAATATTCTTTAAAATAAAAACAAACATATCTATGGGTTTCCTTTTAAGCAAACAGGGTTCAGAAATAAAACCACGTAACTGAAACCTTTATAAAACATAACTTTTATTAATATACTAATAAAATATAACTTGTGTAAAACAGATTTTGGTAAGTCAAAACATAAGTAAAATACATTTTGGTGACTCAAAGTATAATATAACTCACCTTAATAGTGACCCTTAGCCTTACTCCACTAAGACAACTTTTCTGCTATAGGTTTAAGACTTAAGCATACCCCTCTAGTTTTCTTTCTTTTCTCTCTCGTTTCTTTCTTTCTCTTTTTTTTTGTTCTTCACGGGTTTGATCAGCTATCCAAATTTATAAGGAGCAAGATCCAATATCAAGCAAACACGTGGCTACCCGAATCATCCTCCGGATTTTGCGTCCTAACTTCATCAGATTTGCTTGATCTAAACCTAGATTGATATTTATCTTATAATTAAGATCATCAGATTTGCTTGATCTGACCCTAGATTGATATTCATCTTATAGTTAAGATAATCATAATTTGACCCAACTTTCTAGTGTAATTATATAAAATAAATTAATTATTTAATTTTGGTACCACACCTATTATTATTATTATTGATAACATTATTATTTATTCCTTTTTTTAATTTTTTTATTTGTATTATAAATTTTATATTTGTGTTCCTCAAATAGTAATTAACAACCCAACGCCATTTTAGATTTAAACATTTATTCATTTAATAATCCATCATCACGTGCAACCATAATTATATATAAATATAAATATTTATGTGGACTTGATTAAACGTTCGGGGTGTCACATTTCTCCCTTTCCAATCAGAAGTTTGTCCTTAAACTTGACGTACCTTAACTTTCAAAGAGGTGCGCGGGTATTTAGCTCGTGTTTGTGCTTCGGTTTCCCACGTAACTTCTTCGATGTGATGATTTCGCCATAAGACCTTTACCAGCGGTATGGTCTTATTTCGGAGAACTTGATTACGATGATCGAGAATCTGCACTGGTTGTTCTTCGTAGGTGAGATCTTCTCGAACCTCCAAGTTCTCATAATCGATGACATGTTCTGGATCTCGGAGATACCGTCGGAGCATTGAACGTGAAACACGTTGTGAATATTAGATAGCTCAGGAGGTAGTGCAAGGCGATAGGCTACAGGACCAATTCTTTCCAGTATCTCGAATGGCCCGATGTAACGTGGGTTTAGTTTCTCGCGCTTTCCGAATCGGATTACTCCTTTTGTTGGGGAGACTTTGAGAAACACATGGTCCCCTACTTGAAATTCCAAGTCTCGTCTCCGAGTATCTGCATAACTTTTCTGGCGGCTCTGAGCAGTGCGAATTCGCTGTTGGATGAGTTGGATTTTCTCACTGGTGACTTGCACGATTTTGGGGCCTAACAATTTCCTGTCCCCGACCTCCGTCCAGCACAGAGGTGATCGACATCTTCTTCCATACAGAGCTTCGTATGGCGCCATTCCAATGCTTGCCTGGTAGCTGTTGTTATAGGCGAATTCTACCAAAGGTAGGTGCTCATCCCAGTTACCTTTGAGGTCCAACACGCATACACGTAACATATCTTCCAACGTTTGGATTGTTCTTTCGGATTGCCCATCGGTTTGTGGATGATAGGCCGTGTTGAATTTCAGTGTAGTTCCCAAAGCTTCCTGTAATCTATTCCAGAAATGAGACACGAAACGAGGATCTCGGTCAGACACGATTGATACTGGGATACCATGCAACCGAACAATCTCTTTGATATATAAAGTCGCAAACTTATTTAGAGGGTACATGATTTTGATTGGTAGAAAGTGTGCTGACTTTGTTAATCGGTCTACTATAGCCCATGTTGCATCATTCTTTGAAAAAGATTGTGGTAGCCCGACCACAAAGTCCATAGTAATGTGTTTCCACTTCCATTCAGGAATAGGGAGTGGTTGTAACATTCCTGCTGGTCTCTGATGTTCCGCTTTAACTTGTTGACAACGCAGGCATTTGGAGACATGGCTTGCTATGTCTTTCTTCATTCCGGTCCACCAGAAGTATTCCTTCAGATCGTGATACATCTTCGTATTACCAGGATGGATTGCAAACCTCGAGTTATGAGCTTCTACCAATATCCTTTTCTTGAGTTCTGGAAGGTCGGGTACACAAATTCGATTTCAAAATTTTAGCATCCCATTGCTGATTGTAAAGTTAGGATCAGACGTGTTTCCTTGTTCCTCGTACTTTTTCTTCAAAAGTTTATCTTCACATTGGCGGGCTTTAATTTCTTCCATCAACTCGGGTTCCACGACTATGTTGGCGAGCAGTCCATGGATCTTGTGGGAAACGAGGGTACATGCCAAACTTTTGGTCGCTTTTCAACTTAGTGCGTCTGCTACTACATTAGCTTTGCCGGGATGATGATGGATCTCTATATCGTAGTCCTTCATGAATTCTAGCCATCGTCGTTGCCTCATATTCAATTCCTTCTGTGTAAACAGATATTTGAGACTTTTGTGATCGGTGTAGATTTCGCAGGCTACTCCGTAGAGATAATGACGCCAGATTTTGAGGGCAAAGATCACCGCAGCCAATTCTAGATCATGAGTTGGATAGTTCCTTTCGTGAGTCTTTAGTTGGCGAGAGGCATAAGCAATGACCTTCCCATTTTGCATAAGAACGCATCCCAAATCATTGTATGAGGCATCGCTGTAAATTATAAACCCTTCTGCTTCCATGGGGAGGGCTAGTATTGGAGCCGTCACGAGTCTGTCCTTCAATTCCTGGAAGCAACGTTCCTGCTTGTCTGTCCATTCAAAGGGTGTGCTCTTTTGAGTTAGCTTGGTCAAGGGTGAAGCTATCTTCGAGAAGTCTTGCACAAAGCGCCGGTAGTAGCCGGCTAGGCCCAAGAAGCTTCGAATCTCGGATACGTTAGTAGGTCGTGGCCAATCCACGATTGCTGCAACCTTTTGGAGATCAACTGAAATGCCATCTTTGTTAATGACGTGACCAAGGAAGTGTACACTAGTGATCCAGAATTCGCATTTCTTCAACTTGGCATAAAGTTTGTGATCACGTAATGTCTGTAGAATTTTTCGCAAGTGTTGTTCATGATCTTCTGGCGATTTGGCGTATATGAGAATGTCATCAATGAAAACAATGACAAACTCATTAAGATAGGGTTTGAACACTCGATTCATGAGGTCCATAAAGGCCGCTGGAGCATTGGTGACGCCAAATGGCATGACAAGGAACTCGTAGTGCCCATAATGGGTCCTGAAGGCAGTCTTTTCAATGCTTTCCGCTTTGACTTTTAGTTGATGGTAACCGGAACGCAAATCAATTTTTGAGAATACTTGGGCGCCTTGCAGTTGATCAAACAAATCGTCGATTCGTGGTAAAGGGTACCGATTTTTGATGGTGACTTTATTTAGTTCTCGATAGTCGATACATAACCTCATTGTACCATCCTTTTTTTTTATGAACAGCACCGGAGCTCCCTATGGTGAAGTACTTGGTCGGATGAAGCCTTTATTCAGTAATTCTTGGAGTTGAGTTTTTAGTTCTTTCAATTCTACCATGGACATACGGTAAGGGGTCTTTGAGATTGGTTGGGTACCAGGTTGAGTTTCAATGGCGAACTCGATTTCTCGATCAACTAGGGTGCCAGGCAGGTCTTCAAGAAACACGTCCGGAAATTCTCGAACTACGGGGATCGCATCAAGTGTGGGGGTCTCTTGTTGAGTATTAATCACATAATAGATACAACCACAACAACCCTTTCTTAGCAGACGTTGGGCTGTTATGAATGATATAATACAGGGAGGGGGAGAGGCTCCAGTTCCTTCGAAAACAAGCTCGAGTTGATTTGGTGACCTGAGGAACACCTTTTTGGCTTTACAATCGATAGAGGCATGATTAGCAGCTAACCAATCCATTCCTAAGATTACATCAAAGGTACTAATGCCAAGGGGTATCAAGTCTACGTGTAAGGTTTCGCCTTTTAAGGATACAGTGCAAGATTTGTATATATCAGTACTAAAGGTGGAATTTCCAGAGGGAAAAGACACAGATAGTATGTATCCTAAGGGTTCGGGTGTTGGCGCTAACTTGGTAGCAAAGTATGGTGTAACAAAAGAATGAGTTGAGCCGGAGTCAAAGAGAACATGGGCTAAGTGACCACAAATAGAGAGTGTACCTGACACAACATTTTCAGTAACTTCTGGGTTTCCAGGCACCAGGGCAAAAGCTCTTCCTTGGCGTTTTTGGTCTTTTCTCGCTCCTTCGTCTTCGGGTTTTGACCGTTCATAGGCGGACGAGCTTTGGACAATTTCTCAGTAAATGGCCAACTTGGCTACATCTAAAGCATGCTCTCGTATCTTGACGGCATGGTCCCCAATGAGTCCTTCCACAGGTAGAGCAAGCTGGAATGATGCCACCTTTAGGGTTTGTAGGACTTTGATTGCTTAGACCGGTTGAACTAGTTGTGCTCGTATTTATTCTCTTGGGAGGTGCGACACTGGGCCTTCTGTTATCTTTTTCCCAAAATCGCTTCCTCTAACTTGGCTCCCTAGATCGCAAGGCTTTAATTCCTTTTTCCGCAATGTATGCTCGATCTACCACCGCCGCGTAGGTTGGTAGTTTTAGGACCTCTAGCCTGTCCTTAATTTCAGGATCCAACCCTGCTTCAAATTTCCTGGCTTTTCGGGCTTCGGTGGGAATGACATATGTCACGAACCGTGCTAGCTGTGTGAACTTACTTTCATATTCGGCCACTGTCATGGTTCCTTGTCTTAGATGTATGAATTCTGACGCTTTTTGTTCCCGTAGTGAATCTGGAAAGTACTTTTCATAGAATACTTCTAAAAATCTTGCCCAAGTCACAATATCTTCCTTTTCCAATGTAAGGAGCCACCATTCCTGTGCATCGTCTTTGAAGGTGAAGGTGGCAAAAGTCACCTTCTGTCTTTCTGTGCAAGGTAGTGCGCGGAAGATTTTCTCCATGTCTCTGACCCAAGCCTCTACTACTAGTGGGTTTGGACTGCCGATAAACGTGGTGGGTTTCAGATCTTGAAATTGTTTGATCGTAGTCGATTCTTCTCGTCTTTCTACTGTCCCATTGGTTATGCTGCTTTGCAAGGCCTGTAAAAAGTTGGTGACTGCCCTTTCCATGATCTGTTCCATTGGAATGGTACCGCTGACTGATGATCCATTTTTATTTCCTTCGTTGGCCATTACTACAAGGCAAAATGATATAAGCGTGACATCATATTGAAACAATTTTGATACAACATCATATATAACATATTAGTGCTATTATCACCACATTCGTACACATCGTATTAGTTTTGCTATTTTGCTATTAATATCACCACATTCATATATAATAGCTTTACCATCATGTTAATATTACCACATATACATCACATTAATACCAAACCCATCATTGTTACCATATATAGGGTGTTAGTCTAACGGTCACAAATCAATGTCTAATCCTACTAATACAAAAAAATTAGACTACTCATGGTCAGCTCACAAAAAGGGTTTTCTGGTCAGATATCTAAAATGGTCCATTAGGCCACCAGGAGAACTGGCCTCGGAAAACTGGTCCATGAAACAACTCCGGAAACTCACTTTGCATGATGGACTCAAACTTCCACCCACTAAGCTCAACTCCGAAGCAGCTCCATACTACCTGAACCACGTAAACAGGAGCACCGTGATCGTAACCCCAGAATTCCCGCCCAGTAATCCGTATCGGTGTCTCTAGGTATGATGCACCATCGGTAAAGTCCACAGCTGGGGTATAGACAATGTGCTAGGGAGGTGGTGTCGTGGTGCGAAGGTGGCTACTAGGATATACGGGTCCCCTTCTTTCTGTAAAGCCTACGGGCAGAGGTGCGACCAGAAAATGTGGTGGTTCTATATCTGGAGCAAGACCAACAACGTGGGTCGGTCCTATGTACCTTTCGCAGGTGCTATCTCGGCTAAGTCTCCAGAATAATAAGTCCTCGTCAAGGTCAGCCTGTAAGTAAACGGATCTTTCCATGAGATGGTCAAGTGTTGGATGGGCTTGCCTGACCAAACTCTCTGAGTCACCCCAGCCCTCTAATTGGTTCGGGAGGAGATGAGCTTATGCGGGCTCGTACCAGAATAGCTCCAATAGGTTTGCCATGTCCTACAACACAAGAAAACTTAGCCTGGACATATATATAACATGACTTATATGCGTTAGACATATCACATAATAGTGCCAGTTTAATAAATTTTTTTTTAAATTATATAAAATTTTAAAAACTTGTACTATATAGATTTTTATATTTTATTCATTTAATGATTTATTATTATTATATGTATATATATATATATATATTTTAGAAAACATTGCTCTAATACCACTTTTGTCGCGACCCAAACCCGGTACCCAAAGGTTTAATGTCGTAACAAGATAAAAAAATAAAGTAATTCGGATAATTCTGTAGTTATAGCGCAAGCGGATAAATTAAATAAATTAAAATAATAACTGGGTATCAACTGTTTATTTAAAAGGTAATAAAACATAGTCGTTGGGGCTTCACTGTATTACAAGAGTTTAATCATAGCATACAGAAATCTTAAAAAAAAACAAAATAACATAACGATTCATTTTCCATCTTGATCCCGCTAAACCTCGTCACCTGAAAGGGCAACAGCTATAAGCACATAGCAGAGTGAGAAATATTATACTATGAGGGTACAAAATGGCCATGGATATTTATTTAAGCTAAAACATTATAAATTGAGTTGAGTTGAATACACAAATTAATTAAGTGCCAGAACTGAAATAATCACTATAACCACGGTACATCACTAAGTGACTAGCACTACACTGGTCAATGGATTCATGACAAACACTAGGCCACAAAGTGGTCAATCACTAAGCCAATGGTTATTTAAGTCCCCAAGGGATGGGACTCCCGTGGTGGTATTTACAAAACATATTTTCACATAAGGTCATAGCCAAATATTCTTTAAAATAAAAACAAACATATCTATGGGTTTCCTTTTAAGCAAACAGGGTTCAGAAATAAAACCACGAATCAAACCTTTATAAAACATAACTTTTATTAATATACTAATAAAATATAACTTGTGTAAAACAGATTTTGGTAAGTCAAAACATAAGTAAAATACATTTTGGTGACTCAAAGTATAATATAACTCACCTTAATAGTGACCCTTAGCCTTACTCCACTAAGACAACTTTTCTGCTATAGGTTTAAGACTTAAGCATACCCCTCTGGTTTTCTTTCTTTTCTCTTTCGTTTCTTTCTTTCTCTTTTTTTTTGTTCTTTACGGGTTTGATCAGCTATCCAAATTTATAAGGAGCAAGATCCAATATCAAGCAAACCCGTGGCTACCTGAATCATCCTCCGGATTTTGCGTCCTAACTTCATCAGATTTGCTTGATCTAAACCTAGATTGATATTTATCTTATAATTAAGATCATCAGATTTGCTTGATCTGACCCTAGATTGATATTCATCTTATAGTTAAGATAATCATAATTTGACCCAACTTTCTAGTGTAATTATATAAAATAAATTAATTATTTAATTTTGGTACCACACTTATTATTATTATTATTGATAACATTATTATTTATTCCCTTTTTTTTATTATTTGTATTTGTATTATAAATTTTATATTTGTGTTCCTCAAATAGTAATTAATAACCCAACACCATTTTAGATTTAAACATTTATTCATTTAATAATCCATCATCACGTGCAACCATAATTATATATAAATATAAATATTTATATGAACTTAATTAAACGTTTGGGGTGTCACATATCAAGTCTATATTACAAGGAATGTCATCTAGACCTCCAAGTGATGCAAATCCTGATAATACTACAGATCCTGTTGTTCAAGGAATTCAGTTTTCAGAAAACCAAATACCACACGGGGTATATGAATCTAGAAGGCCTTATAGTCTAACGGCTAGTGACATGAATTTTGAAGTGTAATGGATTTTACACCAGGAAGTGAAAATCGAAAAATACTAAATTAGGATTTCTTACAGGAAAAATACAGAGAATTTAGGACATGGTATTTTAAAAATCATAGCCCTACTCAACTACAACAAATCAAACAACAGTATTATTCCCATTTAGAGGACTATCAGAAACTTCAATCTTTTCCTTTATGGTACAAGGAAACTTTTCCTATTCCAGAAGCTCAAAAAATGTTCTTGAAAATATTCAGAAAACCTGGGTTACGACAGATGGCCAAAGTATAACATCTGTTCATCCACCCCCACAGTCATTAGAACTCAAACCTAGTGACACAATATCCGGTAAACCTTTAGTTATTACCGCTTTTGTGGAAACTCCAGAAAGAATATCCCAAAGGGAATCTATATTAGTCAAAGATATTATTCCTTTGATCAAACAGAATAATTATACAAATCTCTATTGCCAAACAGTAGGAAAACAGCTAACCAGAATTGAAGAAATTGTCGTTCACATCAAAGACAATTATAAGGTCCAACCTAAGCCTGAGTCCTTAATACCAGTAACTATTAAACCAGCTTTAGAAGTGACTAAGTTTAATCTTAAGTCACAGAAGCAGAATAATGAATTTATGGAAACCCTAGTTAAAAGAATTAAGGATATTAACATAGGGGAATCCTCACAAATTAATATGATATCCAGCCAGCACCAACAAGATAATGAAGAGAATTATCAATATCCTACACTCTCCCAAATTACCAAAATTCAAAACAATTTTCAAGAATTGCCAACCTCTGTCAATCAGATAAATTATGGTAAAGGCACAAATAGAATGGCCTTAGCAGGACCAAGTAGGTATTATTATCCCAGACCTACTCCCATAAATGTCCTTTACGAAGAAGATTTCCTCTAGACATAAAGATCTTATAATGGAAAAACCATTTATGAATGGAATATTGATGGGCAATCTGAATATCATGTTTTTGAAACTATGCATCAAATGATAATGTATTATACTGTATGCCAACAGAATGACAATATAGACCATCAAATAGCTCGTTTGATCGTAAACGATTTTACAGGAATTCTCAAAGGATGGTGGGATAATTATCTCACTGAAACTCAACAGAATGAAATTTAAAATTATAACCAATCCTATAATTGGTCATGCTCATCAAGAGCAAGATGCTGTTTACACTCTTATTCATACTATTGTATACCATTTCCTTGGTAACATGACTTTCGGCCTTGAAGACAAGAGTCGTGAATTATTACAGAATCTTTGATGTCCATCTTTATCTCATTTTTGATGGTATAAAGATGCTTTCCTTATGCGGATATTGTGTTGATTTGATGCAAATAGTGAACATTGGAAAGTCAAAGTCATTGATGGCCTTCCTACTCTCTTTGCTGAGAGAGTTTGAAAGAAATTACGTGACTGACATGATAGAATGACTATACCTTACAATGAATATACTTATGGACAACTCATAAGTCTTATTACTAAAGAAGGTCTTGCTTTATGAAATGAACTCAAACTCCAGCATCAAATGAAAAAACATCTTATCGGGAAAAAAGAGATAGGTGAATTTTGTGAACAATTCACCCATGATAGTAAAATCCAGTATCCTTCTAAACATAAGAAACACAAGTTTGGAAAACCTTCCAAATACTACTCTAGAAACACCAGACAGTATAAATCTCCTAAACATAGTTACCAGCAAAATCAGCCTCAAAGATCTAAAGGCAAACAGAAAACCTCTTACAAAAGAAAAAACAAATCCACAATAAAATGTCACAAGTATGGACAAACAGGACATTATGCCAATCGCTATAAATCCAAAATCCAACAGAAACTTAATGAAATGGCAATAGATAATCATATCCAGCAACAAATCCTCCAAGCTATATCTGAAGAAGATACAAATACTAGCCCGAGTTCTGATGATGGTTTAGCCGAGCTTTACTCATCCTCAGAGTCTGATTCAGAATCTAACTCTGGTTCAGAAAATTGTCCCTGCAACCAAAATAATATTAACCAAATTTCAGAAGCAAACTATTGGAAAGCAATAGTCGAAATGAATGGACTTGACATAGGAGGACCTAGTCTCAATGTCCTTACTGATAATGAACAACAAATGTTAAACATTGTTGACCAGATCACCAATCCATAAATGAAATTAAAATTTTTAGAAATATGTTATCAATAGCATAAAAAAGAGGAAATTGGCCTTCCTCTTAATCATTACAGTATGAGAGAAGTTTATCATCGTTTACAAATACCTTCTCCACAGGAAAAACCTACAACAATCTAGGACCTCAAGATGGAAGTTAATGTTTTAAAAACTGAAATTAAACATCTACAAACTGCCAATTTAGCAATCACTGTTGATATTAAGAAAATTAATACTTAGCTTAACCAACAGAAAGACTCAATCAAAAATAAAGATATTACTGAAACCGAATCCAGCAGTAGTAAGACTAACCCTTTTGATAATCAGTATTTAATGCTGATGAATTAGGTTACTTTCCAGAAATGGTATATCAGAATAACATTTATTATAAAACCAGATTTTATAATCAAAGATGTTGTCGCTCTTGTAGATAGCGGTGCGGATATGAATTGCATTCAAGAAGGATTAATTCCTACTTAATATTTCCAGAAAACTACTTAGTCACTAACTAGTGCTAGTGGTAATTCCATGTATATTCGTTACAAACTTCCAGAAGTTCTTATTTGAAATCAGGGTATTTGTCTTCCAACTTCATTTGTTCTTATCAGAAATATGTCCCAAACTATTATTTTGGGGACACCATTCCTGTGTTTATTAATGCCTATAACCAAAGTGGATTCCATTAGCATCTATACAACCATTAATAATTAACCGATTATTTTCGAGTTTATTACAGAACCTTATACAAAAGAATTAGATCAAATCAAAGATCTAGTTAATTTTAAGGAAAAACAAATTAATTTCCTTCAAAGCGAAATTCATTTCCTTACTACGTAACAAAGATTATGAATCTTCTTTCTGAGAATAAAATCAAACTAATTGAAAAAGAATTTTATACAGAAATCTATAGTAATGTTCCTAATGCTTTCTGGGAACGAAAGAAACATATAGTTTCTCTTCCATATGAACCAGGATTTGATGAGCGCACAATTCCTACCAGGTCTCATCCCAGTCAAATGAAAAAAGAGTATTTAGAACTCTGTAAAATATAAATAAATATTCTTTTACAGAAAAAGCTTATTCGGCCCAGTTATTCTCCTTGGAGTTGTACAGCCTTTTATGTTAACAAAAATGCAAAGATTGAAAGAGGTGTACCAAGGTTGGTGTTTCACACAAACGATGATTATGAAGTCTCTACCTTGTAAACCTTTGGGTAAGTAGATGGAATTTTTAAATTGTATATATTTATTGGATAAGCTTTGTAATGGAGATGATGTTTGAATTGTTAGAATTATTATATCCACTATGGGAAGTTTTTCTTTTAAATATGGAGAATCTTTTGTTAGTTGTAGCAAGTGTATAGATAAAGCTTTTTGGAAGCTTGTGAGTACTAGATCAATGTGGAGGTTATTTCCTTTTATGTATTTATTTATTTATTTTTTATTCCATTTAATCTGTTGGTCATACATCTATTACTATTGAAAATTTTCTAAGTGTGGTGCAATGATATTGATAAAATTGTAATGTTGATTGGATATATACGTATAAATGTTGTTGTCTTATTTACAAAATGGTATACCTTTATTTTTTATGGACCTTTTTCATTTTTTGTCCAATTTTACAATCATTTGATGTGCTTATAACTTTGATTAAAAAAAAATCCCTTGACATTATTATCATTTTTCTTTTGTATAGATGGATGAACTCGTACATGAAGTTGAATTGTACAGGACTAGTTGGCACTTGTTACATTTTTTGAAGAATTATATATTTTTGAATAGATGTGTATGGAAAATATTTGGGTAGACTACTGTAACAACTCCAACCTCTAATTAACGTTAATCTATGATTATGTATGCCTAAGTAGTAATTAAGGAGAAATTCTGAATTAAATGCATGTGTGTGTGTTGCATTGTTGTGTTTATATCTGTTAGGCATAGAAAGATCTGTTCACATTTTAGTTTCGATTTGCGAATTGAAAGCCTTACCGGCGTTCGAATCAGAAATTGACTTGATTTATGTGCTAGTTAAGATTTATAGAATTTTATGGTAGGTTTAATTAAAATTCGGTTCGGAAGGATTAAATTTGATTAAAATAATGCCATTTGTTTATTTTTTTGACAAATCACTCCCTAAGGCCACTTTGATACCCCACTCATCTATTTTGCTTGATCATAAAACACTTTGAGCCTATTCTAGGGAAAAACGTGAGGGAGAGGAAGAGTAGAGAGAGGTTGAGCTCAAATGAAGAATTGGCTAGGAGATTGAAGATAATTTAAAGCTTTGGGTTAGGATCACACTTGAAATCAACCTTAGGTAAGAACTATACTCTTAAACTTTGTATTTAAGGCATTAAGTAAATGAACTCAAGAAGTTAGGTGGTCAATTAAGCTAAGATTGGGGAATTGAAGCTCAATACATACATGCATGTGTAATTCATAGCATTTGAGGCTGTCTTTCTAAAGAATCCTTGCATGCATGTCATAATCCAGGCTTTGTTTTAGAAATTCTTTATGTTCCATGTCATATTGTCATAGTTGATCATGTTTTTGGGTTGAACATTGCATTTGGTCATGTTTTGGAAGACTTGAGTTCAAAGAATTGCATACAAGTCATGTACATGAATTAATTTCAAGTTTCAAGTTGAATGTTGCACAATTGGTATACTTCTGGGCTTTGATTTTGTAAAACAATCTTCAAAACATGTTGTTTTATGAGTTTTCCTGTATTTTCTCAAGCTTTGGCCCAGAAAAATGAGTTTTGGATGCTTCAAAAGTTGAATTTGAGCTTGGTGATCAAATCTGGAATTTCTAGAAATTTGATCCACGCTCGAGCAGGGAACTTTACGCTCGAGCGTGCACTCTGAGTACATGCACCTCCGCTCGAGCGTCCAGGTTTACGCTCGAGCGTGAAATGCATATACTCAGAAGTTCTTGTGTTTTGCAGTCCGCTCGAGTGAGGGAATCTACGCTTGAGCGAGGGTTCGAAGTCTCACGCCGGCGAAGGTCGAGCATTCGTCAGCGTAAAACTAGCATCGATTTTTCAAGAGTTCTGATCCGCTCAGCGGGAAAGTCACCCCCGGGCGGAGCTTCGTTGTCTGCATGTTCGCTCGAGTGGGGGAAGCCACGCTCGAGCGTGGACCTTATTTTCAGCAAGTTTCAAGAAATGTTTTTCAATGCATTCTTGCATCCTCATTCCATCCTAGGCATTCCTAAGCCATGTTTAAGATTCCATAATGAGAATTAAATGGTAGAAACACACTAAGAGCCAACGAAGTAAGTTACGTACAATTAGAACGTGTGTTTTAAGTGTGTGTCTGTTATGTGTTATGTAAGCCACGTGCCGTGTACTGTTTGACCAATCTGCTCCGTCTATCTGTCTCAAGGCCAACCGTGAGTAATAACTTAGTAAAGTTATGTTCAACTGTACTTATTTTCTGTGTGATGAATTAAGATCTATTTTTTGAAATGATATGTTCTGTACAATGAATGATTGTCCAATTTCTGATATATATTCGTGACATCCTTAGCATTATGTGATATCTGTTGGTTGTTACCCAGTATCGGAGGTTCCATCATGGAACTTAATCTGTCTGCACTCTGTTACCCATACTGGAGGCTCGGTCATGGGGCTCAGCGTGTTTATTCTCTATTACCCGGATCTGGAGGTTCCTTTATGGAACTGGTTATTCGTAACCCTCACGTGTCTGTATCTATTCTGCATCTGCTCTGTTAATGCTAATGGGTGTATCACATATACTTAAGCATACCTCATGATTTTTGTAAATGATCTGGACAAATTATGAATTTGATATGGCGAATTATGATTTGAATCAGCGGACTCATTCATTGAAACCCCTTTACTCGTTATTGTTCATGAGCTTTCGTTCACGCTTATCATATGTATGTAGGTGAGCCGGCGTGATCGGGGCGAGTTGACGACCTTCATTTCGCTTTTGTCACCAATCGTTGTGCCTCGAGTAGGTTACGATCGAAGTCTAGTTACATGCATTTTTGTACTTATGTTAGCCTCTGTCTGTTTTGTAAAGTCGGGTCCCGGGGATTAGACTTTTGTAAATGTTTTGTAAATATTGATGTCCTTCGACCGACATGCTTATGTATATGCAAGTTTTAAAATCTTTTGTCCCATGTATGTTATCACAGCTCATTGGACCTTGTCTATTTTGTATAATTGCTTCTGCAGCCCCTTATTATGTACTTATCTATTAAGAGGCCTTTGGTAATCCACGGATTACTGGCCGGTTACGATGCTAAACCTATATAGACGGGTTTTGGTCATGACAGAGTGGTATCAGAGCACGTGTTTTACCGCACATATGGGTCCATATGAGCTTAGGATGTCCTAGTAAGAGTTAGGGGCATTCCATCTGCATGTGTGAGTGTGTGATAATCCAAATGAATATGGAAACTTAATGTGTGTGAATTTGAGCAAATGAATTGAAAGAAACGAATAAGATTATGCCTATGTTTATTATCATTTGATATCTCTACAGCAACATGGAGAATGCAAGGAGAAGTGATGTAAGTGAATCTTTAGAGGCTCGCATGGGCCAAATGGAACAAATGTCTACGGCATTGACTGAAACTATGACACAACAGCAAAGACAACAACCTTTACCCCCTCCACTTCCGCCGGCACAAGCCGAAGCAGATAATAATGATATCATTAACTTGACACAGAAATTCATGAAAATGAAACCGCCGACATTCTATGGTGGAATCGAATCGTTGAAAGCGGAGACGTGGTTGCTTGAAATGGAAAAGCTATATGAGGTGTTTCCTTGTTCTGAATTCCATAAAGTCCTCCTAGCCACCTATACTCTGAAGGATGAAGCCCGAAGGTGGTGGTTATTAATTCGAAGTGGCAATGGGAATATGACTTGGGCACAGTTTAATGCCCTCTTCTATGATAAATATTTTCCCCAGTGTTTCAGGGATCGGAAAGTGTCTGAGTTTCAAGAACTCAAACAGGGAAGAATGTCTATAGCAGAGTATGAAGCCAAATTCACCGAATTGGCACGATTTGCTCCACATATGGTGGATACTGATTACAAGAAAGCACGAAAATTTGAAGGTGGACTGGATTTAGAGGTGTTTGATCAAGTAGGTGTATTGAAATTGCCTACTTATGTGGAAGTTTTAGACATATCGTTAATGGCGGAAGCCACCATAGCTGCTATGAAACAAAGTAAGGCCCCAGCAGCTGTATAAACGGATTGGAAAGGAAAGAGGTCTGGGTTTAGTTTTAGAAGAGGCCGGTCTTATGTCAGTAAGAAGCAGAACACGGGGTCCACAAGCAGCTCGAGTCAGAGTAGTGGGTCTATCCCGGTCTGTTCTGATTGTGGAAGAAGGCATAGGGGTGTGTGCTACCGAGTATCCGGTCCTTGTTTCTGATGTTGCTAGGCAGGTCATGTAGTAAAAGATTGCCCACTCAGGTCTGAGAATACTAGTCGTTCTATGGCGAGTTCAGCTGGATCCGCCTTTGTGGCCAAAACAAATGCAAAGGCCAATATTGGGAAAAAACCTCTGAGACAAGGTCGAGTGTTCGCCTTAGTGCCCGGTGACGTACAAAACACCTACACTGTGGTGTTAGGTACATTCTCTGTATGTTCTCAAAATGCATGTGTACTGATAGATTCTGGTTCTACACATTCCTTTGTATCGTATGCTTTCTCTCGAAAATTGACTAGACCATTAGAACTTATGACATATGTGTTATCTGTATCTACGCTGTCTGGGGGCTCTATGATGTGTGCTCATGTTTATCCAGCATGTGATATTATGATTGGCGATATGATGTTATATTTTGACTTATTACCCTTGAACATTGACCATTTTGATTGCATTTTGGGAATGGACTGGTTGACTAAATATTGTGCTACCATTGATTGTGCAAGTAAATCTGTTGTGTTTAGACCACCGGGTATGCCTGAATTTACTTTTACTAGGAATGGGGTAGTTGCTCCCCCATATCTGATTTCAGTTTTGAAAGCTAGAAAACTGCTTAGGAAAGGATGTAGGGGTTACTTGTGTTGTATACTGACTGCATCATCTGACAGAACTAATGTAGAGACTATCCCTATTGCTTGTGAATTTCCCGATGTGTTTCCGAATGACTTACCTGGGGACTTAGTTGATAGAGAAATTGAATTCATTGTTGAGGTGTTTCCGGGAACACAACCTATTTCCAAAACCCCCTATAGAATGTCTACCTCAGAATTGAAAGAATTAAAAACTCAACTTCAAGAGTTGTTGAATAAGAAATTTATCCGTTCGAGCACTTCACCTTGGGGTGCTCCAGTCCTGTTTGTCAAAAAGAAGGACGGATCTTTGAGATTGTGTATAGACTATCGAGAACTAAACAAAGTAACTATCAAGAATAAATACCCTCTGCCCCGAATAGATGACTTGTTTGACCAACTTCAGGGAGCCCAGGTATTTTCCAAAATTGATCTCAGATCTGGGTATCACCAATTAAAGGTTAGGGCTGAAGACATAGAGAAAACTGCATTCAGAACTAGATATGGACATTATAAATTTTTAGTAATGCCGTTTGGGGTGACCAATGTATTTGCTGCCTTCATGGATCTTATGAACAGAGTGTTTAAATCATTTCTGGATGAATTTATTATTGTGTTTATTGATGATATCCTGATTTACTCCAAAAGCAGGGAAGAACATGAGAATCATTTGAGAATTGCCCTACAGACTTTGAGGGAAAAGAAATTATACGCTAAATTGTCCAAATATGAATTATGGCTTGATAGTGTGGCATTTTTGGGCCATGTAATCAACAAGGATGGTGTTTCTGTTGACCCTCAAAAAATTGAAGCTATTGTGGATTGGCCTAAACCGACAAATGTGACAGAAGTTAGAAGTTTTCTGGGACTTACAGGTTACTACCGAAGATTTGTGAAAGACTTTTCCAAGCTTGCCATGCCATTGACCCAGTTAACGCAGAAGAATGTGTCGTTTGATTGGAACGAACAAAGAGAGGCGGCCTTCCAAGAGTTGAAAACCAGGTTAGTGACTGCACCAATTTTAACCTTGCCTAATGGTACTGATGGGTTTCAAGTTTACAGTGATGCTTTCTACAAAGGTTTGGGGTGTGTATTAATGCAAAATGGGAAAGTGATTGCCTATGCTTCTCAACAACTCCGACTTCATGAAAAGAATTACCCGACGCACAATCTTAAATTAGCAGCTGTGGTGTTTGCTTTGAAAATCTGGCATCACTACTTGTATGGGGTAACTTGTGAGGTGTATATAGATCATAAAAGCTTGAAATACTTCTTTACCCAAAAGGAATTTGAACATGAGACAGAGGCAATGGTTAGAGTTAATCAAAGAATATGATTTGCAGATCTTATATCACCCAGGGAAGGCTAATACCGTGGTAGATGCCTTGAGCCGAAAATCTAGTGCAAATTTGTCATGCTTGCTGTCCAGTTGAAAAGAACTGCTAGATGACCTGGAACATAAAGAGATTGAGATTGTTGTGCAAGAACAAGGTAGGATTTTAACTGCTATTTCCACTCAACCTACAATTGTTGACGTGATAAAAAAAAAACAATGCGAAGATGAATACTTGAAAAAGATCATAGAGGAATTTGATTCAAAGCCGAGGCTAAGATTTGTGTTTGAGAATGACGTGCTGAAATTTCAAAACCGTCTTTGTGTACCCGATTGTTGTGATTTGAGGAAACGTGTGATGACCGAAGCTCACAGCAGTAAGTTTGCCATGCACCCGGGGAACACGAAAATGTATCACAATCTAAAACAGAATTTTTGGTGGCTTGGAATGAAAAAGAGTATTGAAGATTTTGTGGCTAGGTGTCTACATTGTCAACAGGTTAAAGTTGAACATTAACGACTCGCTGGTTTGCTACAACCACTCCCAATACCAGAATGGAAATCGGAGCACATTACCATGGACTTCATTGTGGGATTGCCTCGTTCTTCTTGAGGTATGGACTCTATCTGGGTCATTGTAGACCGTTTAACTAAGTCTGCCCATTTTCTGCCTGTCAAAACTATTTATAATGCGGATAAATTGGCTAACTTGTATGTGAACGAAATTGTGAGATTGCATGGTGTACCGGTATCTATTGTATCTGACAGGGATTCGAAGTTTGTGTCAAGGTTTTGGCAGAGTTTGCAACAGGCTTTGGGGATAGAACTAAGGTTGAGCAGTGCCTATCACCCACAGATAGATGGACAAACTGAACGAACTAACCAAACTCTAGAGGATATGCTCAGAATGTGCGTGTTAGACTTCCAGGGAAATTGGGAGACCTATTTGCCATTAGCTAAATTTGTGTATAACAACAGTTACCATTCAAGCATTGAAATGGCTCCTTACGAAGCTTTGTATGAAAGGAAATGTCGTTCTCTGATATGTTGGGCTGAAGTAGGTGATAGACTTTTGTTGGGACCGGAACTTGTGCAAGAAACAACCGAGAAAGTGAAACTGATCCAGCAACATCTGAAAACTGCACAGAGTCGGCAGAAAAGCTATGCTGATATCCGAAGAAGAGATAGGGAATACGAAGTTGGAGACCATGTGTTCATAAAGGTGACCCCGATGAGGGGTCAAACTCAGTTTGGTGTTTAGGGCAAATTGGCGCCAAGGTATGTTGGACCTTATGAAGTCCTTGAAAAGATCAATACAGTATCGTATCGAGTAGCTTTACCACCGGTAATAGAGCATATGCACAAAATATTTCACGTATCGATGCTTCGAGAGTATTTGAGGGATCCACTCCACGTCATTGAGCCAACACACGTGCTTTTGAAAGATGATTACACCTACGAGGAAAGGTCTATCCAGATTGTGAACCACATGATCAAAAGATTGAGAAACAAAGAAATAACGTTGGTAAAAGTTGATTGGCAAAACCACGGAGGAACCTATGCAACCTGGGAAACCAAAGAAGACATAATGAAGAGATATCCAGATTTGTTCCCATTGGACCCAATGTTGTTCCAGAATGAATGTAATTCGAGTTTGGAGGGCCAAACTTTTTTAAGGGGGGAAGACTGTAACAATCCCAACCTCTAATTAACGTTAATCTATGATTATGTATGCCTAAGTAGTAATTAAGGAGAAATTCTGAATTAAATGCATATGTATGTGTTGCATTGTTGTGTTTATATCTGTTAGGCGTAGAAAGATCTGTTCACGTTTTAGTTTCGGTTTGTGAATTGAAAGCCTTACCGGCGTTCGAATCAGAAATTGACTTGATTTATGTGCTAGTTAAGATTTATAGAATTTTATGATAGGTTTAATTAAAATTCGGTTCGGAACAATTAAATTTGATTAAAATAATGTCATTTGTTTATTTTTTTGACAAATCACTACCTAAGGCCACTTTGACACCCCACTCATCTATTTTCCTTAATCATAAAACACTTTGAGCCTACTCTAGGGGAAAAACGTGAGGGAGATGAAGAGTAGAAAGAGGTTGAGCTCAAATGAAGAATTGGCTAGGAGATTGAAGATAATTTGAAGCTTTGGGTTAGGATAACACTTGAAATCAACCTTAGGTAAGAACTATACTCTTAAACTTTGTATTTAAGGCATTAAGTAAATGAACGCAAGAAGTTAGGTGGTCAATTAAGCTAAGATTGGGGAATTGAAGCTCAATACATACATGCATGTGTAATTCATAGCATTTGAGTTGTCTTTCTAAAGAATCCTTACATGCATGTCATAATCCAGGCTTTGTTTTAGAAATTCTTCATGTTCTATGTCATATTGTCATAGTTGATCATGTTTTTGGGTTGAACATTGCATTTGGTCATGTTTTGGAAGACTTAAGTTCAAAGAATTGCATACAAGTTATGTACATGAATTAATTTCAAGTTTCAAGTTGAATGTTGCACAATTGGTATACTTCTGGGCTTTGATTTTGTAAAACGATCTTCAAAACATGTTGTTTTATGAGTTTTCATGTATTTTCTCAAGCTTTGGCCCAGAAAAATGAGTTTTGGATGCTTCAAAAGTTGAATTTGAGCTTGGTGATTAAATCCAGGCTCGAGCGGGGAACTTTACGCTCGAGCGTACACTCTGAGTACATGCACCTCCGCTCGAGTGTCCAGGCTTACGCTCGAGCGTGAAATGCATATACCCAGAAGTTCTTGTGTTTTGCAGTCCGCTCAAGCGAGGGAATCTACGCTCGAACAAGGGTTTGAGTCTCACGCTCGAGCGGAGGTCAAGCATCCGTCGAGCGTGAAAAACTAGCATCCAGTACTTTTTCAAGAGTTTACAGTCCGCTCAAGCGGGAAAAGTCACGCTCGAGCGAAGCTTCATTGTCTGCATGTCGGCTCGAGCGGGAGAAACCACGCTCGAGCGTGGACCTTATTTTCAGCAAGTTTCAAGAAATGTTTTCCAATGCATTCTTGCATCCTCATTCCATCCTAAGCATTCCTAGGCCATGTTTAAGATTCCAGAATGAGAATTAAAGGGTAAAAACACACTAAGAGCCAACGAAGTAAGTTACGTACAATTAGAACGTGTGTTTCAAGTGGATGTCTGTTATGTGTTATGTAGGTCACGTACTGTGTACCGTTTGACCAATCTGCTCCGCTATCTGTCTCAAGGCCAACTGTGAGTAATAACATAGCAAAGCTATGTTCAACTTTACTTATTTTCTGTGTGATGAATTAAGATCTGTTTTCTGAAATGATATGTTCTGTACAATGAATGATTGTTCAATTTTTGATATATATTCGTGACATCCTTAGCATTATGTGATATCTGTTGGCTGTTACCTGGTGTCGGAGGTTCCATCATGGAACTTAATCTGTCTGCACTCTGTTACTCATACCGGAGGCTCGGTCATGGGGCTCAGCGTGTTTATTCTCTGTTACCTGGATCCGGAGGTTCCTTTATGGAGCTGGTTATTCGTAACCCTTATGTATCTGTATCTGTTCTACATCTGCTCTGTTAATGCTAATAGATGTATCACGTATACTTAAGCATACCTCATGATTTCTGTAAATGATCTGGACAAATTATGAATTTGATACGAAACTGAATTATGATTTCTGAATCTGTACAGACTCATTCATTGAAACCCCTTTACTCTGTTATTGTTCACTGAGCTTTCGCTCATAATTTATATTATGTATATAGGTGAGCCGGCGCGTGATCAGGGCCAGAGTTGACGGCCTTTATTTCTGTTTTTGTCAGCTAACCGTTGTGCCTCCCGAGTAGGTTCCGATCGAAGTCTAGTTACATGGCTGTTTTTGTACTTATGTTAGCTTCTATCTGTTTTGTAAAGTCGGGTCCTGGGGATTAGACTTTTGTAAATGTTTTGTAAATATTGATGTCCTTCGACCGACATGCTTATGTATATGCAAGTTTTGAAATCTTCTGTCCTATGTATGTTATCACAACTCATTGGACTTTGTCTATTTTGTATAATTGCTTCCGCAGCCCCTTATTATGTGCTTATCTGTTAAGAGGCCTTTGATAATCCACGGATTACTGGCCGGTTACGATGCTAAACCTACAAGGGCGGGTTTGGGTCGTGACAACTACTAGTTATATTTTTTGATAGATATGCATGGATAAAAATTTAATACATAATAACAAGTACTTGTTATGTTTTAAATTTATATGCTAGATGGATGTGAATTGAATGATTATATAGATTACATTATATTTTTAATTGGACGATTATGTAGTATAGAATTACTTGTGGATGAAAACTTATAATGGTTGATGATTTTAATTAAACAGATTAAGGATTGGATGATTTATATATTTTGTTGGATGTTCATGATTCAGTTGATTTTGTTGGTTTGAATGATTCTTGCAAATTACAGGTTATATTGAATGGATTTGATGGGTTATTATATTTTGATGAACAAAAAGAATTGAATTGGCGACCAAAAATCGGTTTTGTTTTTCCTCTTTTGGCGATCAAGTGATTAGTCGGGAAAGATAAGCAATACTTTTGCCAACTAAAGTTGTTGGTCGGTGCATCACCACTCACATTTGGCGACCAAAATGTTGGTAGGTAAAAGAATACATTTGGCGAGTAAATAATTAGTAGGTAAAATTATTAATTTTGGCAACCAAAGAGTTTGGTCGCGAATAGATTTATTGCTGACTAACGTTTTAGTCCAGTAAACATTACTTTTGGCAACTAATAGGTTTGGTTGGGGAATATTACTTTTGGCGACTAATATGTTTGGTTGTGGAATGTGATAATTGACGACTAACATGATTGGTCGAGAAAATACGACTTTTCGTGACTAAAGTGTGTTAGCTACTAAATGGATTAGTCGCAGTAATTATATATTTAGCGACAAAAAATTGAGTCGGCAAATAAAATTTTTTCCTGACTAAAAAACTTTTTAGTTACTAATTACTTTTCGCGACCCTCAATTGGCGACCAAAGTGGCGATCAAAAAAATTAGCCGCGGATAACTTTTGTCGACTAAATTTTTAGTCGGCAAAAGTGCGAATTCCTGTAGTGCCACCGCTGACATACTTGCACCCCCATGTAATTGTAATTTTTTTTTCCCCAATTCCCACCCGTATATAGCACTTCCAAAATTTTATGGTTTAGCGGTTTGTTTTTTTAATTATTACCTGTTTGAAGGTATAAATAATGAAGTTATCCATTTTTCTATAATAGCAAAAGCTTTTAAATAAATTGGTAGCTAGTGACACATGTTTAGCCTGCTTATGAAAGAGTTTTCTGAGAATTGATAGTTAACAATTTAACATTATTATTCAAAGGAAAAATTACTAAGTTATCAAACAGGACTTCAATGAAGCAGAGAGAGAGAGAGAGAGAGGTGTCCTCATGATTATTACTGTCTTATATTGATAACAACTACTACAAAAATTATTGGCTTCATACATCAAGCTCTCCTTGCTCAGTCTTGGAAAAGAAAATAGAGGTAATCTGATTTTGACCTTAAAAAAAAAAAAAAAGGAAAAAAGAAAAAAGAAAAAAGAAAAAAAAGGGAAGGAAAACATAAAGAAGGAAAAGCCGGTTTTTATTTATTTATTTATTTTTTGAGAAGGTGAAAAATTTGCAAACTTAGATGGATATCTAAATGCAGGAAATGTCGTCAAATTTAGGGTTATTTTATGATTTGAAATGACCAAATTATTTTTAGGATTTCAAGCACAACTGAGTGGTATCTTGGGAATTCCATGAAGTTGGAGTTCCCCCAGTACACTATCAAGAGATGGAGGTTTTAGTCCAAGAGGAAGTGGCAGCCATGGCTTTGATAAAGCATCTCCAATAGCAGCATCAATGCTCTCCTTCGACTGTAAAACAACAACATTGACAAATAGTCAAGACAAGAAATCAATTATTGTTTCTAATTTATGGAAGACACATCTCTCACCATATTAATAAATTTTATGGAGCAATTAGCAACTTAAACAACTAAATCAAATTGGAAATGAAAGAGTCAGTTGGTAGAAATTCACAATTTAAACAATTATAAAAGGGTCGATCCCAAACTTTTAGAGGCTCTAAGCTGTGTTTAGTTAGAAGATTTAGGGAGGGATTTAGAAAAAGAAATGAAAAAGGTAGATGAAATGTGAATAAATCATGCTTATATTTTACATAGTTTCACACACCTTTTCCCTTTCCCTTTTCAAATCCCTTCCCAAATTTCCTAACCAAACACAGCATAATGCCACTTGAAAAGACAATTAGCTAAAAAAGGAAATTATTACAAAAAAAAAATTAAAAATTAAAAAGACAAAATCTAGTCATGTTACTTATTTTTTTTTATTTTTTATTTTTGAATATATGTTACTTATATTTTAACACAAGAAAAATATACTATACAAAAATTTAATATCTAAAATTGAACTAGCTACACCACATATCTCTAAAATATTATCGTTCTTGCCATTCTAGTTGCAAATTTCAATCAGGAGCTCCTACTTGAAATTGAATTGATTATTAGGGCAAAAAGCACTTAACCCCCTATGATTTTGGGTTGTTATAGATAACTCCATTAACGTTTGAAAATATGTAAACATCTCTCTTATGATTTTGGACTTATTTGTAATCGCTACATTTTCATCCAAATAAACGGATGTGCAAGTACTGTTGGGTAATTCTATTTACACATCCTTATTTATCTTAGTATACACTAGTCAGTTTACACTATACATAAATTAAAACTTTTAATTTTATCTTTATACACATCAATAATTTTTAGATAATACTAAACTATCCCCATCTTCTCCAACAAATCTTAACCCTAAACCTGCTAAAGTCACAATTTCAGTAGCTCCTTATGTTTAAATCACAAATAGCTATAAATCGATAACAAGTTGAATAGTACAATGCTTTGTGCTTTCCTTATTCTGCAGCATTCATCATATAACAATAAGAAATTTACCAATACACTTTATGGTCCTCGAAAACTACAAATACACAATAAAATAAAATAAAAAATGCTTTTCTAAACTTCTCTTGCTACCATTTTTTGATTCTCATCAAAAGTAATTTGAATATTTAAAGTAGGATGCTTAACGTTAACAGTTAGGGAAGCCTTTGAGCATATTCCTTTCCTTCAATCAATCTTTCAAAGGTTAGGGTTGAGTTGGGAGGAAGGGAGGGAGGGAGGAGTGTGTTGATAATTTGATTGAAGGATAGAAATTTAGTAAAAAAATTTAGAGAAAAAATGTGCACTAAGTTAATTTGACAATTTTCCTCTAAAAATGATTTGATCAAAAGACCCAAATGATCCTACCCTTCACATGATTTGAAATGGATGTTATACTCCACCCAAATTGTAGGAAAAAGTGGAACCATCTTGGAACAATTAGTACCCCCTCTCCTTTTTATTTTAATTTGTTCTTTTTATTATATTTTTATCTCTTATTTATTCTATTATATATTTTTTTAATCAAATATATTTTTTTGTTTAATTTGTCTTCCACTCTATATTGTCTTTTTTATTTTTTTATTTTGTTGTTTATTTTTTTTAAACTTTATTATACAATTTGTTAGGAATATTGAAATGTCTTGTGCAAGCAGTATTAGAGTAGGAAACACTTGATTATATTTTACTAAACTGTATTATACAAATTTTTTTCTATTATATTTATATCTCTTATTTATTTTACTTATTTATTATTTTTATTTAATCAAATATTTATTTGTTTAATTTGTCTTCCACTCTATAGTGTCTTTTTTTTTTATTTTTATTGTATATTATATTTAACTTTATTATACAATTTGTTAAGAATATTGAAATGTCTTTTGCAAACAATATTGGAAGGGAAACACTTGATCATATTTTATTAAACTTTATTATACAATTTGTTTATAGAATCATAAGAAATTGATGATCTTTTTCTTTAACAAATTAATTTTAATTTTAATTTTTAGAAAAATAGAAGACAAAATTCAATCAAATATAATGAATTGGATTTCTCATGACATAATTTTTTGAAACTATTTTTAATGCTAAAATATATGTGACTATTTTTTTGGTTATTTTTAGTGAATTTTTTTTTGGTATTAATTTGTATTATTTTTATTGTATGATTTGAGTTAATAAAAACACAAAATAATGTTTGTATGGTTTAATTATTACCATCTTTATGGTTTATTATTATTTTTTATTTATACAATTTAAGTTAACATTTGAGCAGTTTGAATATTATTATTATTAGGGTAAATTATGTAAATGGTCTCTGTAATTTTCATAATGTGTCAATTTGGTCAATGTTGTTTTGATTTGTTCAATTTTGCCCATTAATTTAACGAATTGTGTCATATTGGTCCAATAAATAACGGCCGTTAGGTTTGGTGGACGGAAAATCATCACGTGCTCAAACGATGTGTCAATTCGGTGTTTGTAGTTTACACAATATGTCAATTTGGTCCTTGTTATTTTAATTTGCTCGATTTTGACAGGGATCAAATTGACACATCGTGTAAACTATAGGGACTAAATTGATACATCGTTTGAGTTTCTATCCACCAAACCTAATGACCGTTATTTATTGGACCAATATGACACAATTCGTTAAATTAAAGGATAAAATCGAGCAAATTAAAACACCAGCAACCAAATTGACACATTGTGTAAGCTACATGGACCATTTACATAATTTACCCTTATTATTACTAATTTTGTACAATTTGAGTTAATATTTTTTATTTGTCTTAACTTTTTTTTAGTAAATAAAAATAATATTTTTTTGTTCAAAAATAATTCTAAATAATTTTTATTTACATTAATTTCAAATCATACAAATCATTTTAATTATTTAAGTTTTTATATATTTTTGAATTATTAATTTAAATTTTTATTAAATATGTTAATATCAGTCTTATTTTAAATAATTTGTTGATGTTTTTTGAATAAAATTAATTTTATAAAAATTGAATTTATATATTAAGAATTATATGTATTTTATTAAAATAAAATTGAATAAAATTTGTTTTATTTTTTAATTAAAAAAGTGAATTGAGTGATATGATGTGGTATGTGCTGTGTACAAAGAGAGAGAGAGAAGAGAGCAGGAAGGTGCATGTGTGTCACGTGTGTGATGGGTGAGTGTGTCTATGTTAGCAAGGGTAAATTAGTTTTTTTGACATAGACGTTAACGGCGTGACGATTGCAGATAACTTTAAAACTATAGGAGAAATGTTTGCATATTTCCAAACGTCAGGGGCCATTTGCCTCAGCCCAAAACCAAAGGGTATTAAGTGCGTTTTGCCCTTAATTATTTTACTTTTCTTCTTGTTTTTATATATATATATATATATATAGATAAATACTTAACAAGAAATATGATTAAATAAACAATTTAATTCACAATCTAACAAGTAACAATCAACTCAAATTGGCCTTGTTTGGTTTGTGTTTGTAGAGTAGTTTTTGAGATAAAAAGTATGAAAACTTGTTTGGTTTGTTTTTTTTCAGAAATGATTTTGGAAAACTGTTTTGAGGAAAGAGTCTTAAAAAAAGTGATTGATTTGATGTGTATGAGAGAGAGTGATTTTAAAAAATAGATAACCAAACAAAATTTTTAGATTTTTTTTTTAAAAATTTGTTTGATTTGATTACTCTTGAAAATTTGTTTGTAGATAATTTTTTCAAAATTTTTTCTGAAAAACAAACCAAACAAGGCCAATTTTCAAGTCAAATTAACAAACACTAGAGTAGAATCAGAATGATACAAAATTTGACAACATATAAAGAAATTATCAAGACTTAGGGGGTTGTTTGGGATGTCCTAAATAAATGTACTTTTTGACTTTTGGACTAAAAATTAGAGGAAAAAAAGATTGTTGTTTGGGATAGCTTTTTGACTTTTTACAAAAAAAGTGTGTATTAAAATATTGTATAAAATAATAAAATTATGAAATTACCCTCCCTGACACAGTCAGCATTACTACGCTGACTTTCTATCTCTTTTCAATTTTTATTTTATTTTATTTATTTTTAATGGGAATGTGTGGCTTCAAGTGTGCCACGTTTTCTTTTTGACTTAGGAAGTTGTGGCTGCACAGTTTTGTGGCAGCACTGTTTTTTGTTTTTTATTTTGTTTTTGTTTTTATTTTTTTTTTTTAAGTCTATGATTTCCCGCCAAAATAAAGGTAAATAATATGAACTTTTTTGTTTTTTTAATGAGTTTTTGACTTTTTAAATTTTATAGATGATGCCAACCCAGCCCTTAAGATGGTAAATTGGGTTGGGCCAAAGTTTGGTAGAGTAAAAATCAAATAAGTTAGGCTTCCACTAATAAAAATAGTTTTGTTTTTGAGTTTGGTATTAATAAGCCATGTAGTATTTGGGTTTTGGCAAGTTAAAATCAAAATAATTAGTGGTCATCCACTAATAAAAATAGTTATTTATTATTTATTTATTTATTTTATATCAACAAAATAAAGTTTATTGGTAAGAATTAAGGATAGCCTTACATCATAAATCAATAAAGAAAAAAACAAAGACCAATAGGTGGTGCTATAAGAATCAAAACAAAGCCCAATGATTCCACCTAAATTGGTACAACAGGATATGCCCAATCATTTGCAGCACCTCTCCAGTACAATGGTTGAAGACAGGTCAACCGTGCAATATTTTCTAGCCCAAATATCAGGGCCCAAAGCCAGCTTGCCCTTTGGGCCGGCTCCGCAACTATGTTAATTTTTTTCTTATTTATAAATAGAGCATCGTTATTTAGACTTAAAAGTTAAATCTAGCTTCTAAACTCAGGCCAAATTTAGCAACTCTAATATAATTTATCTTTTTATCTTTTTTTCATCACATCACTTCTCTATTTTTTTGCACATCTTTTCGTAAAAAGATAAAAAGTACACTTATTTAGATCATCCCAAACAACCCCTCAGTATTGTGTCAAAAAAAATGATTTGTTGATAATTAAATATTATTTAGTTATCAACAAATCATCTTCTTCATACGTCACTATATTTAAAAAATAAATTTAAGGCCTTGTTTGGGAAGACTAAATAAGTGCACTTTTTGTCTTTTTTGACTAAAAAAGTGAGGTTGAAAATATGGATGTTTGGGTTAACTTTTTGACTTTTTATGAAAAAATGTGTAATAAAAAATTGTAAAAATTAGTTTTTAGAGGAAAATTTGAATTGGGAGTTGTGCAGCCGTAATTGTTGACTTTTGGTGAATAGTGTTAACTTTTTAACTTTTTGAGTAACTTTTTAACTTTTTGGCTTATTTGGGACTTCCCAAACTTAGCCTAAGAAGTAGATTTTATGTCATTCCTCTTATAAGTAATATGCCAGTATTAATAACAGAAATTAATAGTAAGACTTTTTAAATGGACATGGCTCCTCTAACTAGAGAGGAGAGTTCGGTATTGGTGAGTCGTAATTCGGGTCCATGTCAATAATCTAAATCATTAATGTGTAGAACTCGGTGAGTAAATTATCCCTGTAAAAAATCACTTTGATTAGATATCGATAACTATTTGATCAAATCACATTTTCAAAATAAATTTCAAAGTAAATTGAGTCTAAGTATTGTCTGATCAAATGGTTATCAATATTCAATCAATATAATTTTTTGCAGAGATAATGTAGTCAACGGGTTCTACACATCAAATGGTTTGGATTATCGACATAGGCCCGGATTAAGGCCCACCAATTCTGAACTCCACTTTTCTGGTGGAGAGGTGGGGTCCTTTTAAACTAATATAATGGTGACACCAGTGTGTTTGGTTTAAGTTTTCTGGATTAAATTTTTTGAAAATTGAGTTTTTTTGATTTTCGTATTCTTTTGTTTTTGGTGAATATTTTTTAAATTTTAAACATTTTTCTTACTTTTTTAGATGCACCTTAGTTAGATGTATCTAAAAAGTAAAAAATTTGTGAAAAAATATTTTAAAAAATTAATAAATACATAAAAATACAAAAAATGTATTGAATTCTTATATATTTTTTGTATTTTTGGTATTTAGTGAATTTTTAAAAGATTTTTTTTACAATTTTTTTACTTTTTAGGTGTATTTATGTTAGGTGTGTCTAAAAAGTAAAAAAATTGTTTAAAATATTAAAAAAATTTCAGTAAAAACAAAAAAATACAAAAAATAAGAATGCAAAATTTTTTGAAAAATATTTTTTAAAAAATGAAAACAAGCATGCTGAATTAGGAGGAGAAAGAAGGCAAAAAACAAGGAGGAGAAAGAAGGCAAAAAAGAGGAAAATAATATGATAGAGAGAAAGTGAAGGGAGCAGTAGTCTCTCACCGGGTGAAAATCGAATGGAGGGTGGGGACCTGTTAGTCTGGGAGGGACACCAATGCCAGGGTTGAGCCTGTACATGGCATCATTGGGTGGAATCCCGGGGACCGTTGGAGTGCCAAATCTCTGCAATTATAATAACCATGTGTCATTGAATTCCTTGTAGATGGAGCCAAGCTCAAGGCAAGTCTTTTTACAAAAATGCTAGAGGTTTTAAAAATTTTATCAAAAGTTTTATCAAATGTCTCACATGAGTGTGGACCCACATGGGACCCACATTGTGTGAGTCCCACACCCATGTGAGACATTTGGTAAAACTTTTTGGTAAAATATTTGGAATCTCTAACATTACTTGTCTTTTCAACTTCTTTTGGTGCAGTTTACTTACAATTGTTTACAGATTATTATTATTATATATATTTTTTAATTTTAAAAGTGTAAGTGCGCTTAATGTAAGTTTTTTTTTTTTTTTTTTAGAGTTATTATACAAATTTATTTCAAATAAACTAGAAAAGGTTGATTATTGAGAAGATAAACAAAGAATGCTTTCTTTTCTATTTTTAATTATTACTACATTTTTTGCTACCATACTAGATTTTTTTTATAATTATTATTAGATTTATTCAGAAGATAAACAAAGAATGCTTTTGTTTTCTATTTTTTAATTATTACTCAATTTTTTGCTACCATACTAGATTTTTTTGCTACAATAAAGCGTTAGAATACATAAATTAATCACAGAACTATACAAGCATTTGTAAACCTATCTGTATTTGGTCCAAGGATTCCCGGTCCTCAAATATTTCTGTCCCCCTGTCATGGTTCTAAATATCGTCGATCGCTACGTGTCGGTAATCTATCGAAAAAATGGGGTCATGACGGAAGCAGTGCGGTATCTGGTTGAGATTGAAAATCACAGGGGTATCGGCCGAGTCCCGATACGAATCGTCAGAATCGCTATTTAAAAGCCGATTTACACGACGGGCGACACCGACCGTACGGAAAGAAAAAGCTAAAAACACAGTAAAATGATTTTAAAATTTCACCACCGCGACACCCGATTCCCGATCGTGCGATTGATATTACCGAATCTGATACTCGCGATCGATATCGTTACATTACGATCTGCGATTTAGAACCTTGCCCTCAAATACTCACAACTATTGGATATGTCTTGAGATTCTCAAATCGTAGGGTTCTCATATGATCCAATGATTATGAGTGATTTAGAGACGGAGGGCGTAAATATTTAGGGATAGAAAATCCTTACTCATTGTTGTGTTAGTACTTAGTAGCACTGCTTTGAAACAAATAGTTACCGTAGTTGGCAGTGCTGGTGGAAAGCAAGGTGTTCCCGGTGTAAGAGAATTTGGAACCTGAATAAAGAAGAGATGCCATTTTAGAGAGAGGGGTAACAAGTAGGAGGAGGGAGAGATTACCTTATGCCTTTGGTAGTGGGAGTGCCAAAATGATGAGTCTAGTAGTGGTCTTGGTGGAGAAGGATGTGTGGTTGAGTGGGCCCATGGAGCTGCCGGTGGTGGTGGAGATGGGGAAGGGAGTAGATGTTTGGGCCATATGTGGATTAAGGATGGATCCATGGAGGGATGACCCCAAACATGTAAAGGTCTGAAATGTTGCAACGGTCTTATGGGAGGGAAACCCATGGTAGGCCGCGCAACCACCCAAGGGCTCATAATATTCTTGCTTCCACCGCTACCACCACCTCCTCCTCCTCCTCCACCACTATATGTTTGCCGTCTCTGGCTCCAGCTTGCAGCTTCCGCTTCACGAGCTAGCAAATGTTTCCTATGCGATCGGTATTTCTGCACAGCCCACAGTTCTTCTTCAAATTAGTGTCTTTCAGATTAAAGTTGCAAATCCATGAAAAATCAGTAATGTTGTGTTTAGTTAGAGGATTTGAAGAGAGATTTGGAAAGGAAAATGGAAAAGAGGTAGGTAAAATGTAAATAAAATATATTTATATTTTACCTAATTTCACACATCTTTTCCCTTATTTTTTTTAAATCTTTTCCCATATCCCCTAACCAAACAGTGTAAAGTAAACTTAATTAGTGTATATCTACTTTCATTAGGTTTGAAATTCACACTTTAGTTTTTTAAACAACAGATTAAGGCAGTGAACGAGGTCTTATTACAATAACCAATATTCAAGTGCAGTGAAGTGCAATCTCAGACAAGATATGAAATTCCAATAAATTTATTTGCATAACAAAAGTGAATAATGAGACACACTCTAAGAAAACAAACAAATCTATAACCCTAATAATGGTAAACAGTTCCATGAAAATGAGTAGTTGTGATATAGAACAGAAAAATGATACAGAACTATTGTATAGAAAGATATGACTTTTCCTTATTTTTTTCATTTAAAAACAAAAACACTGCAATCGTCATGATCAGAACTTACAAATAATATGGAAGCAAATTTTGTAAGTATTTTCCATAAAAATTAGTAAGGAATAAGATTATCTTAAAATGCTAAAGTTTTTTTATTTTTTATTTTTTTTGAAGTAAGGTCTGAATAATAATATATATCCTTCTTTGTAAACCTAAGCGCGCAGAGAGAGAGAGAGAGAATTTTATCATAATTTATGTAGAAGTTTGCGTACTTGAAAGAAAATAAAAGTAGAAGAGAAAAACTAGGGATCATGAAAAAACATTTATAAAAATGATCATGAAAGATTTATGATGAAAGTTTTTTCATGATATCAAAGTAGAATGAAACAAATTAGAGAGAGAGAGAGAGAGAGAGAGAGAGAAAAAAGAGGGGTATGGGAAGGAAGTAGGAGTGAGTACTTGAAGATGACTAGCAATGTTATGGCGAGTGAGACAATGAATTCCCATAAGCTCTAAAATCCTTGAAGGGACTGCCTTATCCACACCCAGCTGCTCCACTGCTTCCACAAATCTCCTGTGCAACTCTGGCGTCCAATCCACCTACCACCCCACACCACACATTCCAATACAATAAACTCTCTCTTTTAACTCCACAACAAAATCAACAAATGTTAAACTAGAAGAAAGACAATATGAGTAGACATTAGTCTCTCTCTCTCCCTCTCTCTCATATTTATGAATTTTCACATACTTGTGAAAATTCATAAATATGAGAGATGCAAATAATTAATCTATTTAGCTTGAATCCAATACTGATTACCTTCACTTTTCTTTTCCCTTGATGATTCTTAGATGATTTTCGGCCTTTATGAGCTTCCTTTGGCGATGAATTGACATCAGCAACAGATTCATCTCTCTTGCTCACAATTTCCTCTCCTTGACTCAAGAATGAAGAATAACCCGAGACTTTGTTTTCTTCTTCTTCTTCCTTCTCCTCCTTTCTTGAATTATTAACCTCTACTTTCTCCGATTCCTCACAGCCAGTACTGGTTTGAAACTCGGCAAGAATTTCAGGATCCATCTCCAAGTCAGGCAACACATCTCCATCGTTGATGCCAATGAAAAGGTCATCAAAATCAATACTGTCCAGCAAATTCTCACCTGAAAAGTCCGCAAAGACGTCGTTGTCTCTGATCAAAAAGCTCTCCATCTCTCCCTCCCTGATTTCATCTTTGGTGATGGTCCTTAAAGGTGACAAAGCAAGCATTCCACAGTCCTAAACTGGACTTATAATAATTCAATTCAAACCTGCCTGCTCACTCTATGTTGCAAGTGCAACTACGTGGTATTTCTATTGTTATTGCATGCAAATTTATGCCTTAAGTGAAGAAGAAATGGATTTTGCGAAGAACTTTTTCCGGTGAATCGGTGGAGTAGAGAGAGAGAGAGAGAGAGAGAGAGTATAAGTGTTTATGGTTGGTTTAGTTTGTTGATTCTTTTGCAGTGTATTGTAAGGTGGAGCGTGGAGAGGCTGGATCTCCACCACAAGGTCTCTCACATTTTGTAATTTTGTTTTTGTTTGGTCTCGTTATGTATATAATAATTGTATAATAGTCAAAATATACTTATGGTCTGTGGATGACCCCCTTTTTTTTAAAGTTTCAAAAAATCTATGAAGTGCTCGTGAGTGATTTATTTCAGAAAAAAAAAAAAAAAAAAAGAAGTTAGGAATTATGAAATTTTTTTTATGAAAATGATTATAAAAATTTTTTGATTTTTAGATTATCTTTATTAGTATGTGGTGTTTTATTTTGAGTGTAATTTAAGGGTCATAAAACTTTCATGATTATTTTCATGAAAGATTTTTTATGATACCTAGTATTGTTGCTTATTTTAAAGGGTAAATTAAACTTTGACACTGGATAGTTCTGTTTAATACACATCTTTTCACCTTTAAAAAACTTATATATTTTTATTTTTATTTGAAATTTGTAATTTTATTATAAATTATTTTTTGAATTGTTGATGTTATACCTTAAAATTTTTTAAATGATTATTTTATCATTTTTTTTTCTTAACCATTTCTTCTTTCTATCATCATGATTGTATTCTACAAGTTTTTATCATTAAATTCTATTGAAACATATTCTTATTGAATGATGATATACAAACATAAATTTTATATGAAATTTTTAAACATAATGATATAACTTAATGGTGACCTTTCATGTTAAAACAAAACACTCATAAACATGATTTATATTTACAACAATATCACTATTATAATATTTTTATGATATTTTTTGTATAAATTTTTATATATAAATAAAATTTTTAATTTTCATTTCCACTATCATTTTTCTTTCTCGTCTGTTCACCCACATTTATTATAGTGTTACCAAACACCATCATTCATATTTATTAAAGTATTACTAAATTTTTGTATTTTTATATTTTTTTGTATATGGTGAATTTAAAAAAAAAAAAAATCAAAATATTATACTTAAGTAAGTATATTTACATTAGGTGTATCTAAAAAAAAAAAAAATTACTTAAAATATTAAAAAAATTCAGTAAAAAAAAAATATGAAAAGTAAAAAAATTTAATTTTTTGTGCGAGTTAAACCAAAGAAGATGATTGTTATTTCTTTTGAAATAACAAATGAACAAATATGTCATTTTAATATGACATGGAGACAAGTGTAATTTTTCAAATGTGAGAAGAGATCTGTATTAAATAGAAACCTCAAGCAATGTTAGTGTAATTTACCCTAATTTTCTCCATGAAGGAGGAGAGAGAAGGAAGAATGGTGAGGGAAAAACTGAGACTCTGTCTGATTTAGTTTTTGAGTTGTATTTTGGAGTTTTGAATTTTAGATATAAGTTTTGAAAATAAAAAATTTGCTTGATTATGAGTTTTGAAAAGAATTTTGAGTTATTTAAAAAATTTTTTGGTTTATTTTTTTTAATATTTAAAAATTTTCTTAATTTGTTTAAGGGTAAATATTTTTTATTTTAAATATTCATTTATTAATTTGAATGTGTGTTGTATTTACTACACTTATGCACTGTACTTTTTTTAAATATTTTAAAATTAAAAAGTTTTTATTTTTTTATTATATATATAATTTTTATTTTTTTATTTTAAATATTTTATTTTATTTTTTAAAATATTTTAATTTTGTAAATATTTTATAAATTTTTTTTGATATCTATTTATTTTTTTTTAAATATTTAATTTTTTTTATACTTTTTTTAAAATTTTAAATTTTTTTGGATCACCCATATATATCTAAATCATAATAAATTATTTGGCTAATACTTTAAAAATAACAAAATATAAAAAATAAAAAATATTTTTCTTCAAAAATAAAACAAAAAATTAAAAATATTATTTTTTGAATTTTTTATTTTAAAAATAGAGTTTTGAAAAGAGTTTGATTATAAGTTTTGAAAAGAATTTTTAAATTGAGTTTTGAATTGTATGTTTGGTTATGAGTTTTGAAAATAATTTAAATTTTTTTTGATCTAGATCATGATTTGAATTTTAAATCAAACGCTAGCACTTTGATCCTCTCCCTTTGTAGGGGAAGAATTTTATTTTATATCTAATAATCATTGAGAGGGGAATTTATATACAAGTGGGCCGGGCTAGGAATTGGGCCTTAGGGCCGAAATAAAAAGGCTCGCGCAGAGAGGGGCGTATAAGTTACTCCGGTTTGGAGAAGTAGCTTTGAAGATAGACCGGTCACACAGCCGTGGTGAATAGCCCGGTCTTAGGAGGACTTGGTTCTACTCCGGTTGAGTGGAGTAGCTCAAATGTTTCAGTTTCCGGTGATTACTTCGGTCGTAGCATGTGAGGGACCGAAGTAGGCCATGGTGTGCAGATAGCTCGGTTTTTATTCCCTTATGGATAGCTCGGTCTTAGTATGAGAAAGCCGAGGTAAGGAAGAGTAAAATAAGGACCGAAGTAGTAGTTACTTCGGTCCTGAAAGTAGTTCGGCCATGAGAAGAGCCATCTCACTTGGTTTAAACAGTGAGGAGGGTGTTGGAGGATAAGCATTATCTTCCAAGAGTATGAGTCCTAGGGGGACTCTACGTAAGGAGGAGTAATCCTAGGAGGACTCTGCACATGGAGGAATAAGAGTCCTACCAGGATTGTGCCACGCGAAACCTATATAAGCTCACCAATATCACCTTTGGAGAGGTAATGCAACTTTTGCTCCCTGAATACATTGAGCTTTTGCCTTCCTGTCTTGCTTACTGACTTAGGCATCGGAGAGGTTTCCGGCACACACCCGCCGGCTAGCTCACGTTTGTATTTTCAGGTGGTGGAACGACGTCGTACGAGGAACGCAGACTTGATCAACAGGATTATACGAGAAGGTGTATTTCTTTCCCGTACAATTGGCGCCGTCTGTGGGAATAGCAGACAGGAACAACCTCTTGATCAAGTTTTTCTCGAACATCAATGGCGAACAACGAAGAACTGCCTCAGTCCGCCATTGACGGACAAACCCCAGAAGGAGGTGCAAGGCGTGAAGGCCTACCTTTGGTCCCTCCCATGGCGAACCTGGAACCACAAAGGCAGAATTCCAGGAGGGATGCGAGGGGACGAAGGAGGAATAGCAGCCCTCATCCCTCTCGTTCGCAAAGCCCAGAAAGACAAAGGCGCAGAGTTGATCCTCAAATTTTGGAGGATCGCGTCAGAGAGCAAGACGAACTGATCCGTAAGATGGCGGCGGACATGGAGTCTCTGAAGCGCCAGATAAAAGGAAAAGAAGTGGCGACAGGAGAGGGGCGCAACGAGAAGACGCCCCCTCGCCACTCAGAGGGTCGTGGTAAGAATTCTACACCCTCTCAACCAGAGGACAGAAGCCTCAGGACAGGTGACACCGACCAGATCTTCCAGACTCGTCCTCCAGTGTCCGAGAGGAGGCCCGAGAGGTCATACACTGAGGGAGTACCTATTGGCCCTCATACGCATCATACGAGGTCCAGACAGACGGAATTACTAGGTCGTCCGACCTAAGGTCCATGTTGGAAGAAAAGGCACGATGGAAGGAGGACGCCAGGCGCGCGATCCCCACAGGTTCCTCGCTTTGCGGCGATATTCCTCGGACGCATGGAAGCGTCGAGGTTGGAATGCCAAGGCCGCACTTGGCATACGAACCAGCGGATAAGGCATTGGCGAGGCTGCAGACCTCACCATTCGTCCCAGAGATTGAGAACGCGCCCCTTCCGTCAGGCTTCCTACAACCCAAATTCACGACGTATGAAGGAAAGACGGACCCTTACACCCACTTTCGCCACTTTCGCCAGGTTATGGCTGTATACCGGCGGAATGAGGCGTTGATGTGCATCTTATTCCCTTCAAGCCTTGGTGACCTAGGCTTGACTTGGTTTGAGAAGCTTCCAGAGGGCAGCATAGCCTCCTGGGCGCAATTGGCAGAGGCGTTTGTAACCCGGTTCAGAACGAACACAAAGACCCCGGTGGAGATCGACCAGCTACTCTCCATCGACATGGGCGATAAGGAGACTCTGAGGTCATACAACAGTCGCTACTGGGAGACATTCAACCAGATTGGGGACTGCCCAACCAACCTCGCCATTGCGCGAGACCAAAGAGGCCTTCCAATCGGGAATGATCGAGGACTCTATCACCATGACACCACCCCTCACTATGGAAGCCCTGATGGAGAGAGTGCATCAGCACATCAGGGTAGAAGAGGATGGCGCTCGTGCCAAAGCAAAGACCGGTGCGACCATGACACCAGAAAAGAAGACCTCAGCAAAGGTCAATACGGTAGGTCGCCGAAACCAAAACGGACGGGGCAGGCGAGACAATGATGAAGACCAGGAGAAGAGATGGTTGAGAGTCCGGACCGCCATAACCACTTGTGTTCAAGAAACCGATCTACCGATACTTAGCGAGATTCGAGACGAGCTTCGTCAAGTGGCTCGCCAAGTTAGGCGAGGCCCGTAGGACTATGATGACAGATCCAGATGCACCTTCCACAAGGAAAAGGGGCACCGAACTGAGAACTGCACGCCGTTGAGGCAACATCTGGAAGAATTAGTGGCGGCAGGCCACCTGGATAAATACATAGAGGGAGGGGCGCAGCCAGCCCCCCAAGATCACAACAAACCCAACGGGATGCCGATCGACACCCCGGCACAAGGCATCATCAACGTGATCCATGGAGTCTTTGAACCAGAGCGAGTATGCGAGCTCAGAGGTTCAATCAAAAAGGCAGAGCACTTGAGAGAGGTGCTAAGTGCCCAACCAGTCGTCAAAAAGGGGAGGAAAGAAGCCACAAACATCATGTCCTTTTCGGATAAAGACTTGGACAGAATATATTGCCCACACAATGATGCCTTGGTCGTCACTCTCCGAGTCAAGGATTTTGACGTCTGCGATTCTCGATTGACCAAGGCGCGTGAAATCATTTACTATGAAACTTTCAAGCAACTCAAGCCGCAAGACAAGGACTTAGCCTCGCCGTCTCCCTTTGATTGGATTCAATTCTATGCCGAGTGGCTACCGGCAAAATCATCATTCGGTCAGGCGGGAAGTGTGACGGCAAGTGGAGTTCGGTGTCAAGGTCCCTCCACCTACAACATCATCTTAGGCGTAACATGGTCAAGACGCCATGCGCCGGTGGCATCCTCCTACCACCAAGTGATGTGGTTTCCCAACGACACGGAGTAATTGAAGAAGTATATGGGGACCAGATTATGTCCAAGCAAAGGTTGTCAAGAACAAATGGCAAATGACGCCAAAGGATATGTTCATTCGGTTGAAGAACCGAGAGTAATGAACTATTCGCGGATGTTGGCAAAGCGGTGATCAAAAAGCGATGGAGGACTTGGTAGAAGTCGAATAGATGAGAAGAACCCGAAAAGTTCTTCTTACTTGGATCGTCGTTGTCCAAAGACCTTTGAGATTGGAAGTCTTGGAATTTTGACCTCCAACATCGAAGTGTTCGCTGGACCCCATACGACATGCCGCATTGATCCCAACTTCATCTCGCCATCAACTCAATGTCCACCCTTCGCTAGACCGGTCATTCAACGCACGCAGACGGCACTCCACCACGCCGAGATAGTGGCGTAAGAGGTGGGTAACTTATTAGAAGCAGGGCAATCGAGAGGTCCATTACCCAAGATGGATCTCCAACACCGCTGTAGTACCAAAGAAGAATGGCAAGTGGCGCTCTGCGTCGACTACAAGACGGTCAACAAAGCGCCCAAAGGACAGTTTCCCCGCCAAGGATAGATCAATTGGTGGACCTAATAAAGGGCATAGCGAGCTTAGCTTCCTTGACGACACAGAGGCTACCACCGATAGCCATGCACGAACCGGATCGAAGTAACATCCTTCACCACTCCAAGAGGGTTGTACTGCTACAAGGTCATGCCCTTTGGCCTGAAGAATGCAGGGCGACGCTTCAGAATGGTCACCAAGATGTTTGAGCCATTGTTAGCGTAACAATGGAGGCTTACATCGACGACATGGTGGTCAAAAGCAAGGATGCGGATGACCATCTAAGGGACCTAGATGAGATTTTCCAGATCCCGGCAACACAAGCCGCGCCTTTAACGCTTCTAAGTCGCGATTCGTGTAGGGTCCGCAAGTTTCGGGTTTCTGGTGACCAATCGGTATCGAGGCGCACTCCCAAATCAAAGCAATTCAAGAGTTAGAGAGGCCTAACTCAGTGAAAGAAGTGCAGCACCTCACCGGCATGGCAGCAGCACTTAACCGATTCATCAGCCGGTCTTCAGACAGATTGCGTCTATTCTTTCAGTCATTAAAAGCTAAGTTTGAGTGGGACGAAGAATGCGACCGAGCTCTGGAGAGTTTGAAGGAATACATGTCTTCTCCACCACTACTTGTCACCCCAGTACCTGGAGAAGAACTCTTCCTCTACTTAGCAGTCTCTCAGCACGCGGTAAGTGCAGTGTTGGTTCGAGCAGAAGGAATCCAACATCTACCTATCTTCTATGTCAGCAAGACATTGCTGGGAGCCGAAACAAGGTACTTGCCTCTAGAGAAGCTAGCACTGGCCTTAATGATGGCCTCCAGGAAATTGGCGCACTACTTTCACGCCCACACCATTGTCGCCCCTCACCTTTCCACTAAAAGCTTTGTTTGAGAGGGCAAACTTTTCTGGGCGGATTTTGAAGTGGGCAGTGGAGTTGGGACAATATGATGTGAAGTTCCAACCCAGAACCGCAGTAAAGGCCCAATCTTTGGCAGACTTCGTCGCAGAGTTCACTCTTGGAAGCCACCAAGTCTGCCCAATCGATCTGAATGACACAACCGAACTAGGGATAGAGATTGACGCCGGAATAGCGCAACCCCTAGTCCAGGTTACTCAGCCGGAGCCCGAGGCAGACCATAGAAGAGAAGGCAAGGAGAAAGCCAACCTTACTACACCAAGTCAAAATTCACTAGCGACTAATGACTTGGGCCCATCAGAAAATAAGGGGCAGACTGCAATTATGGACTTTAGAGAAGACACTAGCATAGAAGACCCCAAGGCATCATCCGACCCCTCCACTTGTTGGAAGTTGTTCGTTGGGGAGATGTGAAAGCTCTTTGTGGATGGGGCATCCAACCGACATGGAGCTGGACTTGGCATAGTCCTCATCTCTCCAGACGGCCTAGTAGTGGAACAGGCGATCAACCTTGGCTTCCCAGCATCAAACAATGAAGCGGAGTACGAAGCGCTTCTTGCAGGACTCAAGTCAGCGGCCTACATGGAGGCCACCGAACTCATGGTCTACAGTGACTCACAGTTGGTGGTGAATCAAATTTCTGGCGACTACGAAGCAAAGGACGACAGAATGGCTAAGTACCAAGAGCTAGTCAGAACCGAGATCAAGAAGTTCGAAGTGGTGAGGATAGAACAAATTGGCAGGGAGGAGAATAGTAGAGCAGACGAACTAGCAGGCTTTGCCTCAATAGCAGATACCTCCATCCCACATCCTCTATTGATCGACTATCTGCCCAGACCAAGTATTGAAGACCCAGAAGCTGAAGAGGTATGTTGTGCGGAGTTAGGTCCTTCTTGGATGGATCCCATCATATCGTTCTCGAAAGACGGCACTCTACCGAAGATAAGAAAGAAGCCAAGAATAAGAGCCAAGTCGCAACGATTTTGGCTCTCCATCCTGGCATTATACAAGAAGTCGTTCTCAGGACCTTACTTAAAATGTGTCCACCCCAGCAAGGTAGAAGCATTCTTGTTTGAAATACACAAAGGGGTTTGTGGCAGCCATCAAGGAGGAAGATCATTGGCATACCGAGCTATTTCACAAGGGTATTGGTGGCCATACATGCAGGCGGATTCAGAGAAGTATGTCAAAAAATGCGAAAAGTGTCAGAAGTTTGCACATCAAATACATCAACCTGCCAGAGAACTCCTACCTCTTACTAGCCCATGGCCTTTCGCAATGTGGGGCTTAGACATAGTGGGACCACTCCCAACAGCACCAGGCAATAGGAAGTTCTTTCTTGCGGCAACAGACTACTTCACAAAGTGGGTAGAAGCAGAAGCCTTGGCGTCGATCAAGGAAAAAGATGTGAAGAAGTTTGTCCGCGAACATCATTACTCGCTGGCATACCGAAAAGCATCGATTTCGCATAACCAAGACTCGGTTTGATGGCAGAATTTTTAGAAGCTTTTGTGAAGAATACAAGATAGAGTTCTACAACTCCACACCGGCATATCCCCAAGCAAATGGTCAGGCAGAGGCGTCAAATAAAGTAGTCTTGGACGGATTGAAGAAAAGGTTGGAAAAAGCCAAAGGCAAGTGGGCAGAAGAGCTCCCTCATGTTTTATGGGCTTATCGCACCACACCACGACGGTCAACAGGAGAAACTCCATTCTCCTTAGCCTATGGCATGGAAGCAGTTATCCCATTAGAAGTCGGACTCCCCACAATTCGGAGCGAAAATTTTGATCCAGACTTAAACAGCGAAGCTATAGCATTGGAACTTGACCTTGCGGAAGAGAGACGAGACAGAGCATTGCTTCACATTGCCTCCTACCAACAAGAACTTTCTAGGAAGTATAACAAAACGGTGCATCCAAGGCAATTCAAGATCGGCGATTGGGTACTTCGCAAAGTTCTGGGCAACACATTGGTCCCGGGAGACGGCAAGTTAGGTCCCAACTGGGAAGGTCCTTACAAAGTGGTCGGATTAGCAAGAAAAGGGGCATACCATTTGGAAGATAAGGACGGCAAAGCAATCCCTAGGCCATGGAATACTGCCAATCTTAAGTTATTTTACTTTTAGCTTTTTTCTTTTTTTCCCTTTAAGTATATGTAAGTTTTTCCTTCATCAAATAAAACAAATCGATTCTTTTCAAAGATATTTGTTTTAGTACAAAGTAACTTTTGTAAGTTAGTAGCATTGTAAACATAGTTGGCCGGCTTAAACCAACTATAACCCCTCCTAAGCCCAGGATAAGGATCCAGGCTGCAGGACGTTTGGTCGGAATAACCAAACACTGTATTCTAGGTTGGCTGGAAAAACCAACCTAAAGGTTGGCTGGATTAAACCAACTTTTTGTACTCTTCAGCCGAAGTAAGCTATATCGGCTGAAGAGTGGTTGGCTGGATTAAACCAACTTTATGTACTCTTCAGCCGAGGTAAGTGTATGTGTAATGACCCGGAACTGTAGGACGTAATTACCGGTACCTAATTATGTGTTTATATGATTTAATTGAAGAATATCTGTTTGAATTGGGGAAAATATCTGTTGAAATGACAACTTTGGGACTGAAATCGATGACCGTAACGAGTTCAGAAAATGAAATTGAACATGTCTATGTGCTACCGAGAATATTCAGAACCATTCGAAACGATAAATTGAGAACTGGATTACTCGATTCAGAAGCCTTGTTTGGCTAAAGATTTTGCCTTAAATGATTATTATGATATATGGCTTAAGAGATAGGGATGTTTGACCATTTGACTCAAGAGCTACAAGAGAAAAATCTAGAGAAAGAGAGAGGAGGAGAGAATTCGGGAAAAGGGGGAAAGAAGAGAAAGGAAGAGGAACTCAAGCTTAGTCTCTCTAATCTAGCAATCAAGGTAAGAAATTCTTGACATAGATTGTTAATACTTGCATGATGTACTCAAGATCATGGTTTTGAAAGAGAAGTTATGTTGAATTTGAGCCTATATGTTATGAATCAAGTTTATTTGGCATGTTTTGAGGTAAAACCTCCATGGAAGTTACAAATGAAGCTCTTATGTTCAAGATTATAATTTTACATTTGAATTCATGGGTTAATTTTACTAATGATCTATATGGGTTTTGAATGGAAGTTTTTATATTGATTTAAGATGGGTTTCAAGGATTTTGGGAGTTGGGTTTTATGTCTTGGAATTAATGTTTCTATGGAAAGGATGAAATGAGGAAGAAGAACCCAGAATTTTCACAGTCCGCTCGAGCGGGGGTTTGGCCGCTCGAGCGGGGATTTCGCACATCCAGTATTTTGCCTCAGTTCACAGTCCGCTCGAGCGGGGACCTGTTTTTCAGAAAATTCAGGGAGTGTTTCAAGGCATGATTTGACATCCTCATCACATTTCTAGCATGTTTAAACCTCAATTAAGTTAAGATAATGAGATTATGAGCATGAAATGAACATGAAAGAATGTAATGAAGGAATGGAATGACATGAATTATATGATTTGATGATGATGAATGGTAAAGAATGTGTCATATGTGGATGTTTGCAGGACAAGACGGAAAGACCGTGTAATCGGTAGCAGGAAACCCTCTGTAAGTAACATTTTCGTAAAGATATGTTATTATGAATTATGTTCAATGATAATGTTATGATATGTGTAAATGATAATGTTTTACGTGAATGAATGTCTTGATTGCGAATCTAGTATGGTGTCCATAGATAGTTTTAGTTGTGGGGGACGACATAGACGTGTAGGCCCATGCGCTTGAGTCATGGGGGACGGCACGGATATGTAGGCCCATGACCAGTTTACGAGATCTCGGTATGTGTTTAATCGGTGTCCGGGACCAGTTACTCTAGTCGTTTGTCGACACATGTTATGATACGTTATGTTATGATCTATGGAGTACGCCATTACGTATGTTCTATATGATGACTAATGACTGACTATGTTTATGAATGTTTTATTACGGTTTTATATAAAAGGTTGGACTTCATTCACTAACCCCTTTACGTTACTGTTACTTGCTGGGCTTTAGCTCACCCCCGTATATGTATTTATAGGTGAGCAGCTGGGAAGTCAAGCCTAGGCGGAGTTCGAGCTGAGCCGCCGTTTTGTATGCCAACCAGAGTTTTGGATGCCTCAGAGCTGGAGCTAGGCCTGGAAGGCCGTTTTGCGGAGTTTTGTCTTTTGTTTTTGTACATGTATTTAAGTGCTACACATGATCTTTTGTCGCTTGTTTTGTAACTGAATGTGGGTAATTAACTCATTTTTGGCATGTAATGTATGTTCATATAAATGCACAGCTCTTGGACTATTAGGTTTCTTTTTCGCTTCCGCGGGCCCCGTTTATTTATGTTTTGTACAGTAAGGCCGGAGGTAATTTATGAATGTCTTGCGGTCACGCGTTCTTACTTTTCGGCAAGTTCGGGCGTGATAAAGATGGTCAAGAGTGGTTGGTCGATTAAACCAACTTTTGTACTCTTTTAGAAGTAAGCTATATCGGTGAAGAGTGGTTGGTCGATTAAACCAACTTTTGTACTCTTCAGCCGAAGTATGTTATATCGGCTAAAGAGTGGTTGGCTGGATTAAACCAACTCTTTGTACTCTTCAGCCGAAGTATGTTATATCGGCTGAAGAGTGGTTGGCTGGATAAACCAACTCTTTGTACTCTTCAGCCGAAGTATGTTATATCGGCTGAAGAGTGGTTGGCTAGTGAGTTAGATAATTAACCAAGATCACAGTCAGACAAATAAAGGTGTGGAAAATTCATTACAAGAAGATATTCACAAACCGAAACCAGAGTTGGGGATTTTTCATTCAAATGAAGGAAGTACAATTGTGGGGCCATAGCCCGGTTACAAAAGTTCAGACACAAAAGAAAGAAAAAAGTATAAGTTCAATCAAAGAGATCATCTATCTCGGCATCCAGATCGGCTCCAAGGTCATGCGTACTCGGTGTAGCTAGAGTAGTCTCGGTTGGTAGTTCGCACCGCGTGTTCAATCGTGGCTCCAACCGAGCCGACCGACGCCACCTTGCTCTTGGATAGCTTGAGTCTCACGCCTCTTCATCATCATCATCATCGTCCGAAGAACCGAGAAATTGTTTTTGGATTTCATCGGCATACTCTTTGCAGGATGGCCGAATGAAGTGCTCGAGGCGTTGTAGACCTCGGTTTCAGTCCACAACCGACCTTTTTCTCGCACCTCTCTAGCCAAGACTTGAAGAATAATTCTTTTGCAGCTTCGCACTGCAGAGAGTAGCCAGCTTCGGCTTCCTTGAACCCTTCTTTGGAAGCGTCCTCAGCCTTTTTCTCCAACACCGATATTTCGGCGTTCTTCTTATTTTCAAGCTCCACCATCTCCCACAAATATTGATCTTTCACTTGATCACGCCCACGCTTGTCACTATCACCGAGGCAACAACCGGTCGACGCTACCTCGGCCTCTAGTTCGGCCGACCTTTGTTTGGACAACGCCAGCTCGGCCGCCCTGGTTTCGGCGTCCCTTATTGCGTGCCTTGTTGTTTTGCGAAGTTCCATTATTTGCTTATGAGCAATGGTGTTCTTCGAATGGCTCAAAAGGAGAATTCCTTGTTAGCCGAACTAAGAGTTGGAAAAAATTAGACTGGTCAAAGGAAGAACAGTCCTGCTTACCAAAATCATGGACTTGGTAGATGACCGGATGGCCTTCAGTTCGGTGTTTAGCTGCTTATTGTGGTGCTCCATGTCTTTGGGAAGACAAAACACCTGGCCAAAGTTGAAGGCGAGATGATCCTTGTCAGCAACAACGGAGTCATCTTCGTCGATATCTCGGTTGTTGAAGACGAAGGGTGGAGCCCATTTATTTTTCGGTGCAGCTCGGTCAGAGGATTCCGGTTGCAGGATAAGTTCGGGGCTCGGTGGAAGGATGGGGTCAACCTCATCAACCGCTACTTGTCTCGGCGATCCGGCGCGTTTAGCTCGGCGTGAGGAGGATGGTTGTTGGGATGGAAGAGCTACCACGGCGGCTGTGGTTTGTTAGGTTGGAGGCACTTCGGCCCTGGTGGTTGAGGTGAGCATGGCCTTCAATTTGTTCTTTTTCGCCATCTCTTGTTCGGCTGTGAGCGGCACTAAGTTTATTTCGGGTAAAGTTGGGTCTGGTTCTGGTGGGTCTTCAAGGAGGAAGTCTGTCACCCTTGCTTTTCGGCGACCGGAGTAGCGATAGGTCGGTTCGAAATCGAGGAGTTTGGCCCAACTTCTCTCCCTTACTCTTAGTGCGGTGCGTAGAAGATCGAGGTTTGGGTAGTTGTACTGGGAGTGCAGATAAGCTAAATCTGCAAAAGGAAAACAACTGTTAGTTCGGTTCGTAGCAAAACACCGAAATAAAAAGAAAAGTGGTACAGGCGACCGAAGTATGTATACCGGGTTGTCCCATTTTCCAGTTTATTCTTCGGCTAGGAATTTGAGCCTCAAGGTCTTCAAAGTTTCCAGAGACCCAAAAGAAATCGTCATCATTTAAGTCCTTGTTCGGTGTATGTTTAATTATTTTTTCTCGGCCTCGGCGTATTCTCAAATAATAGCACCAGCCTTCGTTTTTGGATCCTATTGAGTACTGGTGAAATAGTTCGGCTAAATCGAGGTTCAGACCGTGTTTTTGGTTTAGGGCGTCTATGCCCATTATTATGCGATAGGTGTTGGTGGAGAGTTGGGTTGGGCAAAGCCTGGTTTGCCTAAGGTATTCACAGATTAGAGGCTGGACTGGGAATCGTAGTCCGGTCTCTACTATGGACTGAATGGTAAAGGGGACAAAGCCCTCGTTATTCCATGGGTCGATATCTTGGTCGGCTAGGGTTAGGTGTACGTCGTCTGGTATATGGTGGTCCTTTCGGAATTCGGCCAGACCACCTGGGGTTTCTACAAGGAATCTATACTTCCCTATTTTATTGTATAAGTTATAGATAAATTATTCCGGTTGGAAAAGTGTGTTCAGTAGCTCGGCTGGGCGCAGGGAAGTGCCTGGCAACCTAAGTCTGCAAAGTGAGAAAACAAGTTGTTAAGCACTGATCATAGACCGTGCTACAAAGACAAAGCAAGAAAAGGCTAATCTTATTTCGGCTCTACAGGGTGCTATGTTATCTACATCGGTTTGCAAAGGATCATGTTATCTCGGTTTGACAGGGCATTCGGTTAGCTCGGTTTTACTATTTGGTTTCGTTATCCCGGCTGAACGTCAAGGGGCAGCTTTCTGAGTTCGGTTTGGGAACTCTGAATGCTGGCTTGGCCCCTGAAGTTTTAGCTCGGTTATGTGCTCATGAGTGGCTAGTGCGGTGGGTTTTCATTTCGGTTATTGGCCTTATGAAACTACTGTGGTATGCTCCAAGTTCTAGTTCGGTTTCAGTCTGCCTAGATTTTTATATAGCAAGAACAGTATTCTAGTTCGGTTGAAACATGTACAAAGATCAAAGAGGTATTCTATTAGCTAGATCAGTATGTTCAAAGTGTTCTTGTGAAGTTCTTCAGAAAGTACAGATATGGTAGAAGAAAAACAAAGTGTTTTGCAGCAACACATAGCATGAACAACTACGGATTAAAACGAAAGTAAAAACAAGGAAAACAGATTTTAGAAAGCTTACCAGAGGACGAGGAAGAAAGCTGGAGTTAAGAGCAGTGGTAACAATGGAGAGCTCGAGCCTTGAAGTTGCAGGGTTGAGAAGCACGAATGAGAGAGGAGATGAACAGAGTAAGGGAGAGAGTGAATGGACAAATGAAAGGGTTGTTTGGTGTAAAGGCAAAATTGGCGGGAGCTGTTCAAATTACGGAATCCGAAGACGGCGTTGACAGCTGCCCTCAGCCAATCGGGGCATGCCACGTGTCATTGGAAGGACAATCGATTCAGTTTCTACAGACTGAAGAGACGTTTTGACCGGACGTTTTTAGCTCGGCTTAAACTTAGCTCGGCTAGAGCAGCGAAAAAGGTTTTCAGCTCGGCCAGAGTAGCTGACAGATTGTAGCTCGGCTGGATAAGCTCAAAATCTTAGTTCGGTTTGTAAGCGAGTAATCCCAATCATGTTTTGCAGATGGAATTAAGGGCAATTGAGAGGAATTTATATACAAGTGGGCAGACTAGGAATTGGGCCTTAGGGAAATAAAAGGCTCACAGAGAGGCGTATAAGTTACTCGGTTTGGAGAAGTAGCTTTGAAGATAGACCGGTCACACAAAGTGGTGAATAGCCCGGTCTTAGGAGGACTTGGTTCTACTCCGGTTGAGTGGAGTAGCTCAAATGTTTCAGTTTCCGGTGATTACTTCGGTCGTAGCATGTGAGGGATCGAAGTAGGCCATGGTGTGCAGATAGCTCGGTTTTTATTCCCTTATGGATAGCTCGGTCTTAGTATGAGAAAGCCGAGGTAAGGAAGAGTAAAATAAGGACCGAAGTAGTAGTTACTTCGGTCCTGAAAGTAGTTCGGCCATGAGAAGAGCCATCTCACTTGGTTTAAACAGTGAGGAGGGTGTTGGAGGATAAGCATTATCTTCCAAAAGTATGAGTCCTAGGGGGACTCTACGTAAGGAGGAGTAATCCTAGGAGGACTCTGCACATGGAGGAATAAGAGTCCTACCAGGATTGTGCCACGCGAAACCTATATAAGCTCACCAATATCACCTTTGGAGAGGTAATGCAACTTTTGCTCCCTGAATACATTGAGCTTTTGCCTTCCTGTCTTGCTTACTGACTTAGGCATCGGAGAGGTTTCCGGCACACACCCGCCGGCTAGCTCACGTTTGTATTTTCAGGTGGTGGAACGACGTCGTACGAGGAACGCAGACTTGATCAACAGGATTATACGAGAAGGTGTATTTCTTTCCCGTACAATCATGAAATAAAAGTATAAATTTATAATTATTTTAAATTAAATAAAGATCATTATACTTATAGTTTGATTTACAAATATATAATGAAAAAAAATCACAATTCAAAAAAGTAATCATGCTCTTGGATAATTATGTGATTATCTCTATAATCAATTATCATGTTCTCATTATTCTGTAATCATCAACATAAATTAATATATATATATATATATATAATTATAATCGATTTGTTACACCATCTCTTCATGGCCGTGTCTCTGGGCTGTGAATAACTTCTCGGGAAAGAGAGGGGGTCTAAATTAATGTCAGTAGGGATGGAATAGGATTTATCAGTCTGTCGTTATAGTAACCCAAAAAAAAAAAAAAAAAAATGAGAGAGAAAATGATATTAAGTTTTTTGGATTAAATTTTTTGAAAATTAAGTTTTTTGATTTTGATTTTTTTTTTGTTTTTAGTGAATATTTTTAAAATTTTAAATATTTTTTATATTTTTTTAGATGTATTTTACTTAGATGTATCTAAAAAGTAAAAAATTTCTGAAAAAATATTTTTAAAAATTAATAAATACATAAAAATATAAAATATGTATGGAATTCTCGTATTTTTTTTTGTATTTTTGGTATTTAGCGAATTTTTAAAAGGTTTCTTTCACAAATTTTTTACTTTTTAGATATATTTATGTTAGGTATGTCTAAAAAGTAAAAAAAATTACTTAAAATATTAAAAAATTCAGTAAAAACAAAAAAACAAGAAAAACAAAAAAATAAAATTTTCTGAAAAGAGTTTTTAAAAAACTCTAACCAAGCATGCATAGTTATTGAATAGTGATAAGAATACAAGTGCAACTCACACAAGTGCAGCCAATACTGTAGTCCACACGAGTGTAGCTCAGGAAGTTCAAGACAGTTTTTCGGTGCATTAGCTTAAGACTTGTTCAGTGGGTTTAGTTTGAGTTTTTTGAATTAAATTTTTTGAAAATTAACTTTTTTAGTTTTCGTGTTTTTTTGTTTTTAGTGAATATTTTTTAAATTGTAAATATATATTTTTTATTTTTTTAGATGCACCTTACTTAGATGTATCTAAAAAATAAAAAAATTGTAAAAAAATATTTTAAAAAATTAATAAATACATAAAAATACAAAAAATATACTGAATTCTTGTATTTTTGATATTTAGTGAATTTTTAAAAGATTTTTTTTACAATTTTTTTACTTTTTCGGTGTATTTATGTTAAGTGTGTCTAAAAAGTAAAAAAAGTTGCTTAAAATATTAAAAAAAATTCAGTAAAAACAAAAAAACACGAAAAATAAAAAATTAGAATTTTCTGAAAAGTGTTTTTGAAAAGTGGAAACAAGCAAGGTGATTGGTTTTTTAATTTTTTTAAACTACTTTAGCATAGAGTTAAAAAGTTTGGTTTAGGAAGAATTTTTAGTTTTTTTTGAATTTTTTGTGAGAGAAACAATGTATTGATTATGGGTTGAATGTAATGTTTTGTCTTATTGGGGCAAAAAGCCTATTTTATTTTTTGTGGCTAAAATAGTTAAAAAAGCCTCAATCTTGCCTTCCCAAACGAAGGCTAAAAAAATTAAAAAACCAACAACCTATATCATATAGTCAAATATTTCATTTTCTCTCTATTTTTTACATATCTTTTCGTAAAAAACCAAAAAATTATTCCAAACATACTAGTTTTTTTCATCTTATATTTTAGCTAAAAAGTTAAAAAGTTACTAAAATAACCTTTTCCCAAACGAGGCCTTAATATGTAACCTCCCTTAGTTAGTTTAGCTAGTGTTAACTCAAGAAGAGTTAACAGCTGTAACAAACTTCTCTATAACGTGTAATAGTTGAGAAATGAATGATAAGTTGAATTGAATCAAAAACTTCTTGATGGTATCAGAGCCAGAATGCTCTACCGAGCTTGAAGGTCCTTTCATGGCTTCCGTGGATTTCTCTTTTCAACTTCCTTCAAATCTAAAACTTTTAATCTCAAATCTTAGTGCTTTCGTTACTATGAAGCTTGTTGCTAGGAACTTGATCGTGTGGCAGAAACAACTGTACAACATTCTTTGTGCTATTGGAATACTTGGGTATATCGATGGATCAATTGTTTTGTCCACCTAAATTAATCACAGATAAAGCAGGTTTGAGTGTTTTCAATCCTGAATTCACTCACTGGCAAGTTGTAGATGCTCATCTATTGAGTTGCATCACTGCAACTCTTTCTTCTTCGATCCTTACTACCGTATTCCATTGCAAAACTAGTTCTGAGGTTTGGAATAGTCTTGAGAAAAGATTCACTTCTCTCTCTAGATCACATGTACATCAACTCAAGAATAAGCTTCATAATATTACCAAAACCTTTTCATCTATGGAGGAATATCTTGAACAAATCATAGATATTGCTGATCAATTGGCTTTGGCTAGATCTATAGCCAATGATAAAGATCTGGTCCTCTTGACTCTCAATGGCCTTCCAACAAAGTATAATGCTTTCAAAACTACGATTAAGGCTAAACTAATCCAATTTCCATGGATGTTCTGTCTTCACTTCTTTGCTCTAAAGCTATTCATATTGAGAATATCTCTAAGGTCTCTTCTGATCCACACATGGCTTACTCTACTTCACAGTCTCGAAATTCTAGATGTCGATATGCTTTATCGTGGTAGCTTTAATCATAGAAGAGATCGCAATGATCATAGAGGTGGATGATTTTACTTTCAACGTGGATGCAGAAGTGGAAGATCTAATTCTTCTATCATATGCCAAATCCGTGGCAAGGGAAATCATATTTCCCTAAACTGTTGGTATTGTTTAGATTCATCATGTCAGCCATCTTCTTTACCTAACATGTTCATACTTCATCAGATGGTTCAAATAAAGCCTATATTGCCACCAAATTCATCTAAGAATTGGTTTTTGGATTCTGCAATTACCAGTCACATTACACATGATCTTCAAAACTTACATCTTTATCAACTCTATGATGGTCATGATCAGGTAATGGTTGATGATGGAGCTTCTGTTCCCATTCAGCACAATGGTAATGGTCTTCTCCTTACTCCTTCTTATTCTTTAAAGCTTCATAACCTTCTTCATGTTCCCCAGATTTCTGCAAATTTTATAGCGGCCCGGTTTAAGACCTGACCTTTTTTATACTATTTGATTTGGAATCTGGTATCTATTGTTGTTATTTATACCTCATCTAGTATTGTTATTGAATGGGAGTGGTTGTTTGGAGTGTTTGGTTATGTTTTGAACAGGTTGGGATTTAATATTTCAAGGAAAATTCTATCAATTTATTGTTGGCTTTGCTCAAGTGGTCTTTTTTTTGCTTGAGTAGTCTTTCCTTTCCCCTAGAATAGGTATTTGCAGTATGAAATTTTGGAAGTAGGGTGTTTTTCACTCGAGTGGTCTTTTATTCGCTTGAGCGGTCTTTTGCAGGTATGAACTTTTGAGAGTGGGTTATTCTTAACTCGAGTAGTGATTAGCTTGCTCAAGCAATCTATTCTGTTGGGAAAAATTTTCTGGGAGTTTGCTTTCTTTGCTCGAGCCATGTTTTCGTTGCTCGAGCGATGTGTTATGTCTGATGCTCGAGCGGTGTTTTGGTCGCTTAAGCAGTCTGTTAATATAAAGCTGCGGGAAAAGATCTTTTTTTCACTTTTCTGCTTTTCTCTTCCTATGTCCGTATTTTCTGAATGAAATATCTCTCTTACTCTCTATCTCTCTCTCTAAAATCTTACATAAACTTCCCTACACACCATCCGCTAATCTCGTTGCCTTAGTGCTTTGGGATAAAGGGTAGACAGAGTTCATCGTGGTGATCATTGCAATCTGAAAAGTTTAAGCTTTGGTCTCCATCAAATCTTGGGGTTTATTTATTTTCTTCTTTTTCTATTTTCAAATAGGGATTTCTTTAACATCTCTGCATGATTTTTAGCTTCGTTATATGTTCTTGAATAGAGTAGTATTTTGGGTTGATTTTGGGGGTATAAAAGAGGGGTTTTGAAATGGATTCATTGAAAATGGTTGTATTGATGAGTAGAATTGAAATCTTGAAAATCACTCATTTAAATGGATTTTGAAAGAAATAGTTATTTTGTTGGAAAACCTTGGAAATCATTGTTTTTGAATAAGGATGAGAATGGTGGAGTAATATTTGAACCCTTGTTGAATTAAATAGTGGAGTTGAACATGTATTGTTACTACAAATTTGAAATTATGAATTTATATCTATTGCTTGAAATTTATCTTTTGAATAAAAATATCTATTTTGAACTATGGATGGAGGATAACTTTGATTGTTGTAAAAATTGCATGAGAACTAGGTCAATTAAAACCACTGACTCATGCATCTCTCATTTGAACACCGTTTCATACTCATACATTGAATTGTTTCATTTTTTAGAAAAATGGGTGAATATCTTGGACAATCTAGTTAGGGGGTGTGGTTGTGGTTATTTTTATGTTGGCCTGTGTGTCTTTGGTGCAAGTCTAGAAACCCGCGTGGTTTGGTACCAATCCTTCTGGTTAGTAACGGTAAAATGGCTTTGGTAATACTTGTATAGCTTATTGGCAGACACGTAGCTAGAGATTCCAAGTGTGTGTATTCACTGCACTATTTTCTATTTTAAAAGTAATGGTTTATGAATTAAATTATAAACATGGCATTACATTGTTTGAAAGAGAAAATGCATCGTTTGGTAAATGGCATTCATGTGTATTCATCGTATGACATTATTAAACATTATACAGAATATTAAATTAATCTCTATTGGGCGTTAGCTCACCCTGTGTAGAAACCAACTTACAAGTATTGATGATATACTTCCGCTAAGAAGTTAGCTTGGGAGGATTGTAGAGCTAAAGGTTCATCTTCTTTGTTTTGTAAATATTTTTGTATAAGCCTAGGGTTTTTATTGGGCATTGACCTACTTTTGTTGTAACTAAGCGTCATTTTGGAAAAATGTAGCCATTAGGACATAGAGTTGTCTTTATTTCTTTATGATTTTACGTATATCTATCACATGCTATAGATTCATGGCTTAGGGTTAATGAATGTACCAATGCATGTGACATTTTCTTTTGTAACACATCAAAGGAATTAATGAATGGATGGCAGTTCTGACAATGTGTCTTATATTGAATGATTGAATCTTATTAGCTTTCGTATATCTGTTAGGTATTATGAGGGTATCCATTGTATAAATTTCGAGGCGTTACAACTTAGTATCAGAGCGCAACAAGTTTGAATACTTTGGATTAGTGGGACGTGGTTATTACCACAATGGGTTTGTCTCGCTAGGTAGTAATAGTTATATTCCTGGTGTGCTATGTAATAACATGCTTATATGATTAAATGAGTATGGGATATAGTTTCTAAGATATTGATTGTGCCTACGAATTTTTAAAAGTCATATTAGAAGAGCACTCGATTATTGCTAATTCTAATAGAAACTTTGGCAATGTTACGAAATGTTTGTTATCTAGAAAGGAGATTTATTTGTGAATATGTGATTGGGTGCTTACGTGGAGTGAATTATTGTGTTGTCCACTGTATTAGGACATGTGTGAATTAGTTATGGCACATTTATGAATGTGCTAAATTTTTGCATTACCTTTATTAGAATGTTAGGATATAGACATGGTGGTGGTATGCGTAGTAGGCCTAGACGTCAGGAAGTGCCAATTCATGATGAAATTCTGGCAAAAAAAGAAGTTGGCTAGGGAAATGTGGTCGAGCCTGCGGGCCAACAAGCCATGGGAGCTTTGGCTTTAGAAAGGGCAGGAGTGTTGCGGGAATCTATGGACATTCTTAGAGCTAAGAATCAAGTCCAGGCCCATGTTGCTGAGACGTGGCCGTCTTTTCTAAAGAGGGAGTTCTTCTTATCAAATCCGGATGAGTTTGTTGTGGATCCGAAAGAGCCACTTGTAATGCCCTGACAATGAACCTCCCTGATCACATTCATTCGGGCATTCCCAATATACAATCTACAATGAGAATGAGACAAAATAGTAATAAAGTAACATCAATAACATTCCTTCCATTTTGAACTATTTCCAAGCTTTACAACATTGTCTCATTACATTCATAAACAAAATATAATAGTTCAACAAGTAAGGAATGATACAAAAAAATTAGTTACAAGTTAGTTCTCCCTCGAAATTTGTCTTTTGTTACACCAAGATACAAGTCAACAGATAGTCACTAAACCTGCCTTAGGCATATTCATAACATGACTTCAAACAAAAGCTTTCACATTCCAATGTTTTCTTCTTCTTAAAACAGTCATTTAGGAGGGACTTCGTCTTCTTTTCTTGAAATTTGTTTAGCTTGGGGTGAGCAAAAGCTCAGTAGGTAATGCACTTAACAGGTTATAACATCAATTGAAAAACACAGGATCATGCAATGCAACCACTTGGTAAATTTCATTATGTATGCATATAGATGCCTTTATGCATGAGTATGAAATGAGTAATGTTGAGGTTAATTTACATTTCTTGATTTTAGATGGGGCGGTAAATATACTATGACTTTCCAAGTAAGAGTCGAAACTCAAAATACATACATAGATATAGATTTTGTATACTGAAAATAGTTCCATATTTGCGACTCTAGAAATAGTGGGGCGATGAGCACCCAAAAACCTTTTTCCTTTCCACATTTGCCTACTCCAGAAATAGCGAGGACATGGAAACTCAAAACCATGTTTTTTCACATTTTTCGACTCCAGTAATGGTGGGCTCGTGGACACCCAAAACATTTTCTCACATTTGTCCAGTGATATGTGCACACAGGGCAATTGGGCACCTTGACTCCCCACGCGGGTACCAAATACAATACACAACTCAAATCAACCTGACTCATACCTGGACTCATAGACTATTTACCCCCCTTCAACTTTCCACTGTTCGCATCATGATTGTACCAGAAAGAAATTAAATGATGCATGGATTTGTAAATTCTTGTTTCCTTTAGAATGATTCCAATTCACAACAATTCCCTATTTCACTCTTCAATAATAAGGATTACTCATTCAACCATCATCACCAACACAAGGTGTATATCGAAAAACATTTCAACCTTAAAGTTAAGCAAATACCTTCAATTTCATGTTTTTGAAACCAATTAAGCAAAACCCAATTTATTGAACAATTTCCAAAACTAGGGTTTTATATAAAATTTATGGATTTCCTCCCTTTCAAGAAATTGAAGCTAATGGTCATTACAAACAACAATAATCATCAGAATTTGAAGCTAATGGTCATTACAAACAATAATAATCATCAATAATAAACACAATCCTTCCATAATCAAGAAACATTACTCACTTTTGTCCAATCACTTCACTAACACAAAACAATCTTTCCATATATATATTCACCTAGACATATATATATATATATATAAATACATGTATATGATGAGTATCTAATGAAATTACCAAATATGAGTTTCAAATTAAAGCTATAACAAGTTAAAGACACCCATACCTCAAGAGTATAAGCTAGAGATGAGAATCTATGTGTAACTTTGACAAAACCGCTAAACAATCAGTGAAAGTCTTGATCTAGACTTGCTTTTTCATTTTCTTGAAAGATTTAGGGTGGATTTTGGCTAGAAGTTGGAGAGATTTAGTGTTTCTAGGCTACGATTTTCGGAAAATAGGGTTTGAGTGAGTAAGAGAGAGAGAGAGTATATGTAAAAGTGGAAAGAAAATGAGTAAGGATCGACTTTTTAAGTCAGCTGCCTTGATAGACTGCTTGAGCAAACTTTTCTTCGATTGAGCAACCAACATAATTTCAAAGAGACTGCTCGAGCGATACTTCCACCGTTTGAGCGGTAAACACAAGTGAAAATATTGGGGGCATGAAATCTACGCTCGAACGACGACTTCATTGCTCGAGCGGTCTTGCCTGGAAAATGGAAAACTACTAAGAGCTACGGATCTTTGCTTGAGCGACTAAATGACCGCTCGAGCGGTCCACCAAAAACAACTGTCACAACCTAACCCTCTTAAACAAATTTCGTCCCTAAAATTTCCATAAGTCTTGCCAAAGCAATCCCAACAATTCTCAAGAAAGAGAAATGTTACTCTTCCAACAATCCCAATCATTAATTGTCATTCATTGGAAGTAGAATCAATCCAACATTCACATCATAACATATAATTTCAAGTTTTTCGGTAATCAATGCAAATTCATTGTGTCATTATCTAAGTCACAAGACATCCTTACAACCAAGAAGGGTAACAAAATTACATACTATTAAACAAGTTAGGATATTTTCACGAACTTTAGCTTTTCTTTCCCAAGTGGATACTTCTACCCCATGATGATGCCGTAGCACTTTGACTAGTGGTATAGTTTTGCCTCTCAATACTTGCTCTCGGGAGTCTAGAATCTTTATGGGTTTTTCTTCATAGGAAATATTTTTATCTACTTCAAGGTTTGTCTAGTCTAGGACATGAGAAGGGTCGGGTTCATTCTTGCGAAGCATTGAGATGTGAAACACGTCATGTATCTCGGATAATTGTGGAGGCAAGGCAAGGCGATAGACAACTTCTCTTACTCGTTCAATGATGTCAAAGGGACTAATGAACCTAGGTGATAGCTTCCCGCTCTGGCCAAATCTCATCAAACCTTACCTAGGTGATATTTTAAAAAACACACGGTCACCTACTTCAAAAGACAATGGCCATCTTCTCTTATTTGCATAGCTCTTTTGTCGACTTTGCACCGTGATTAACCTTTTTCGAATGATAGTTACTTTTTCAATGGTTTCAGGAACCAAATCTGGTCCAAGCATGGGTGAATCTCCTACCTCAGCCCAACACACTGGTGAATGTTCTGTATGTTTCGATTCGATAAGATCATTCTATCAAAGGTTTAATAATGTTTTTGGAATGTACTTCGTTATGAGGTTAATTATGAAAGGTTTGATGACTTTTATGTATTCTTTAAATATCTGGACACTGCTTTGATTTTGTCAAGAAATTTATATTATGTTTATAAGATATGAAACTTATTCATTTAACATCTTTACATTGAGATTACTCATTGGGCTTTCAGCTAACTCCCTTTATATATATATATATATATATATGTAGGTGAGCATCAGGAAGTTTAGCATTAGAGATTGGTCTAAAGTCAACCCCTTTTGCCAAGTCACCCGAGATGTGCCTCCGTGTTGAGGCTTTTGCTGTTGCTTTTGGTCAAGATTTGTTAAGTTTATTTTCACTGAGTTTGTTAAGTCACATTTGTGATCTTGGGTTATGTATATGAGATGAATGTCTGTTATTTATATAAGTATGTTATGAAATGTGTTGTATATATTTCTATTCATGTCATTTATGCACCGCTGAATGGACTAATTTTACTATTCTGCTTCTGCTTTAGGCCACATATATTTAATTATATTTTGAATTTTGTCTGAGACCGTGGGTAATCTCATGATTACTGGCCGGTCATGATCTAAACCTCTAAGGGCAGGTTCGAGTTGTGACAAGAGCAAAAGTTTCCTCATAGTCAATCCCATATTCTTGAGTGAATCTTGGTAACAAGACGAGCTTTGTAATGCTCAATAGAACCATTTGAATGAGTCTTGATCTTGTAAATGCATTTGCAACTAATAACACTCTTTCTATGAGGAAGATTAACCACATTCCAAGTATGAGTTTTATTAAAAGCCTATAGTTCATCAATCATAGCTTGTTACCAAAGAGGGCTAGAACAAGCTTGTTGATAGGAAGTAGGTTCGTGAGAGGAAAAAGTAGTAGAACCAAGAATGTAATCATGGAGAATTATAGAAGTTTGTTTTACTTGAGTAGGTTGACGAAGAGGTGCCGCAGGATCAGAAAATGATTTAGTGGAATCAAGGGATGCATGAGCCTCACCGTGAGAGTAAGTGGTGACAGGACTAGGAGGTGGAGCAAGAGCAGGAGTAGGAGCAGGAGCATGAGCATGCTTAGGGAGTGGAGCGTCAGCAATACTAGGAGGCGGAGCAAAATCCTCAAGATAAGTCAGAGTCATCATGTCGTAAGTAGTATTTGTATCAAGCTCATCAAACATAAGAGGCATATCTGTAAAGAATGGTGTAGTGGGAGGAGTGGACAAATGAAATTTAGATACATAAGAGAACATCTTCTGTTCCCAAAATACCACTTGATGAGAGACATGAAGATGACAAAAAAGAGGATCACAACAATGATAGCCTTTATGTTCAACCCCATACCCTGAGAAGCAACACAGATGAGTGTGACGTTCTAATTAGAATGCTCATATGGTTGAAGGAATACAAAATAAGCACACCTAAACACACGAAGACTGGTATAGGTAGGTGGCGTGTCATACAATTGCTTATATGGGGTTTGATTATTGATGGTAGAAGTAGGGACACAGTTTATAGTATAGACGGTTGTGAGAGCGACTTCCCTCAAAAAATGCTCAAGACATGAAGAAGAGATTAAAAGAGCACGGACAGTGCTTAAGATAAGGTGATGTTTGTGCTCAACACGACCATTTTTGTTGGGAGGTACGAGGACAATAATAGTGAGAAAATGTGCCATTTTGACAAAGGAATCTAAAAAAATGAGTTTCTTTATATTTTGGGCATCATAAGCATAAAAAATTTTGATGGTGGAAGAAAATTGAGTTTTGACCATTTGTGAAAAATCGTAGTATATTTATTATAACTCAAAGCGCTATTTCATAAGAAATTACTAGGTAAAACGAGTGAAATCATTGACAAAAATGACAAAGTATTTTGATCTCCCTATGGTGGCATTAGGTGAAGGCCCCAGAACATCATAATGTATGAGATTAAAGAGTGCATGAGACATAGAGATACTAGTATTAAATGGTAAAGCAGATTATTTTGCAAGCTGACAGGATAGACAATCTACTTTATCATTTTGAATAAGACCTAACTGATCACTTGAAACTAAAAGTTGTAAATGACCAAAAAATACATGACCTAATTGAGAATGCCATAAGGCAAGAGTAGGACTAGTAGCAGCAGGAGCTGTAGTTTGGACAAATGAAGGATTAGGTGAGGAAATGTGAAGATGCATGAGCTTGTACAGACGACCATGCTTATGGCCTATCCTGAGAGTGTGTCCCGTCTTCGGATCCTGTATAATACAACTAGTTAGAGAAAAGAGAATAGTGTGACCAAGATCATAGAGTTGGCCAAGAGAAACAAGATTAAGAGTAAGGTTTGGGATCAGATAAGTGTGAGGAAGAAAGACATTAGAAGTGGAAATATGGCCTATGTGACTAACATGCATTTACGAACCATCAGTAATGTAAATGATAGGTAAATTAGAAGAAGATGTAGTGGAAAAGAAAAGTGTAGGATTAGATGACATATGGTTGCAACAAGTAGAATCAAAATACCAAGAAGAGTTACCTAGAACAACTAAGAAAGCGGTAGAGAGTGTACAAAAAATAGAAAGAACTTATTTGACAATAGCTTCAACATCATGACGAGTGCATGATATAAAGTGAATCAGTAAAGGATGAGTCAGATGCAACAATAGTTGCAAATATAAAATGAGTCGAAGAGTGATATTGGCTATGAGTCGTGGGTGATTCAGAAGAGGCCCTGTCCTGAAGAGAATTGTTTGAATGATCCATGAAGTGAGCAAAATATAAGCCACAAAGAGGAACCAATGGTGTTGGAGTAGAACTAGATAAAACAATGGGCACTAGTGAATCCGGAAGGCCAAAAATAGGTGGGAACTTGGTTTAGTTGGCCCAAAATAGGTTAAAAAAATGAGTGAATTGGCCTGAAAAGAACTTAAACCAATGCAGCAACTGGGGCTGATGTCAGCATAGGTAAGGCTGACGTCAGTAGGCATGAGGCTTATGTTAGCAAGGAAATGCGTGACGAACATTAGTAGGAGAGAAAGCGCGACACGTGTTAGCAGTGAGACGTGGCAAGCGTGAGACGAGCCGAAGGGTTGACATTAACGTCAACAGGGTTGACGTCAGTGAGCAACGACGTAGGAAATGCGCGTGAGAGAAACTTGTGAAGACGCGTGGCAAAAGTAGCAGCGACAAGAATTGACTCGCCAACCGTTGGGCGGCAGTTCGTGAGGAGACGAAGACTCTGGTGTAACAAAAATGTTGAAATAGTATGTAAACGCAGAACACAGATTCAATAAAGAAGATGGTGATTTGTGGTGGTCTAATGGTGCTAAAGAAGAGACGATGTGACTAAGGAAAAATTGTAGGTTTTGATACCATGTTACAAAAGCAGAGAGAGAAAGAGAGAGAGAATATGTGTTATATTGAATTGAATAAATGAACAATGTGTACAAGGCTCCTTTATATAGGAGGAGAAAAAAGCTAAGGAAGGAAAAAACATCTATAGTAATATATAAAAGAAGTAATAATATCTATACACAAGGTAATATATTGTATACAGAATATAATATATTTAACAATGATGATGATGAAACTTTTATGGATATAGTAAATCTTTTTGAACTATACATGTTCGATGCCCAAACTGTTGTACCAATTAACTCAAGGGATTGGCCTATTGATCAAGCCCATAGGTTTGTGGGTGTATTCATTCCACAGTTTCACGTTCTAAATCTCTTAGATACAAATATTTTTTTGAGACCATTTTATATCAGATTTTGCTTTAACTTTAATTGGACCGCTGGTTGATAGCAAGACTATTTCCAAAATTAGTCAGTATATTCGGCCGAATAACAACTTTAAAAAAAAAAAAAAATGTTGTCCCAATCCTTTTTTTAAAGCTATTTTTAAGCGTGTGGACATCACGAGCTCATTATCATTTTCAAAAAAAAAATTGTCCTCAACTGGTTATGGATATTATCAATGTCATGTATATATCAAACATGTCATCAAAAGTTTGTAGAGGAGTACCACTTGAATTAATTTTTATTGTAGGTAAGGTTTTTGTTTTTATTCACTTCAATAAATTAAAATTAAAAAAAAAAAAATAAGTCGAGGAATGAAATCACTTTCTGTGGATGCAATTTTGTATTACCAAATGTGTTTTTGTTGTATTGCCCCCTTTTTTTTTTTTTTTTGAAAAGACGTGTAAAAATAAATAGAAGACATGATAGAAATAAATTAATAAGTAACTTATTTAGGATGTCTCCAAAAAAGACCTTAATCATCAATGACTATTCTTTGAGCAATATTACGGTGCCATTTGGTAACACTTACGTTTTTTGTTTTCAGTTTATATTTACAAAAATTTAAAAAACTTAAATAAAAATTTGTTTGGTAAATTTTTGATTTATAAATCAGTGATCTCAGTTTATAAATTTGACAAAAAAATATAAACTCAAAAAATGAGTTTATGTTTTGAGTATTTTTTTTTTTTTTTTACCACCCAACACTAGCCACCACCTACCACCATTTTCCGCCACCGTCTTTTGCCACCACCGTCTTCCGCCTGCCACCACCATTTTCCGTCACTGTCTTCTGCCACCCATCTGCCACCACCAGCCACCACCCGCTACCATCACCCACCTGCGACCCACCAGCCACCACCAGCCACTACCTACTCGCCACCACCACTCACCTCCCGCCACCACTACTACCACCACCACTACCACCACCCACTCGCCACCACCACACACTCCCTGCCACCACCACCACCCATCACTCACCTACCACCCACCACCCACTCCCCCCACCACCACCACCACCACCACCCACCACCCACCTGCCACTACCATCCATCCGCCCGTCACCACCACTCACCAACCACCACCACCACCATCCACCACCGCCACCACCATCCACCACCACACCACCACCACCAACACTACCACCCACTACCCACCGCCACCTAGCCACCACCACCACCACCCACCGCCACCTAGCCGCCACCACCACCACCCACCACCCATTCGCCACCACCACCCACCACCCACTACCCACCACCCGCCACCACCACCCACTCGCCACCACCCACCACCCGCCACCATCACCCACCTACCCACCAAAGATCACCACCCGCCACTATCACTCACCCACCCACAACCACCACCCGCCACCACCACCCACCACATCACCCACCACTACCCGCCATCTACCACCCGCTATCCACCACCATCCACCCACCCGTCACCGCTTTCCACCACCGTCTTCCGATGCCACCACTTGCCACTTGCTACTACCCGCCATTTGCCACCACTTTTCACCACCGTCTTCTACTATCACCACCCATCCACCCGCCACTTGCCACCACTTTCCACCACCGTCTTCTGCCACCATCACCCACCACTTGCCACCATTTTTCACCATCGTCTTCCGCCACCACCACCCGCCATTATTTTCCACCACTGTCTTCCGCCGCCACCACTCGTCACCACCCACCACCCGCCACCATTTGTCATTTCTCACTCTTTTTTATATTTTTAAATTTTTTAAAACATTTTGTCTAAACCAAACACATTTGTAGTTTATGTTTTTCTAAAAATAAACAAAAACCAGTTTATAAAATTTTTGTAAATATAAACTGAAAACGTAAACGTTACCAAACAGGCTCGCATGAATTAAAACTCTTATTAAAAACACACATGTCCAAATATCATTGGATGTTCAAATATGATTGCTTTTTTAACAACTAATTGGGATAAAAAATTTCATCTAAAAAGTTAAATATTTTTTGTATGAAATTATTTTGTGCTTGTATTTATTAGCGATATTTTTAAAATTTTGTTGCTAAAACTCATTTCTTAACTTTATTGGTCTTCTAATATTTTTTACAAAAAAATTTAATTCCTAAAACCATTAATATTATATGTTGTAGTGGTTTTTTATATTTTATTTTTTGCATTGAGTTAAATTTTCTCTCATTGTCTTTGAAAATGAAATTCAAATTGGTAGATAATGAAACTGATCAATTCCTATCCACAATTAATAGAAGAAAATTTAAAAATATCATGAGAATTATTAATTGGCATTAGATTAAGTAAGAAAGTCCAACATCACATAATACCCATAATCCTTATAGTTTACTTCTTGTTAAATTTTTATTTAATTTCTTTTTTTAATAAGAAAAAAAAGGATACTCTGAGGTGTCATCAATACATCTGTGAGCTTATGCCCTGTGATAACTGGGTGCTTGCCTAATTTGATCTAATCCATAGGAAGAGGCCCACTACCAACCCATAGGAAGAGGCCTACTATCGAGGCACCAATGGAGCTCAACCACACCTAATACAGGGCAAAGTTTCCGTAGAGAGCCAGCTGCAAAGCAACAAATTCACCTCCCCTCCCAAGGATTTGAACCTGAGTTATGTCTATAGAGAAGGATGCCTTTTCCACTAGGCCATCACCCTTAGTGGTTACTTCTTGTCAATTTGATCCTTTAAATTTAACTGCATTAGTGTTACCATTGAATTTTGGGTCAAACACTAACAAATCTTAAATAGTGATCTTATGAATTGTTTGGTACTTTTTTTTTTTTTTTAAAATTATTTTGTTTACTTTTTTCTTTTTTTAATAGACCCAAAGGTCACATTCTATTGTGAATTACATAAAAGGCCAAGTATAAACACACGCGTGTTATGTGTTGATGGACAAATATGCGTTTTCTCATAATATTGAAATTGCTAAACATAACACTTTAAAAAAAAAAAAATCTGGTATACTTTTCCTAAATATAATACTTTAATGTAATACACCCAAAACATAGTAATTCAATGTAATATACTAAAAACTTTTAGTGTACTTCTTTCAAACGTAATACTCCAATCAATGTAACACACAAAAACTCCTTAGCGTACTTTTTCCAAATGTAACGCTCCAAGATAACAAACTAAAAAACATCTTAGGCCTTGTTTGGCATGATTTATAAAACTTAAAAAGTCAAAAAGCCACTATCCTATTCAAGTCACATCATCTTATTTAAGTCACATCACCTCTCTAACACATCACTTCAAACCCAACCCATACCCAATCCATATTTCATAAAAAGTCAAAAAGTACACTTATTTAGATCATCTCAAACAACTCCTTAGTGTACTTTTTCTAAACGTAATACTCTAGTAACACACAAAAATTCTTTAGTGTACTTTTCTCAAACGTCGCACTCAAATGTAGCATATTAAAAAACTCTTTATGTAACACACAAAAACTCTTTAGTATATTTTTTCTAAACATAATACTCTCTTTAGTGTATTTTTCTTAAACGTAACACTCTAATATAACACACTAAAAAACTTCTTAATGTATTTTTTCTAAACGTAACACTCTAACATAACACATTAAAAAACTTCTTAGTATACTTTTTACAAATGTAATACTCCAATGTAACAAACTAAAAAATATCTTAGTGTACCTTTCTCAAATGTAATAACGTAACATTCCAAAAAAACTCATTAATGTATTTTTCCTAAACGTAACACTCCAATCAATACAATACACAAAAATTCCTTTGCATATATATATATATATATATTTCTTTCAAAAGTAATATTTTAATGTAACACTTCAATATAACATCAGAAAATCACACTAACTGAAATGTAGATTTCCATACTCGAAAAGCAACACTTCAGTCACCAATCCCTCCAAAAAAATCTTGAACACCTCACATTTCCATTTGCATCCCAAAAATGAATCAGAAAATTAGAAGAATGAATCATAAAAGGACATTCACTTAAATGACACCAAATCAAACAAGTACGACTTTCCAAAACAAAGAGGACTAATTAATAAGATGGATCCACATTTCCTTATATGGAATTTATGGTAATTTTTCTTGAATATTTTCTATTATGTCATTTAGTCCAATTCAAAACTGTTAATTTAGATATTAAATTGAAATCAATTGTCAAAATAGTATAGTTTATCTCCTTAAAGTGATTGGCATCTAATTTTGAATGGTGCATTTGTTTTTAAATATGTCATTTTTGTCCTTAATTTCTATTTAATTTATTAATAAATATTATCAATTGATTGTGGAAACTCTGTAACTCTCAGGCATATGGAGTCACAATTGAGGAGAGCAACCCTAGAATTTCTTCTTCCTATTTTTCTTATTATAATTGAGCCATATATGGGACTACACAATATAGGGACCATGAGGGAAACAATTTAATGGAAACAGCAAAAGAATTTTTGACATATTTGTTTAGTACTGCTAAAAGAGACACAGGATGTCATTACTACTGGTCATGACAGATAAGGACATGTATTTAATAAAAATGGATGGTTAAGTTCTATTAGTGTCTTGGTAGTGGGTTTTTTAACAAGTCAATAACTAATTATCCTAAGATTTGGATTCACAGATGTAGTGATAATATCTCACAACATTCTTTTCTTTTTGATTTTAATAAAAAAAAAAAAAATGTACCAATAATTGTTATTGCTGGTGATAATGTTGTAAATGTATAATGACTCAACCTTTCCTATCACTTGATGTCTATTCTTAAAGAGGTCCCCCCTTACCAAAACAATCCAAAAACACTGGACTTGACCCCACCCACCTTCCTAATAATTCAACCACAATTGGGTAGATATAGTTTGTCTTGATGGATCTTACCTTTAATGATCACCAGTCAACCAGAGCAATATTATTGTTGGCACTATAATATATAACCGTTTTAAAAATTAAATTTAAAATTTTTAAAAGTAAAAATTTTATTATAAAAGATATTTAGTGACAAAATTTTTTTAAAAAATTTTTATTGACAAAATTTAAAAATGTTACTAATAAATACATTTTGAAGAACAAAATAATTTGTTCTGAAAAGGATTTATTTTTTAAAATAAAAATTTAGTCTAAAAAAGATAATAATTCGTCACTAATATCTAATTTTCATTACTAAAAATATGATAATAACACTTTTCGTAACAAAAATATTTAATTTCTAAAAAATAATTTAATCATTAAATTTTGATCTTCAAAACTTTAATGTTTTTGTAGTGTAGGTCGATTCGATGGAATCCATATGCCATGTGCTTACTTGGTAGACCAAATTGGAAAATGCAGTCTCATATATCATCAACTGGAGTTAACCTACTTAGCCTTCCTTTGACATGTCAAAAAATTTAATTTTTTAGTTATTTTAATCAAAAAAAATAAAATAAAATAGGCTAAAAGTCAATAAGACTAAATGTCACATCTAAACCATAATTATTTTATTTTTTTTTTCTACAAAAGTCAAAAAATCTATTTCAAAGGAAACTTTTTAACTCCAAGCTAAAAAAGCCAAAAAATTAAAAAGCAAACTCACCTCCCAAACTAATTATTAGTCGGAATTTTTGGGATAAGCTGCTTTACATATTTCCTCTTTTCATATTTTTCATACTTTTTTTTGTGACTCTAACTCGGGCACGCACAAATGATCTGAATAATTTACTTGGTAAATCACATTGTAAAGGTTATTCATACAAAAAATTACTTTATCATAGAATTATAAATATAGGAACAAATCGCATTTTATTTTATAAATTGATTATTTAAATTTACAATCATATTTATTGTTTATTTTATAAAATAAAATGTGCTTTGTTCTTGTATTTATAAATGTCCGATGAAATTAATTTTTTTCATGGATGACTTTTATTGCGGGGCGTATGAGGTAAATTGTTTAGATTATTAAATTGGAGCCTACAAGAGCAGTGTCGACTTCAAAAAATTTATAGATGGGGTCATTCAAAAATTTTTAAGCTTCGGAAATTTTATTTTAAAAAAAAAAGAAGTTAAAGCTAATTAACATTTGAACTTCTCCACCTTCAAGTAAAATATTTTATTAATAAAATGCTAAAAAAAAAAAGAGTAAATACATAAACTTTTACAATTGTATTTGACAAGGTGTCATTTTTTTGAATTATTACATGGGACTTTGATAGAGAGCTCTAGTAGAGCTGCTCTAAAAGCAGCTCTACTGAGCTAGCACACCAAAAAAAAAAAAAATAACGGAAAAAGAAAAACACAAGGAGAAAAAAGATAAATTAATGCTATTTTAGAGCTCTTCTTTTAGAGGTCTAAAACATTTTTCTTATTACATGATACTGTTGGCGCACCATTTAAACCATCCAATGCAAAGGTGACACGTGACAAGCAAGGGCCCCTGCGGAATACATCAAGATAATGAAGAGTCCCACTTTTGAAGGGACTCACGTTAGTTGCGAATGCAAATTTTCATCCAATGGAGATGCTAAACAACACTTGAATGACACATGGAGAGGAAGTTAACAAAGAAGCGGTTATCAGCAGTTACACAGGCACGATGAGGAGTTCATGGCCCCGAGGTGTAGAAAAATGGAAGGAGATCATGGCAGAAGATAATAGCCTAACTGTTTTGAAGGAATAGACTATAAATAGATGAAAGCAAAGATCAAAGAGACTCCCTCGACCAAATCCAAACTCTACGTCTTTGTCAATTTCATTTATTTCTAAATTTTTGCACTTTACTTTCTTGCATTGCACTTACTTTTCATAGGAATAGATTAGCCTTGTAATTTCAAAACTCGATCGGTTTAAAGTTTCAAAATCGCTGTTACTAAAGGTAACATATTGTAATTGTTTATTCAATTAATCAATTGCAGTTTTTTGTCCAATCTCTCTCCCATTTTGTTACGAATTTAAGCAACAAATTTTGGTTCATCTTTTCAACATAACACAAATGAGTCATAACAAACACTACAATAAGTCATAATCAAGTAATAATTAACATCACAATAAGTCATTACTAAAAATTACAAATTATAATTGATATATATGGTACACATCTCAAAATAGGGTGTGCATTACAAAATTTTTAGTGTGTTTTTGATTTGTTTTAATTCAGTTTTACACATTATAGTAGCACACAAATAGTACTGTTTTACAATAAAATGTAAAAAGAAAACGAAAAAGTCTAGTAACTAAGACTTAACAATCCATATTTTTTTGGATTTGTATTTGTGTGGTGAAAATGAAGTTTGTGTAGTGTGAGATTCATATATAAAATAAATTTAAATTATAAAATGATAATTTTAAATAATTAAATCTGAATTTATAGTATTATTGAAAAGAAAATTAGAGTACCTATATGGTAACAAACATGTAATATTGATGATTAAGTTTTATCCGCCCAAAAAATGATGATTAAGTTTTAGTTATGTACTGAGATTCCAAGTGCCAAACTCTGTGGGTTCGATGTGTTTGTGTGGGGCTCGTTTTGTGTCTTTTTGAGGTAGGTTGGTGGGGTTTGCAAATGTGCTGGCAGACATATATTACTTCAGCTCTGTTTTTGTTGGTGGCATATGGTGTGCAACCTTAAAGGGTTGCACACCATAACAGGACCCTAAATATTTTATATCATATATATTTTTGATAATTTTATTTTTTAATTATAATTATTTTTTTAATTTTTAATTATGATATTATTTTAAGATTTTGATTATGATTTTTTTTTTGTGTTTAATTATATATATTTTTTAAAATTTGTTTTAGTTATTGTTCAAAAAATATGAAATTATATATTTTTTTTCTATAATTATAAAATATTTATATACCATAGTTTTTCCTTTTATTTTATTTAAATTTAAGGTAACTACCATTCTTCTTCACTTATCCACCAAATTATTAGTTGTGTTGGAGACATCAGTCAAGCGTGGAGATGATGAAATTGATACCTAATATTCAAAGGAAAATGAGTGACATCCCTAATTTTAGGGATTCCTATGACCCAAAATGACCTGGACCATTCATGCGTGTTGTTGTTGTTGTTGTTTATTTATTTTTATTTTATCTCTCTCACATGAGTGGTCCAGATTATTTTGAAGGTCATGAGAGTCTCCAAATTTGGGGTCTCAATCATTGTTAATATTCAAATGCCTTTCTAATTTGATAGCCTACCTAACATATACCAAATTTTCAACTGTAGTGCCTTTTTCTTTTCTTTTTTTTTTTTTTTCGAAAAAAAGAAATGTTCTGAGGTGTCATCACTGCATCTGTGGGCCTAATCCTCAGGATAATCAATTGCCGGCTTGATTTGACCTAATTTATAGAAAGGAATCCACCACCGAGACACCAATGGAGTTCGACCACACGCCACAAACGAGCCTAGATATTGAGCGGAGTACAGGGCGAAGTCTTCGAAGAGAGCCAGTTATGAAGCAACGGATTTTGCCCTCCCAAGTTCGAACTTGAGTCATGCCTATAAAGTGAGATACATTCTCTACAGGCGACCACCCCCGGTGGTCAACTACAGTACTTAACAACCTTTCGTATAGAATAAACATCTACCCACAGGTTTTCCTTATATGTGGTTTGAGGCACATTTCCTTTTCTTCGTATCCTGCCCAGTTGCAACGTTATTAATTTAAAAGGACTTACTTGTAAGTCGTAATAGGTGAACTTATTATTCAATAAGTCTTATAATAATGACGTTTTTCATAAAACCCTATTAAAAAATGTCATTAATTGATAATTTTCAGCAACAGTTTAACAATTTTATAATAAACATCTACCCACAGGTTTTTCCTTATATGTGGTTTGAGGCACATTCCCTTCTCTTCGTATCCTGCCCAGTTGCAACGTTATTAATTTAAGGGGACTTACTTGTAAGTCGTAATAGGTGAAGTTATTATTCAATAAGCCTTATAATAATGATATTTTTCATAAAACACTATTAAAAAATGTCATTAATTATTAATTTTCAGCAACAGTTTAAAAATTTTATTACAAAAAATGTTACTAATTATAAGTTTTAGTAACAGTTTGAAAAAATCGTTAAAAAAAAGTTACTAATTTTCAACTTTCATCGACAGTTTAAAAAACTTCGTTATAGAAAAACATTACTAATTATAAGTTTTAGTTACAATTTATAAAAATCCTGATAAAAAAAGTTACTAATTATTTGATTTGGGTAAATTACAAATGCACTTCCTGAGATTTGCTTAAAGTACAGATTGCCCCTTGTGATTTGGAAAATTACAAATATCCCTATGTCAGAATTTTTTATTTAACAGAATTAACTAAAAAACTGAAATTAATAATTACTCTTCTATACAATAATAAAATTACATAAATTATTAATTGAAGCATATTTCTAATACCATTAAAAATTGTTAATTGACTTCATGATTTATTAATGAAAGGGGCGATTTGTTATGAAATTAGAAATATCAAGGAATTGGATGTAATTTCTAAAATCACAGGGGGTGATTCGTATTTTACTCAAACCTCAGGGGTGTATGTGTAATTTAGCCTATTAATTTTTAGCAACATATACAAATAATTGTCACAAAAAATTATTTTTAATGACTATTTTATTAGTACTTATTCTCAATAAGATTTGATAAAAATTAAGTTCAACTATTAAGACCTATTTTAATTTACTCTTAGCTTTTTTTATGATTATTACTTGTGTTTCAAACTAATGCAGGCGCTCAAATTTTACTATGCTTATGTATATATTCATTATTAAAAAAAAAAAAAAAAAAAATCATCACATTTCACTGTACAAAGTTTACAAAACAACTACTATAATTGAACCTAGTAAAATATGAGATGGCCAACATGATGTCTGTTCCAAAATCAACCTACGAAACTCAAATGTTTTCTCATATTGAGATGGTCAATATGAAAAAAACTTAACCCTTAAACAAATCGTTGAAAAGCCTCGTATTTACTTTCTTAAAATATGAGAATTAATTGCTTACTTGTCTACTTTCTTAAAATATGAGAATTAATTGCTTACTTGTGAAAAAAAAAAAAAAACTAATAATTATCATAATAAAACATTGATTATTCCTCTATTTTTTCTATAAAATTTATAATAGTGGGAATCAAAGTAGCACTGTTGTATAACTCTATCAACTATTAAATTATATATATATATATATCACAAAAAGTTAAGGTGAAAATTTTCATAAATGGAGGAAGATGTAGACACTAATGAAATATTACAAAAAGTTGATAAAGTGGATTAACTATTTTATAAATTGAAAAATTATTAAAAATACTTGTAAAAATGGAAAATTTTATGGTATCCACTATAGACACTTTATTTTGACTAGCCTTAAAACTTGGACGTTTTCTGTTGATTACTCGATGATGAAAATTAGAATGTGTTTCTCACAAAATTTTCAATAAGAAAGATGAAATTTGTACTTTATTTCCAAACCTAAGCCTGTTTTGGCCAAGTACTTAGGCCCTTTCAAAAACTTTCTTTCGAAACCTTCTTTCCGCGCTTCATTTTGTATATTTCCGTAATGTTTCAAGGCTCATTTTTAAAACTTCAAAATCAAACATTTTCTCAGGAAATAGAGCAAAAAATAGTGTGAAAATAGGAAGAAGTGACGAATTCTAACAAAAAATCCTATTTCGTGCCAATTAGTTAGGCCTTGGCTAGTGTTTTGGTCGACTGGCTGACTAACGTTTTGGTCGGCCAAGCCATGTTGGCTAGTTTTCCCAAAAATAGAGCAATTTCAGCAGAATTCTTGCTAGAAGTGTGTGGAACATGCTATTCCAGATATTTCTTAATATAGTCATGTACGAGATACACACCTCCTTACCCTGGCCCTGTAGACGTCCCCGAACGCATCCCGGGGAAAGGAGTGCGAGTCCCTCCCCGTTCTGGTTCGATATTGGGTCATTACAGTTCAAAGGACTCAAATGTCACGGTTCTCAATCTTGAACCAAAGAGTCCAAATCCGGCAAATCGTTTTGAAAACAGATTTTTTTGAAAGAAGTGCCAAACATGGACTGCTTTGCCAGATACAGAGTCGCCACCTAAATATTTTATAATGGAAAATTTAGGAAACCCTGACTCGGTGCCGAAGGCCACGTGTCCGTCATCACCAAAGTTGCCTCGGCTCCGGGACCTGGGTACGATTAGGAAGGTCACCGTGAGCACCCCGCCGCCCAAAGACCTCTACTAACCATGATATCTTATTTTGAAAACATTGTATGTTCTTATTTCGGTTATTAGCCTAGGTTACTATGTGATGCGCACAGCATACAAGTATAGACTGAGTCGCCTGAATTGGAACTAAACATTTTATGTTTGTTTGTTTGAAAATGGTTTGATGGTGCTACCCCGCAGGTAGGCTACGACGTGAATTTGCCACCCTCAGGTGGGCTTAGAAAAAAAAAATGATTTTGCCACTATCTAGTGGGCTTAAAACAAACAGTCAATGATTTGTTCCACTTCAAGTAACTCAACCTCCACCTACAGGCATTCAAGGCAGTTATATCACATAAGCATATAGCCTCATGGTAAGCATGCTATTCATGGCAACACTCACACGCATGCAAGGATGCTAAAGCGTAAAACTCACCGAGTACTCCAAACCAAAACAGAAGCTCGTTAGAAATCATGCATGATCCTAAGTATACAACAATGCCTAGTGCAACACATGCAAAGATGCAACTATAACAGGCTCGGCTATTCTAAACATGGCATATGGAATGCTACAACTAACACGTATTCAATTTGGAATTGAAATACAAATGCAGTTTGTATGATGCCGAGCCCTATGCAAAAACAGATGAATGATGCAAACATGCTGTCATACTATATGCTAATTGAAATATGCCCTATATCTAACCATCATAAGCAGGTAAATAAAAGGGAAGAAAGACGTGGGGTTGGAAGACATACATCACACTCACCCATACTTATTTACAATTATGCCCTCGCGCAGAGGGTCCAAATAAATATACAGTCCCGAATAAAAGAATAGTACAGTCCAAAATATACAGTCCAAATAATATACAAATTCCTAATTAATTAACAAATTAACTAAGAAAAATAAAACTGGCATGCAAGCCAGGGACTGCCTTGATTCTGCTCCGGATGATGGAATGATGCATGTTTGGGCTGCTTTGCACGGAAATCCACGGCGATGCCCCAATTAGCCTATGTTTTGTAATGTTTCTTGAAAAGCGCGCCAAGCCTCGGAAGACTGCTGATTCTTGATATGCTGCAACAGAGAGCAAGAAAGGGGCATAGCAATGTATTTTCACAGATATATGCATGTCTCGATTCTCGTGCCACCAATCACGCATCTCGATGCATGGTGGCCGAGGAGCCGAATTGCACAACTTGATATAGAATGAATGCATATGAACACTACAACAAAACCTAACTCCATCATGGATAATTCGGAGTGTCGGTGACTTGGGAATTGAGACCCGCTCCGTCACTCGGAGTACGGAACGCACCTCGTTTTCCGTGCCCGGGCTAACTCCTATCCCGAACACGATGCAATGTGCATGACATGCATGAAATGCAACTAACATACAATCCTAACATACACAATGCTATGAAATGGCATACACGCTAAACGAGGTAATACATAACCAAGCATACACAATGCTATGGATGAAATGGCATACACAATGCAATAATGGGCTTACACCAACATGAGAGAGCCTCAGCCACACTCACATAGGAGGCCATCAGATGAAAACAAGACACCTCAAAATGCGTGCATGCGTGCACGCAAATCGAGGACGGACCCTCGGGCACCGAAATGCCACTCTAATGAGACATGGCAAAGACATGGAATATGACATGCAAACATGCAAAAATCAGTGTCAAAATGAGGGGGAAAACAGCCCCGAAACCCGGTAAAACGAAACCCGATGCATGGAATTACTCTCGAAACATGGATTTTGGTGTATGAAATGGCTTATAACTACACAATGCATACATAATTGGTACATAACATGAAAAATCAGAAGCAAGGAAGCCCCAAAACTAGCATTTTTACAGTTCAAAACATGGCCAAATAGCAATCACAAATAGGGCTAAAATGGCATACAAAAATGGCTCCGCAAGGGAGGCAATAAAGCAAGTGATAGATGAAAAGCCCAAAAAGAAAAATATCCTTCTACAACACTGAAGAGGGACCAAAAATATGAACATTTACAGTTTATGACGGTCCCCAAATCAGTATGAAAACATGCTAAAAATGCAATGCAAGATTAAGGCCACAAAAGGGTATAACATGAAGTAGGCAAAATATTCATCAAACAGCCAAAGACCCTTCATGAAACATGACAAGGGGGTCAAAATATGGCTACTTTCAGTTCTGAGCATGGCCGAAAACAGGAGCAAGATAAGCCTAAAAAATCATGCAAAAATAGGGACCAAAGAGGGGCAATGAAGCAAGTCACACATGGAGGTCCCAAACAAGGTTGAGCCCTTCTTCCATGTTGAAGAGGGGCTCAAAATAGGCCCAACTAAAGTTTACATCATGCTCAAAAACAGACTAAAAATGGGCTAGAAATACTATGCAAGATTATGGCATTCAAGAGGATATTGAAGCAAGTACCAAATGGGGGTCTCAAACAGTGTTGAGCCCTTCAAAAAACATGTAAAATAGCTCAAACTAAGCCTAGTTACAGTTGGGGTCGGAGCCCAAAACAGCAAGCAAAGAGGGTAGAAAAATGATACAAAAATTGAGCTCAAAAGGGGAAATGAGTGCTCACCCTTGTAGACCAAAACCTTGGCTGCTTCTAGGACTGAAAATGGTGCCTCTTAGCTACTGGAAAGCCCCTCAAGATGCTGGAAATGGAGTAGTGGTGGTGGTGCTTGGTGGTGATGAAGAAATGGGGTTGGAACTTGGTTGTTTTTGAGCTTGGAAGTAGAGAGGGAGAGAGATGTGTATACAAGACTCTCCAACAATTTTTTCTAACCCTAAAAACAGACCTGGATAGTTTTGTTTTGTTTTGTCAGCTAGCCACCGTGCCTCCCTCCGAGGGAGGTTCCCCTTTGAAAACTCGAGTTTTGTGAATCATGTTAAGAATGTTCTGCTTTGTTTCGTTTGACTAATGTACATTGAGCTTAGTTCCTTTTGGTGATACCTGTATGGTGTTGCATAACTTATGAACTTTTGTGGTCATATATATGTATAAAGTTTTAAATTATCTATCTCATGTTTGTCTGCATAGCTCGATGGACGTTGTATTTTGTATATTTGCTTCATCAGTCCCTCTATTTATATGATTTTCAGGTTAGAGGCCTTCGGTAATCCCAGGATTACTGGCCAGTTACGACGCTAAACCTATGGGGACAGGTTTGGGTCGTGACATAAGACACTTAGGAAAGCACACTTGCATTTACATCTTAACTCATATACGTATAACACAAATGCAAATGCTCCTAACTCTTTCCTAGACTCCTTATTGCTCAAATGGACTAGTGTGTGAGTTATTAACTCATGCTCTGATATTACTCTATCATGACCCAAACCCGTCCCTAAAAGTTTGGTTCATAATTGGCCAGTAATCATACAATTACCTGCGACCTCATATAGAAAACAAAATTTTTTAATTATAGGGCCTTAAGCGGAATAAAATATTATAAATAACATCCATTGAGCAGTGCTTAAATGATTATGATTAGGATAAACTCCCATATATATATATATGTATATCATGATTTCCAAACATAACTTATATACATAGGAGTCAACAACATTAAGTTTACATATTCATAAACCCATTTAACAAAACCAAACAAAAGACTCAACATAAAACATAACACCAAAAAGACAAAAGCTCCATCTTGGAGGCTTGACCAAATAGGTCCTCATAAGCGATTTCCTGAGGCTGACTCTAAGGTTGAACTCCATGCTAATCACCTACATTCATATATAATAGGGGGTGAGCGAAGCTCAATGAGTAATAATAATGTAAATGGATAATAATTGAGTTAAAAACACAAAAAGCATTTAACGTAAAACAATAATTTTTGTCAAAATTTAAACAAATAATGGCTTTCTTCATATTCGAATTTGACAATTGATCTCGGGTCCAATTATACAAAACGGCCTTGGTCCCATCAACGTTACAAAACAGCCTCAGGCCCAACATATTACAAAACGGCCTCGGGCCCACATATAACTTCATTATTATTCATTCTATACCATAGCATTTGTAAAACATTAATCGAAATTCATTCATATCGCAATGCAATTTCAAAAATATATATACATGTATAACGTTCATATTGTTTCAAATAATAATTAAGAACATATCTTTACAAACTTATTACTCGCATTGATTTAGGCCTTGCGATGATCCTTCGTGCAAGCGACCTACATAACATAGCACATATGCAAATTCAATAAATAATTCGTACAATTCCATTTTTATTCAATCACTTTACTATCAATAGGTTTCTAATTCTCCAGAAGGTCTAAATAAGTTCAAAAACATGCTTAGAAGGTCGGATAAGTCAACGGAAATTGATAGAATTTTCTCCTATTTTCGCACGTGAAGAAGCCCCTCATCGCACTTGCGGAAGGTGTCGCATGTATGGGCTGCACATGCAATTAAAATAGTGTGTCAGGCTCTGCTCTACCTTGTATTCCTTACGTGCGGGGCTCACAGTTGCACGTGCAGTTCTTGGCTCAGTTGAGCAATCCAAAATTTGATCCAAGTTTTCAAGCTTTCAAACTCATTTTCAGGCCTCAATTCACGTAAAACCACTTCAAAAACATGATATACCTTACATAAGTACAGTGTAATTCAAGCTCAATTGAATTAAAACATGCTTTAATTTCTAAAATAAAACCTCAAATTCCATGAATTCATGATCTCCTTCATTTTCTTTCCAATTCAAATGGACACACATCTTGTATGTAAACTTTTGAGTTCAAAACATACAATTTCTAAGAATTAAGGCTCAAATTCTCACAATCAAACTCAAGTCAAGTCATTTCAAAGGAATTGACCCTCAAATCAAGTAAATCCAAAGAATCAAAGTTTAATTTCATGATTACAGCTCCCTTAAACTTACAACTCAAAAGCCTAACTCCCTTAGGTGTTTAATCTTCATTTTCTTCCTTGAATTCAAGCAATTGAAGTGTTATTCCAAGAGTTCAAGTTGAATTCTACATAACTTAAGCATAATTTCTTGAGTCTCCTTCAATTTCTCCACTTGCCCTAAGTTTTCCTTTCCTCCAAGTTTGAACTCTCTTTCCTTGACTTCTCTTTCCTTTCTTTTCTCTTTTGTTTCCTTTCCAACACCATGTTGAGTCTAGCTCCTTCTACACTTAAGTTCAATATATATATATATATATATATATCTACACATCTTAATTAAATCAAATTAATTCATTCTGAATCAAAATTTTACCAAACCTCTCATTAGGCTCTAAATATTAGGTTGATCACAAATATTTACTCAATTTTGGTTTCTGGTGTCTTTAAGGCTTTTAATTTTCAATTTAAAGTTGTAATTTCAATAGGTTTTTCTACGAACAACAAATATAAGTTCAAATTCAAAAAAATCACTCAATATGCAATTTCACATCAAACACATAATCACATGTATAATTAAGAAATTAAAGTATAATACGGGGTAGGTTTATCACACTAATATATATATATATATATATATGTATGTTTGTAGAGAGAGAGAGAGAGAGAGAGAGAGAGAGAGAGAGAGAAGCATTCAAGAACATTGGAATCAAGAAGATGCATAACCCTAAGATCTAACAAAGAAAGAAGATCACCTGAGGGATGAAATATAGCGTCAGATGGTCTTGCTACTGCATATAGTGGTGATGGTGGTGGTGTTCGAACATAGACAAAGTAGGGGAGAAAGTAAGGAGGGGAGGCAAGGGACAGAGGCGTTAAGAGAGGGAGGGAAGGCAACGAGCTGCTCTGTTGCAACAATGAGGTAGAGAGAGTGAGAGAGAGTAAAGAAAAAAGAGAAAGAGTAGAGAAAGATAGGGTTGGAAAATAAGTGTAAATGATAGTATTAACATAAATACATATATATATATATATATATATAATGGGGAGTTGGATTGTCTGCCGTGGTTACCTGCGATGGCTCCTGCGGCGGTCCAAAATGACGTTGTTTTGAATTTTTTTTCTCCCATCTTCTTTTGCTTTTGATCCATTTTTTCTTATCTTTTAGCTTTCAAATCAAAGACAACGACAACGGCCACGAGTCCCTCCTGGTGCCAGTGACAATGGCGCAGTGACAACGACAATGACCATTCCTGCCCTCGCCTGCTCTTTCCCAACCTCTCCCAATGCCAATGCCGCCGAGACGCCATTGCCACAAGCCCATTTTTCTTTGTTTCTCTCTCGATCTTGACTTGTCATCACCAGACCGGTTGCACTCTGTCTCAAAGCTCTCCTCTTCCTTCTACTCTTCTTCTTCTTCTTCCTTTTCTTCTTCACTGAAATCAAACCACATTCGCTAAAATGAATCCACATTCAGTGATTTAGAAAGAATCCCCAAACACACAAATTAGGAAATCAAACAAATCAAATCCATAACCATAATATTGAAACCCCAAAACCAACATAACGAAAACGATTAATTTCAACAAACAAATGATCTATTGGTTGCTATGATTTGTGGAACCCTTCCTGGAATCATCCTAAAATTGTTTTTATATGCAGTTTTCTTGTTTTTAACTTTTAGCATCAAGAAATGTGTAGTCATAGGCAAAGAGCCCAACTCCATCAATGGTTGTTCTAAGAACTTAACAGATGTGATTTCTTTCCATGAAGAGAGAGAGAGAGAGAGAGGTTGAGGAACTTGGCAGTTTCTTCTTCTCAAATTTTATTTTATTTTATTTTTTTTAAAGTTTCGCACCAAAACAATGTCGTTTTGTGGCATAGCAAGAAACCACGGCAAGAAATTATGGCAGAAGACCTAGACTCATCTAATGGGTAGTTTGGTCTTTTTACACTAGCTTATCCTTATGGACAAAGTGTTTTAGTACTTGGACCTATGGACAACAAAAATTTAAATTTGGATTTTTGACTTGAGCGCCCTTGATTTTCTTTTTTAATATTCTTTTTGAATTATTCATACATATTGCATATAAAAAATATAAAATTTAAATTAAATATAAATATTTTGTAATAAATAATTTCAAGTTAAATAAAAAATTAAATATAAATTAATATTAAGATATCAATAAGATAGACAAATAATAAAAAATTTTTAAAAAAAATTGATCCGTACAATACACATAATTAAATACATTCTACCTTATTTATTTTTTCACTTATATATCGATATATTTTTTTTTCAAATATCATAATAATTAAATTATAATTATATATATAGAAAATAAGTATTTATCAAATAGAATCTATATAAAATTGATTATTATAATTAAAATTAAATTTGTAAAGAACTTTATCATATATAAATAGAAAAGACATATTGATATGATTTGTTTAGGAAAAGGAAAAAATTTAAATGGGCCATATATAAATAATAAAAAAAAATAATACTTATATATATATATATGTATATGATTGTGATGTGATGGGTGTTTAGACGCCGGAGATGGTGAGGGTTCAACTCTTAAAAGAACAACGTTTTCAATTAGGGAATGTTCTGCCCATTGGGCATCCAACAACAGAAGCCTTGTTGGGCTCATTTCGGATTTATTTTAGTGATAATATTATAAAATTATTATAGTTTTATAAAAAAAATTTATAATTATAATTATTAATATTTATAAAATTTACCACTTATTTATAATTTTTTAAAATTTACACTAAATTGGAAATTTTCCTTAATTTAAAACCATCCTAGCTGCGAACCCACCTAATGTGAAAAGTCAATTTCGATGAAACAAAAAATAAAAAATTACAGCAGGTACATATAATTCAAGAAGCAAAGGAGTTGATAATTGAAGTTTGGAGACTTAGATCTCGTTTGGTAATTATATGTTTTAGTTAAAAAATTACTATAAGTTATGATATTATTTTCTCTACTTTTTTGTAAATTTTTACATAAAAAATTAAAAAATTACTAAATTAAGTTGTTTTCAAATGAGGCCTAAGAAAAGGAGACTAGGTGGTGCATTATAAAAGCGGTAGTTTTTTTTTTGTTTTTTGTTTTTTTTTTCCAGATTTGTTTCATATAAGATATTGCAATGAAATATTATGAATTACAATCATAGTAATGAAAGATAATACACACTTCTAAAAAGAAACTCTCAATTTCTCAAATTGAGAGAGAAAGTCCCAAGTAATACATGGAAAATAAGATTTACAGAGAGATTCGAACTACTGACCTTCTAGTGAGGTGCATGAGTTCTGGTCAATCGAACTAAACCTGTTGATTAAAGGAGGTAGTTGATTAAAGGAGGTAGTTAGGTCTATTTTAGGAAGCTTATTGGCTTTTTGACTTTTTTGAATTATATCACCTCTCTATTTTATTTTATTTTTTGTACGTTTTTTCAAATATATATATATATTTAAAAAAAAAATTAAATTTTAACATGCTTCTTAAAATAAACCTTAGTTATGAGGTTGTAATGAGGGTGGGCAGACGATTGATTATAGAAATATGGTCCAAAGGTACACAAATGACAACCAAAAAAACAAAAAAAAAAAGGGACAAAATAGAAAAACTGGTGTGTTATGAGACAACAGTATAGTGAATGATGTGATAAATTATAATTGAAAGAATTTTTTGTTTATATATTTTTTAAAGATTATAGTAAAAAAAAAATGATCATATTTTAAATGGCAAAATAGTAGTTTATTAGAAAAAAATAATAAATGCGTGTGTTATAGGTTGTGTATATTTTCAATTTGGAATCTAAATCAGATTGGAGAGTATTGTTAGGCCTCCGTATGTCAATTATGGAGCCCGCATCAATAATCTGAACCGTTTAATGTGTAAAACTCGTCGATTATTTTTTCCCTGCAAAACATCACGTTGATCTAATATTAACAACTACTTAATCTGATCACATTTGTGACAACGGTAAGTATGATTTTCACAATAAATTGTTTACATAAATTTGATCTGATCAAGTGACTCTCGATATCGGATTAACATGATTTTATACAAGAATAAAGTACCCGATAAATTTTACATATTAACGATTCGAATTATAAATGAGGTTCGTGCACGGAACCCTACTAGCACCCTCCAATTGTTATATCCAATTGCAGAGAAGCCTAACTATGTAAATGGTCAACATCGACACCCTTAAATTTGCAGGCTCGAAAAATGGGTCAAAGTCTAATGACGCGGGCAGGAGAGAAATTTGTAGGAAGCTTCTGATGAAATTGGAAGATATCTGAAATGCCCTTCAATAGCTTCAACACAAAGAACGCTTTTGGTGTTATTTTCAAAGGGGTACTATGGTCAATGTACGAGAAAGTGGGTAGTTAATTTTCGCATCCCGCGTCCTACTCCTAATAGGATATGATTGCAGAATCAAATTGGCCAACAACTTGTAGTTGACAAATTCATAATAAAGAGGCATAGAGAGGAAGAGCAGGCCATTGAGTTTGTTGTTGGGTTTTGATTCATAATATATTCATAATACAGAGACAGAGAGAGGAGGGGCAGGCCATTGAGTTTGTTGTTGGGCTTTGATTTTGTGTTGAAGTTGGAAGAATGGGAGAAGGAGGAGGTTGCAGGCCATTGGGATTCTTGTTGGGATTGCCTTTTGCTCTAGTTGCATTAGTTCTATCTCTAGTTGGTGCTGTTATCTGGGTTTTGGGGTAAGCACATTCACTATCAATCTCTCAATTTCACTTTTGTTCTGTATCTTGTTTTCCTCTCTTTTCTCCTTCATCCAATCTTGTATGCTAAATGATTTAATTTTAATTTTAATTTTTCAGAAAAACCTTTTGGTTTTGCCTCTCAATTGACTGATTCTCATATATGCATAATAATGCATTGGACTAGTCAACTGATTTAACTTTTAGTACATATCCTGCAATATGATGTTTCTTTTCCCCTTTTCTTTTTGCGATAATTTCCCCTTTTCCAAAAGCAATCTTAAGATTTGTTTAAATTTTTTTTCCTGCCCTTTATCTTTCTTTGTTTGGAAGATCCAATACGCACATACATATATTTATGTTTGATATAACAAAAAAAAAAAAAAAAACTATCATATGTATTCTGTACACAAATTATGTGCACTTATACTGTGTTTGATTGGGAGATTTAGAGATGAATTTGGAAAGGGAATTGGAACAGGTAGGTGAAATATGAATAAAACATGTCTATATTTCATCTAATTTCTCACACATTTTTCCCTTTTCCTTTTCAAATCTCTCTCTAAATCTCCCAACCAACAGCATTAGCAAAACTGTATCTGATAATTTCAAGGGAAATGTACTTCTTTCTTGTTTCATATGGATGGTTTTGAAGAAACCCAGATCATAAAATTGCTGAAAAAGTAGAATTCCTTTTACTTTATTATTATTATTATTATTATTATTATTATTATTATTATGTCAAATTTCTTTACTTTATCTGATTATGTATCAAAATTGCTTTCTTAATTTTAGCACTTCATTTTAGGAAAAAAATAAAATAATAAATGATGATTAATTTGGATTTTTAAATACAGGTCAGTGCTGAGTTGTTTATGTCCATGCTGCTGCTGTTGTACGGGCATTGCAAATATGGCCATGGGTCTCATAAAGCTTCCTTTCAAAATAATTAGATGGTTCACTGATCAGATCCCTTGTTAATCCTCTGATTTTTTTTTAAATTTAAAATTTTTTATTTTAGTTTCCATTTGGTTGTCTATTGGATGATTCATACATTAATTTGTTTGATTTGTTTGTGTTGTAACCATTATTAGGCATGGCATTGACATCACTATATGTCATATGATGCATTCATTGTATTTGATTTTCATATGATTATAGCAGTTGATATGGACACTTAATTTGATTGATCATAGGAGAATAATTGTTTGGTTTGTGTGTGTAAAATATTTGAAAGTGATTTATATAATTTGTTTTAGTAGAAGGGAGAATATCGTCGTATATCACATCTAGCGTGGGTCGGATTCAAGTTGGGCTTGCGCTAATTAATGAAAGACTTCGTGTTTATCTAAGTTAATCCAACTTGAACATCAGACTTATGGTTAGCCTAATTCTGTTTGCACATTACAAAAAAATCTCAATAAATATCAATTTTTATATTATTCGGATATAAACTTTTGAACAAATATCAAAAGTCTGGCTATACCCTTATGAACAACAAGCAGTTGTTCGGACATAAATAGTCAAATAAAATGTATATTTGAATAATTATTTTTTGCTTACAAATATACGTCTGAATATTTGATTTTTGTTCGAAAATTTAAATTTGAATGAAGCAAATGGTGTAAATTGAGATTTTTTCTCGTGTGCAAATAGAATTTTCCTAACCGCAACCCTTATAATTTCCGAGCTGCCGATCGAAGCAGAACATCTCAGATTCTTGAGACCATGAAAGAAGCAGAATATCTATATACTTATCTTCCACTGATCTCTATTAATCCACTGGTGAATTTGAAAGCCCAAATATCAATTACTTCCAATTTGCCGAGATACACAATAAACATCATTAGATCATAATAAAATTAATTTATCATTAAGCAGAGTGTCGAAAATCATAAACCAACCTGTAATGGGAACACTACTATACTGAAGAATTGAATATTTAAATTGAACCCTAAAAAGGATTTATATAATTTTTAATATATTACATCAATAAATAAAAAATAAATAAATATATTAAAATTGAACTGGGCTGGGCCGGGTTACAAACTTGAATCTCAATTCCAGCTCAAAAAATAACCGGGTCTAAAATATTAGTCCATCATAGCCCAACTCTAAGGTCGGAATACTTTATTTATTTTTTGTGTGTGTCCAATTTGATTTTGAGGACTTTTTCATGTTAGTTGTTATTATAATGTATGTAATTTATTTTGTCTATTCACTTTTTCATATTTTCACTTTAACCTTACTTTTTGTTTTAATTATTCATTCAAATACTACTCATTTTATGGAATGATACATCAACAACAAAGATGGATGAAAAAAATTGTAAACCGTAAGGGTCCCAATCAAATGAATTTTACCTAACCTATGACGGCTAATTGCATTTAACTAATGTGTGAGTTGTAACAAAACGTCTAATCATATGCTTAGTACATTGTGTTGAAAAAAAAAGTTATAATAGACATTTCAACTAATTGACATTGTACTCATAGAGCATGTTTGAATGGGTGGATTAGAGCATGAGATTAGGATTATTAATCCGTGGGCCCAATTATTCTATATTTATTTTAACATTTTGGTTTAGGATTATTAATCCAACGGATAATTAATCCAATAAATTTGTAGGATTATTAGTAATGGGGTAGGGGTGTGATTATTAATCCAATGAATATTAATCCTATTAGATAGTGAATACCACATTAATTTAATAGGATTATTAATACTTCACTATTAATCTTGTGAATCAAACATTCATGTTTGATTGGGTGGATTAGAGTATGGGATTGGGATTATTAATTGGTGGACCCAATTATCTTATGTTTATTTTAACATTTTGGTTTAGGATTATTAAGCCAATGGATAATTAATCCAACAAATTTGTAGGATTATTAGTAATGGGGTAGGGGTGAGATTATTAATCCAATAGATATTAATCTAATTGGATAGTGAATACCACACTAATTTAATAGAATTATTGATATTTCACTATTAATCTTGTGAATTAAACAGAACCATAGTGGTTGGTGATACTTCTATAAAAACAAGTTAACTATTTATCACAAGTCGCATTTAAAGGTATAGTCAAGATTTGTCCAATTAGAGCAAAATCTTACATATTGAACTCATGTTAAAATTAAAAATTTTGAATTTATGCCACACGTATGTATGATTGAGTTAAAGTCCTGAATTTTAATCCTACATCACTAAAAATAATTTAAAATGAGGGAAAATAGAAAATGTAAAATGAAAAAAAAAATAAAAATTCCTGCTTCCATTCCATATCACAAGGTCAAAAAATTCATGAATAGTTGTTACTGATTAAGATGAAGCCAACTCACACATGAATTATTAGAGAACCAAAGTCTCATTCAGCCTTCTGAATCATGAGAAAGTATTGAGTATTGAGTGTAACGGTTATACAATCTTATATTGTTTCACTGATTAATAAAAAATCACAAATAGAATTGGAAAGAAAGTCTTATCTCCTACTAATTCAACAATGTTGTGATCCTTATCGTAAATTAAGATTATTTATCGGATGTGATACTATCACATGATATTACCATTACATACGATATTTACTGTGAATTAGAATCTCCCGCTACACAATAAAATTATTTGAAACAAAAGTAAACCAAGCTTATAATGCATAGAAGTAAAGTGAGTCAGATATTATCAGGATAAAAAACCCTAGTAAAAAATATTTCAAAAAAAAAAAAAAAACATCATTATTGAATTTGAGCATTCATGTCACAAACACAAATCGCAATTAAAAGCCAAAATTAATATTGATTAATGAAGATGGGGAGGGCATTGAACATCAACATTAATAAAGAACCCTTCAAAGCGGTGATGGTGTCCCTCCCTGATCAATTTTGAAACCAATTTTTTTATTTATTATAATGGTATATCAGGCTGTATCCAACTTGTGGGTCTCCAATATGAAGTGTCCAATTCAAAAGACCGATTCACATTAAGAACTGGTGTGAAGCAGATACACAGAGAGGTTATTTGTTGTAAATTATAGTTTATTTAAAGGGGTATTGTTCTGTAAGTCTCATATATAAAGTTTAAAATTTATTTAGTCGTAAAACAAGACATTTACACAAATTAATTTTATACATTTTTAATTGTTACTAAATTTTTTTATTATTTTAAATTTAAAGACGTTGACACATCCCACCATTGTCGGACCACCGCTAGACTTCCGTCTAACAGTGACCGAAGACTCATTAGAATATTCAATATTGCTAGAAGTCACCGGAGTATCCTGAATGTCATCAAAAGTCGTCGAAATGTCCAAATCGTCGCTAGACACCAAGAATATCGCCAGAGATTCACCGGAATGTTTAAAACATCCCCCCCCCCAAAAAAAAAAAGAAGAAGAAGAAGAAGAAAAAAGGGAGAAATTAGAGCAAAAACATAGCAAAATTTAACTACATCCTCTCCAACACCAAAAAAAAAAAAAAAAAAAAAAAAAAAAAAAAAAAAAAAAAAAAAAAAAAAAAAGAAAAAAGAAAAAAAGAAGAAGCACTCTTTCTCATATAGAGCATATAATTTTTAGTTTACAAAATTATAAAAATATAGAGTTTGAACTTATTACTCATCAAACTGCATAAATTTGCAGTTCAAAAAAAAAAAAAATGGCATAAATTTGCACTTTTAAAACTATGAAAATTATCAGTTTGCTCCTTTACATTTATCAAAACACAATTTCACGTTGTGGTGATGGTGGCGATTTTAGATCAGTAGTTTCTAAGTGTTTGTACCTTTTCAGTTTGTTAATATTTGAATTTTTTTTTAATAAAGAGAAAAAAAAATAAAAGGCCAGAGTCATACGTAAAATGTAAACGTATCTTCAAAATTGTAAAATTTTGCGCTTCACCATTTATAACTAAAATTCAAAAATATTTGTTTAGTGCTTCAAAATTTTCTCCATTAAAATAGTAAAAGTGAAAAGTGTTTTAGAAGGAAATAATGAGAGATCGAATGAGAGAGATAGAAATAGAGAGAGATTGTACTCCGGCAACCATTTTTGGTTTAGATCTAGGCGGATCTAATGTTGATCTACTTAGATCTACTCTAAATCTGAACATTTCGGTACGTCTTATCTTGTGATCTTTGCCAAATCTAAGTAGATCTATGTCAAGAACATCATCGAAACTCATCCCATTCGCCGTCAGTAAGGGCGAAACAAGGAGTTGTGGTTGATGGTTGCTAGTGAACCTCAATCGATGGTGGTTTTCTAGTCGCCAGTCGACGATGAGTGTATATCAGAAAGAAAAAGAGAAGAATGAAAGAGGCTTAGGACTTTTGAGTCTACACACAAAGTTATGGAACTAAATAGATTACAACCTTTTGAAACAGGACATGTGGGTAATTTGTCCTTCTTATATATATATATAGATTATTGTTCACCCATTACAATTTTATAACTGACCATATGAGGCTGTTGGTGTAGTTTATTATAAATTAAAAACTGATAATTAGACAGCAGAAACAAAAAAAAAAAAAAAAAAAAAACACCATTCCTCCAACTGTTCAGATAATTAGCTTTTTTCAATTTGTTTAAATTATTTCTACTTAATAAGTTGTAAGTTAAACGATACTAAATAATTTGACAAATATTTCTAAATTAAAATAAAGGGCACTTATGAGTCAGTTCTATTAACTAGACTTATTTACCCACAACTTCTGAGTTGTAAATTTATTACTGTAAATTTATTCATTAATATCCACTGTCTTTATTCATATCCACTCACTCACTTACAAGAATCCACTATCCTCTTCTGCATACATAAATAACAAGAGAGACTGATAAATTTATAACTAAAAAATAAATCTGAATAAAAAACAAAGGAAGCGGTGGCGATATAGTGGTAGTGTATCTCGGCAACGGTGAAGTGTAGATCTACAAGGTAAAGTGTAGGTCTGCAATGATGATTGAGATAGTTAGTAAACGGTGGTAGCATCCGAATAACGACAGTGGTGGTAGGTGAATGGCGACGACGACGGTAATGCTAGCAGTGGGTAGACGGTGGCAGCGGTGGTGGCGAGTGGACAAAGACGACTACGGTGGTGGTAGACAATGGTGGTGTGAAACTTTTTAAAAAATGGTCGAGAGAGAGAGAAAGAGAGAGAGAGAGAGAGAGAGAGAGAGAAGATGATGGGTGATGGCAAAGAATGATGGCAATAGCGGATGGACGGTGGCGGAGGTGGTAGACAATGGTGGCGTGAAACTTATAAAAAAATGGTAGAGAGAGTGATAGAGAAAGTGAAGAGAAGAGAAGAGAAGATGAAATAACTTGATAGGGATGAGATGTGCTCTCTAATTGAAGGTTGATCTTGCAAGTGGTTATTAAGTAACCCTAGAATGGAACAGACGTATTTGGACTCTTGTTATGATTTGATTTGTGAGATAAGGTTGGGACTAGATGAGACATTCCGAAGGATAAAACTTTTCTAGAAGGATAAGGTTGGATTCAGGGTGATAAAACCTTTTTCTTTTCACTGTCCCTTTTAAGGCCCTGCAGTTGGCGTTACACAGTATATAACCGTTGGTAGGAATCCGAGGTAAGTTCTGCAACAACGTAACAAAAGGGGGAGTTCTGAATAGTCTGGTGTCCAATTTTTACGGTTGGAAGAATGAAATCTCTATGGAGGATTTCTAGAATACTAACATCTAACCTTGTAATCCTTGTTATTGACTTGAATATCATGCTTCATTACTTGCTTGTTATAAATGTGATGATGTATTAGATTGGGAAAAAGAGACGGGGTGTGTGTTCGTTTACTGGGCATTCAAAGGTCATGGCTTTTCATGCCAGGTATTGAAGACAATTAGACTAGTCGAAGGCAAAGCTAAAGCATTTGAGAACATACGGCTACCTAGGAGGATTAGAAACTAGTTTGTAAACGTGTTTTAAGATTGTAAGTGATAGATCGTTGTAGACACCCCATTTTTTACTGTCCTTAAGACTTGGGCACCACTGATTAATCACTCAATGATAAATGTGTGCACTTGTCAAATGTTCGATGTCCTCAGCAAGAAACCTCAGTTTCAAGCTTCAAAAAAAAAAACAAAAACCCACGAGCCTCTTGCCTTGTTTTTGGACCAAAAAAATAGTTTTTCAAACCTAAACATCCTGTGACTTGCAGACCCACTAGTGTAGACTATCGGCCAGTAATGTGGCTTGCCGTCCACTCTTAGTGGGTTGCCGGCCACTTATGTGTTTTTTTCAGATATTTTTGCTAGTTGTGCCAGCTATTTCCAGAGGTGCGTGCATCAGTCCATACATGTCTGTAAAGATATTTCTGAGGGAGTCTCATGTTTTTCTATATATAGATGACCTCCCCTCTTGTCGTAAAGGTTAGAAAAATTTAGCAGTTAGAAAATCTTTTTGAAGAGCAAATTTTGGAAAATTCCTCTCTCTACAATTCTCTCTCTCTCTCTCTCTCTCTCTCTCTCTTGCAACTTGCATAGCCTTTGCTCAAACACTCTAAACCAAACCTAGAAAGTTTCTTGCTGAGATAATTTGAGCTTGAATGTGAGCTCTTGAGACACTTGAGAGTGTGAAATTGGTGGTTTGTAACTCAAAGAAGCATTCCTCTTCAAGAGGTATACATTCTAGTGTTTTAATACCATCTCTACACTACTTGTTTTCCATATTTTCTTGCTATTTTGAAGTTGTTTATTACCTGTATTTTTGGGCTGAAACTTATGGTTTAAGGCCATTTAAGGTAGAGGGGTTCATAGCCCTTCTTTAAACCTTACTTCTAAGGCCTTTGCCCTTGTGTTTCCCACATTCTAATCAACTTTTATTGAGCTTTCTATCACTGATTTTCAGAGGTTTTTTAGAGGCAAAAATCATGTTTTGAAGTCCCAAGAGTGGAGGGGTTAGCCTTCCCTCCTTGTGCTTGTGTGCTAGCTTTAATTCCTCAATATTTTAGCTTATTGTTTTAGCTATTTTTGTCTTCATTCCAGCACTTTTTTAGACTGTTTTAGAACTGTTTTTAGTTGTTCATTGCATTTGAGAATTGTATAGCATGATTGTAGTGCAATGGTCCTCATAGGCTTGGTGGTTTAGGCCTTAGCCACCAACCTATTTGAGTTAATAGCATTGATTTCTTGCTTTTCGTACTTTTTTCATCTCTAATCACCTTTGCAACCTCCATTCTTTCTTGGCTTTTTCTTTGTTTTGAAAGTCATTTCAAACTACTTGCTTGTTTAAACTTGAGATTGAGGTTGTTGTGCTTAATGATTTAATCCCTTTGGGGGTTCATTACCAATGACATCACATCTCTCTCATGTCTAAAACAACACTTGGTTTGGTATTTCTTTCCATCAGAGGACTTGATCTTCACTTTTGGACTCAATGAACTAAAGAATGGATGGCAATTAAAATGAAGTAATAAAATTGGGACTAAAAATAATACAAGATACGAAAATCAACTTGGGTTGAATTGGACGTTAATTGAACCCATTGAGCCTTGAGTCGTTTCATACTTGTTAGTGATGTAAAGGGTTCAAGAGTCAATGTCAACCACTTCCCTTGATCAATCCATGATAGGGAGGGTTTTTGAGACTCTTTAAATTGTGCATTTATTGAATTGTCTCCCTTGATTCATAAGTCATTACGCAATGAAATTGCGCCGATTGATGATTTGCAAATCAAGCCTATCCCTCCTTTGACCTGTTTGATGATAAGGAAAGGCAAGGTAGACAAACATTCCCGGAGAATACTCTAGTTTGTGTTCCATTTGTCTCTGTTGCTGCAGGAAAGAATCGACATCAGTTGCCGGCAGCCCACTTCTCAATGACGACAACCCACTATTAGTGGCCTGTCAGCCACTACTTCTGGGTTGCCAGCCACTTTTTCAAGGCAAGCAGTACCCTTTTTCCATCAGAGCAGAGCAGAGCAGAAGCTGAGGTGAAAAACAGTGCATTTTTCCAAACTGCGACCGTGCAACAGAGGCATTTCGGTAGCAAAACAGAGAGCATTATCGGATGGAAATCTACATCCATGCATGAGCTCTCCCTCGATCCTCGGGATCCGTGAAGTGATGTTGTAATAGTATTAGTGTTATGTTTAGAATAAGCTAGTAAATTATATGTTGTATTTATTTAATTAGCTAGAATAGTTAGTTAAATTTGTTGTTGTAATAATTAGTTAATTAGCTAGTGTAGTTAATTTATTCCATTTGGTTTGTAATAGTTAGTTAATTCGTAGTAATTAGCTAGTCCATTCATTCGGACCCTCTTGTGCAACGACCAACTTGTATGTTTTCTAACCCCACGTCTTTCTCACATTTATTTTCTTGGTTATAATGGGTAGTTAGAACATTATGTTTCTTTTAGCATACTCCATGTTTGCATCCACTTGTTGCGTGAATCGAGGCTCGGTTCATCATTCTAACAAAACATTGTCATTTAAATACTTCGTTGAATACATGTTTAAACCGCATGCTATCAAATTGATGCACATGTCACAATTAGTAGCCGAGCCTATTAGTTCCATGTCGCATGTGTTGCATTAATCATGTTATATTAGTTAGGAGTATGCATGTTTTCTAACTCTTTTGTTTCTTTTGACTTGCCTTGGAGTACTAGATGAGCTTTTATTTGCTATAGCATATCGCATGTGTGTGATTGTTGCTATGTCTAGCATGCTTGCCATGAGGCTAAGTACTTAATTGATAAATTGCTTGAATGCCTATGGATGAAGGCTAATTGTTTGAATTGGAATAATTTAAGTAATGTACATATGCGATCACTTTTTCAAGTGGTATATATTCGAAACAATTTTCAAAACAAACATGAATCAAAGTGTTCCAACTTTTACAAATTAGTCTATACTTGTGATGCATCTGATAGTAATGTTAGCCTAATAATCGAAACAAGAGCATATAATGTAAATAAGAATCACATCATGATTAGTAGAGGCCGATCCTTAATCGGGCGAATGGGATGCTCAATTCATGACCTTCCCCTATCATATCTAAGTTCCTGAGCTGAGACAATCTTATTGATGACGGACACGTGGCCTTTGGCACGAGTCATGGGTTTCCTAAATTTTCCAAAAATATTTAGGTGGCGATTCTATATCTGGCAAAGCAGTTCATTTTTGACATTTTAATTCAAAATCGGTTTTCCAAAAGATTTGCCAGATTTGGACTCTTTGGTATTTATCTATTTACATTGCACTTGTGAGATCAGATTCAGAACCGCGAGAGTCCGAACTGTAGGGCTAGTCATATCCGAAAGGAGTACAAAAAGTTGACTTACAGTTTCTAGCGACTCGGCTGGGGATTTTAGAGAACTTGACTCGAACTTCATGATGTGAAATTTTATCTACACTTATATATTCGTTGCATTGCATTTTACTTGGTGTGCATAAGTCACTGTATTTGCCATCTGCTATTCCTAAACGGTTGGCCATAGGCTTGCCCAAAAGCTTGCCAAAAGGCTAACCGGTCGTGTGCTCTACCATGTTGGGAACACAACCCTTGGATCTAGACTACCGTTATGCCATTTGATCCTCCTTTCACTTCTTAGTGTTAGGGGCGAGAGGTATATTAGGTAGCCTTTCTGAGGTACCCCTTTTTGACCATTTGGCCTAGTCGCATATAGGAAAGCCATAGAGACTATTCTAAACTAGGACAAGACACTCACCCGAATGTAGGATTGTATGAAACCGCTTGATTGAAGTAGTGAAACCCTAGTACATGACAAAACTAGGATAGGGTAACCCTACCCCCTCATAGGGGTGTTTTGGCTCTCTCTTAACTGGTATGTGCTTTACAGTGAAACTATACAGGAATGTGTATATCAATTGCAAGGTTGGTATCTGTTTTGGGGCAAAATTTAGCGTGGAGTACAGTCACTCAGCTGTGATCATATCTGATATAGTGAAATTAGGCTGAGCTGCTGTCTATTTTCTCTTTTGCAAGGTAGTCCTCGAATCATAGCTTTATAAGGCTCCGATATCCCCTGGGTACTTTGAACTTGTGTCGATAGACTTTGTACGGTCAGAGATTTAGTTAAGGGACAACCAGTGTTTGCTTCACTGTCACCGGTGAAAAGGCGAAAAAGGATTAGATAGAATTCACCAGTCCAGTTCCTACAGCAGTCACCCCTCTATTCACCTGTGTCCAACCCGGTTCAGGAACAGTCATCTATTTCTAGTCTAGCACAAGACCAGTCACCTATTCCAATGGCACAATATCCCTCGGCCAGTATGGAAGAAATGATACACCATCTACAACAGAAAATTGAGACACTACAGCATGACGTAGTCCGTCAAGCTGAGGTTACGACCCGTTAGGCTGTGGTTATAACCAGGCTACAGCAACAACAACCATAGCCAACAGCGGCCTTTGCATCACATGTACCCATCGCAGCTATCCCTGTGCTCAGTGCCACTGCTAATACTGCCAATGTTCAAGAAAACCAAGGCCAATCCTAACACAAGCTTCCAAAGCATTGGTTTATCAGACCGAGGCACCATTTGACTTCGAAGTCGATCCAACTGTGTTCAAAGTCAACAAATTTGAGAAGCCGTTCAACAGAGCACAAGGGATTAACTCCATCCCGGACATAGAGGATGGTTATGCTGATTCTGCGGTTACATTGCCAGATCAGTTTAAGATGCCGTATATTGATCGTTTTGATAGCTTCGGGGATCCGATGGTCCACTTGTGATTGTTTTCTGATATCTTGCGGCTAATGGGTTTAACTAGACCACAAAAGCTATCTCTCTTTGGTCACACCATGTCAGGTATAACGGCCATTTGGTATGCTAAGTTGGAAGATTCTGTCAAAAAAAATTGAGAAGAGATGGCCGAGGCCTTCGTTGCTCAGTACTTTTACAATACATAGATTGAGGTCACAACTCGTGATCTCGAGGCAACCTGTCAAGAACCGAATGAGGGTTTCTCTGAGTTTGTGACTAAATGGAGGGCTAAAGCCTCGATGATGACCACAAGACCTTCCGAGAAGGATCAGATAAGAATGATTGTTCGGAATCTGCATAGCAAGTTGCTGTAGAAGATGATTGTTCTACCTCTATTTACCTTTACAGAGCTTCATGAAATAGGGGTTCAAATCGAGGATGCCATCAGACAAGGGATCGTTGTGGAAGATAATGAGCCTTTGAAGAAAATGTTGTTCACAATTCTAATCCTACTACCAATGGTAGCACAGTTGTGAAATGCTCAAAAGTAAACACTGTCACCCCTCCCATCAATAGCCAAAAACCAACCACTTCAACTCGGCCCCAAGCGTAAAATTTCCATCCTCTTAACATGAGTCTCTCTCAAGCCTTGAAAATGCTGCTAGAAAAAGGGTACCTAAATCTCCTAGAACCCCGACCCCTCATAAATCCTCTTCCACTAAAACATGACCCTCGATAAATACTGTGCCTATCATCAACAGCACGGTCATGATACAAACTGTTGCATCTGCTTTCGTTATAAGATTAAGGATCTTATTGACGCAAGAGATCATAGCTCCACCAAAAGGACCTCGGGCCACCACTAACCCATTATCTTTACACCTCAGCCTAATTCATACACTACCATCCACCTACAACCCCAGCATATACATCACCCCTGCCCATTTACCCAAGCCTGAGGTGTTAATTCCAGAAAGCACAAACTTGTGTATAACGGATGCACTTGAACCCCAATCATCTCAAACCCATGAACCCACTACTTTTGATTGAAGATTTGTAGAGAACTGTGGCAAATTTAGCCTTTAGGATTTTGGATCCCTTATCAACCACATCATATGCTAGAAATTTCATGCCAAAAGGCTCCCTAATCTTGGGGCGAGCTGCGTTTGAAGAAGGCCAACCCGAGGCTGTTTTAAGTTTGGGTGATCACATGTCAACAATGAATGGGCCCCGTTTCGATATAGCCACCCAATCTCTTGGCATAGCTAAAACAAGTGGCAAGAACAAGGTCAGGGCAAGTATTGATCCCTATGAACATATTCAGTAAGTTATTGAGGCTTTGAAGGTCAAAGGGCTAAACAAACAGCAGGTGCTTACAGTTGTTGCAAAAATTATGGATGACACTTTTGTTGCTCAAGTTGGGAGCATTTTGAATCAAGGGACAAGCTAGGAAAAGTGATGTCGTACTAAAAACACCCATTTTAGCTCCAATCCTGCACTCATAAGAGATCATCAAACCCAGTCAACACCTGCTGATCCCTCTGTCAATCCTGTCAGGACTGGTAACCACACCTTTAATCCCCTTTATATGACCTTATCCAAAGCTCTCCAAATCCTCATAGGACAAGGCTCTCTAAAACCCCTTGACCATCGGCCTCTCCCTAATCCCCTTCCAGCCAAGTATAAAGCTGCCAAGTATTGCGGCTTCTATCAACAAACCGGCCATGACATTGACTGTTGCTTTCGTCTTCGCCATGAAGTTCAAGATCTGATTGACAATAAGGTCATCACTCTACCGGGTCCTACAAAGTCTATTGGCGTTAGATCGATGAAGTTGGGGATAATATGACTATGTGATCGGGGATAAACCACCTACTGATGGCACTCATTTTACTCCGGGCATAGTGGATGGCATGCACTGTTTTGTGGCAAATTGAAAATGTTGTTTTTACTTTCAGACTTGGGTATTGAGTCAGTCTGGTTGTGTCAGAGTCAGGTGATTTCGGGGGTGTTACCTCGGACATCATTGTCTTGTTTTGTTTCTCTTTTCCACTCTTTGAGTCTGTTTCCATCATTGAGCCAGTTGAGCTAGAAGATTTGAATGAAATGACAATACTTTTCACCTACTTCTCTATGCCTTTAAATCATTGCATTGACCAAAGTTTTTCAAAACTGTTTCCAAAACTGTGGTGAAAACAAAGAGGAAGGAATTCCTCAGGATTTGCAAAAATTTGATCAATTGAGAGAAAGAGAGACGTGCTAAGCCCTTAATGAATGAGATCATGTCTGTTAATGTGAGTACTGAGAAGGATCCTGGCTTGATCCAGATTAGTTCTACATTGTCTTTAGAAGATCTTGAGCGATTAGTCGCTTTATTAAAAGATTTCAAAAAATGTTTTGCGTGGTCCCATAAAGACATGCCTGGAATTGATCTTGAGATTGTAGAGCATAAGATCACTCTCGGTCTCGAGACTCGACCCCTTTACTTTCAAACTTTGATTCAAAATGTTCAACGATCAACCACAATATGAGGCTTGCATGGTCGGATTGGAAACAACCCTTGAACTAAGGGCAAGAAGGTCAAATGTGATCAAAGGAAGCTTGCATAAATTGGATGAGAAGCAGCCCTTGAACTAGGGGCAAAAAAGGTCAGATATGATCAAAGATTCAAAAATGCGTCATTTCGCAAACCAATGGAGATTGACAAGAAAGTCAATTCCAAGAATCTAAGAGAAGAAATTTTTGTTTCACTGAAGGGCAATCAAGTTCTTATCCACTATACTAGGAGTAAATTCAGACCCAATTGGATGGCCTCTTACATTATCAAAGACTATTTAGTCAAGGACAGCAACCATTCTCGTGGATTCATATGGCTTAGAGATCATATGGCCAATCAACATGGACAAGTTAAAATTTTCTATCCTTGAGAGGCTCGCTGGGCCGAAAACCCGAAAGGGCGACCCAAGCAAAAGTTAAAGCAAGGAAAAGAGAAAAGAAGAAATGAAAACAAAGAAAGTGGAAAAGAAAAAAGAAGAAAAGAAAAATGAAAAGGAAAAAATAGAGCTCGCAAGGTTGAAAACCTGAAAGGGCGGCCTTGACAAAAGATAGAGCGCAAAAGGAGAGTGTTAATACCCGAGTGCACCTTAACCCCGAAACTACGACCTGATTTCCCTCTTTGGGCTACGTAGGCAACTTCATCTTGAAGTTCGGCCCCAACCATTTTTAACATGCTTGTCTTATCTATGTTGATTGGCTTATCCTTGTTCAACTCAGCTATCATATCCATGTCCAATTGGCTCATCTTTATTCAAAATCGGGTGTCCTATTCCGTTAGAAGATTTAGCTGCAAGACAAATCAAGTTCAGATTTGAGGTTATGCATCTCAGGAGTTAATTCTATGTCGGTCGAGCAATGACCATTTGCAAAAACAGTTTTTGAGGATTTTTAGTAAAACTGACTAATTCTCTCAAAATTTATTCCATTTTTCCAAAACTGGACCATTTCTTGGACACAAAAAAGGAAAATTTTCAGTGTTCACAGCCTGACTTACATGATTTCAAAGCAAAAAGTTGAACAAGCATGTTAATCTATTCCTCATGTTGGTCAAAATTGTCTTATCAGAAAGCCAAAAACAAAAAAATAGTCAAAATGATGAACTAAGGGCACAGTTGAGTCAGGTTTTCTGTCTTTTCCCCATTGTCAACGTACTTGCCAAAAAGGGCACAACCGAAGCTAGCAGCAAAGGCCAAATGCTTTCTCATCCTCCAAGTAGCGAGGTATCAAGTCAAGTGCGAAGCACGAACTAGAAATGGAGCAGGTTATTCGACCCCCTTTATAAGGTCCGCAACTTCTAGCTTGTCCATCAACCACACTTGGGAAGGGATAAAAAATAAGAGAGATTAAAGAATAGAGAGATGTGCGTTGAGAGAAAAAGTAAGGAAAGGGATTTTCAGAGAAAATAGAGATTGAGTGTAAAAGTGATGTGAGAATCACAAATGATAAAGGATGGGAAACAATACCTAAAGAAACAGTGGGCTCCCCGTGAACCGAGAGATCTCCTGCCGGTGGAAAACATCCAAGTGTTGTGTTTGTTGTTTTGTTCGTCTCGATTCTTGTTGTTAGTCGTTTTGAGTGTAAATAGATATGTTTAGGTTGTTTTACTTGGTTCTTCCTTTGTTGAGTCATGATATACAAAGGTCAGTCCTAGGCTCAATACCCAGTTAAGAATTCATTCTTGGTTTCACTTTCAAAAATAAATTGTTTTGTGCTCAGAGTGTTGTGCTATTCTCAAAATGATCTGCAAAACATGATTCCTTCTTTCATAAATTGTAGGATTCTGCCCCGATCAAAAGAGAAAGCAACCAAACAAGGATCTATCTGAAGCTACATAGGTTCCAAACTGCAAAGCAAAAGAAAAAAGGGAAAATTTAGAGCATCTGAATTTGTTTTAACTTTAGCATTTTCGGGATTGTATTCTAGAGGCACCTTTTCAGGCCTTGTCATTTCTCTGAAGTATGAGTGTACCTTGACCTCAAGCTCAAGCCTACTTCAAGCCAGAATGGCGATCAAAGTGCTATCCCTGAACACCATTCCCTGCCAGAGGTGTCTTGTCTGTGTTTGCAATGAGTTCTTAGAAGATCAACTAAGACGGTGGAAACTAGAGTTCAGATGGCGATGCCTAGAACACAAAGGTTTGGAATTTCCGAGACTAAAGTCTGGTTTGAATACCCAGGGGTGTATCCTCGGTTTGAAATCTGTATGGTAGCCCCATAGGTTGAAGTAGCTTGTATGCGCCTCAATTCTAGATACTGCACCAACCTAGTCTGTCACCCCGTTGGAGAATAGGGAAAGTTATGAATATGATTAGGAAAAAAACCGGCATCCGTGGCATCTACATGCAGACGTTATCCCTTGTCAGCATTTGAGGGCCTTTGAACTGTGAGTTGAAGGTAAGATTTCAAACACAAGGGAGAGATCCCCGTCAGAGTAGAGCGGTTCATCGCCACTCACCCCATGAGGTGTTTTCAAAAGCGCCGCTTCGTTTGTTTGCTGCATTTTCTTTGCATCATCCACTACATTGCTTATCACACATATCATGTGCATCTATTGCATAATCTCATCACATATCATGTGCATCTATCGCGCAAACTCATCATACTCTTTGCATCCATCGCATCATCTCAAGATCTCTTCTCACGATTTTAGTGTGGTTTGAGTGTTCCTTTCCTCACACGATTTTAGTGTGTTTGGGATTTGTTCTTCCTCTTCTCATGATTTTAGCATGGTTAGAATGTTCCTTCCCTCACACGATTTCGGTGTGTTTGGGATTTATTCTTCCTCTTCTCATAATTTTAGCGTGGTTTGAATGTTCCATTCCTCACACGATTTCAGCGTGTTTGGGATTTGTTCTTCCTTTTCTTACGATTTCCACGTGGTTAGAGTGTTCCTTTCCTCACACGATTTCAGTATGTCTGGGATTTATTCTTCCTCTTCTCACGATTTTAGCATGGTTTGAGTGTTCCCCTCCTCACACGATTTCAGCGTGTTTGGGATTTGTTCTTCCTTCTCTCACAATTCCAGCGTGATTGGAGTATGTCACCCTATTCATCTACTACATTATGCATTACATCCATTACATCATACCATTTTATCGCCGGCATCCTTTCCATGTCAAGCTTAGTTTGGCATGTGCATACCTTTCCCTCGTTAAAACATGGTTCTGTCATGTGTAGATAGGTACCCATGCTATGATGAGGCCAATATTGAGAGTGTCAACACATTTTCTATGTTAGACGTGGCCTGTTTTGTGTCCATGCCTTTTCTAGATAAAATGTGGTTCGCCCTACGCCTTATTCACTGCATCCATTGCATTGTACTTTGTCTTGTTGCATTTAGCATTTATAATCATTATCTTTCCCCAGCAGATCATTCATCACTTATATCATACCACCCAATTACTTGTACTCTTTCTCTTTCTACGAAAAACATAGTTTTGCATGTGCTCGCATCCCTTTCACGTTAAAACATGGTTCTGTTATGTGTAAGCATCCATGCTATGCTGAGGCCAGCATTGAGGATGTAGGCACTTAGCCTGTGTTAAGCGTCGTTTGGCTGTGCCCATTTCTTTTCTATATAAAACATAGTTTGATTTGCATCTCCATTCCTTTATGATATTTGTGTGGTAAGCACTGCTTGTGGTTTGATTACATTATTGCATTGCACTGTATATCATTTTGCATCATGCCCCTAAACTACACTGGTTTGATTCCTTGCAACGGATATGTAGGCAACCCTCGGGTTCAACCAACTGTATCTGCATTTTGTTTGTTTGCCCAAGTCTTACGACCTTGTCAAAATGGGTCGTCTTTGGGCTTTCACATTCACTCACGTCATTTCATGACTTCGAGCTCTGTCAAAGAAGAGCAACTGTAAATACTCCATTTTTGATTGCCCTTAAGACTTGGGTGCCACTAATCGATCACTCAATGATGAATGTGTGAGCTTGTCAAATGTTCGATGTCCTCAATAAGAAACCTCAATTTCGAGCTTAAAAAAAAAAAAAAAAAAAAAAAAAAAAAAAAAAAAAAAACCCACAAACCTCTTGCCATGTTTTGGGACCAAATCAGCAATTTTTCAAGCCTAAACATCCTGTGACCTATAGACCCACTACTGTGGACTGCCAGCCACTATCGTGGACTGTCGGCCAGTAATGTGGCTTGCCATCCACAATTAGTGGCTTGCCTGCTACTTATGTGTTTTTTCAGATATTTTTGTCAGTTGTGTCAGCTGTTTCCACAGGTGCATGCATCAGTTCATACGTGTCTAGATGGATATTTCTGAGGGAGTCTCATATTTTTTATATATAGATGACCACCCCACTTGTTGTAAAGGTTAGAAAAATTTAGGAGTGACAAAATATTTTTGAAGAACAAATTTTGGAAAAATTCTCTCTCTCTCTCTCTCTCTCTCTCTCTCTCTCTCTCTCCCATAGCCTTTGCTCAAACACTCTAAACCAAACCTAGAAAGTTTCTTGCTGAGATAATTTGAGCTTGAATGTGAGCTCTTGAGACACTTGAGAGTGTGAAATTGGTGGTTTGTAACTCAAAGAAGCATTCCTCTTCAAGAGGTATACATTCTAGTGCTTTAATACCATCTCTACACCACTTGTTTTCCATATTTTCTTGCTATTTTTAAGCTGTTTATTATCTATATTTTTGGGCTAAAACTTATGGTTTAAGGCCATTTAAGGTAGAGGGGTTCATAGCCCTTCTTTAAACCTTACTTCTAAGGCCTTTGCCCTTGTGTTTCCTACATTCTTATCAACTTTTATTGAGCTTTCTATCACTGATTTTCAGAGGTTTTTTAGAGGCAAAAATCATGTTTTGAAGTCCCAAAAGTGGAGGGGTTAGCCTTCCCTCCTTGTGCTTGTGTGCTAGATTTAATTCCTCAATATTTTAGCTCATTGTTTTAGCTATTTTTGTCTTCATTCCAGCACTTTTTTGGACTGTTTTAGGACTGTTTTTAGTTGTTAATTGCATTTGAGCATTGTATAGCATGCTTGTAGTGCAATGGTCCTCATAGGCTTGGTGGTTTAGGCCTTAGCCACCAACCTATTTGAGTTGATAGCATTTATTTCTTGCTTTCCGCACTTGTTTTCATCTCTAATCACCTCTGCAACCTCTCTTCTTTCTTGGCTTTTTCTTTGTTTTGAAAGTCATTTCAAACTACTTGCTTGTTTAAACTTGAGATTGAGGTTGTTGTGCTTAATGATTTAATCCCTTTGGGGGTTTATTACCAATGACATCACATCTCTCTCATGTCTAAAACAACACTTGGTTTGGTACTTCTTTCCATCAGAGTACTTGATCTTCACTTTTGGACTCAATGAACTAAAGAATGGATGGTAATTAAAATGAAGTAATAAAATTGGGACTAAAAATGATACAAGATACGAAAATCAACTTGGGTTGAATTAGACGTTAATTGAACCCATTGAGCCTTGAGTCGTTTCATACTTGTTAGTGATGTAAAGGGTTCAAGAGTCAATGTCAACCACTTCCCTTGATCAATCCATGATAGGGAGGGGTTTTGAGACTCTTTAAATTGTGCATTTATTGAATTGTCTCCCTTGATTCATAAGTCATCACGCAATGAAATTGCGCCGATTGATGATTTGCAAATCAAGCCTATCCCTCCTTTGACTTGTTTGATGATAAGGAAAGGCAAGGTAGACAAACATTCCCTAAGAATACTCTGGTTTGTATTCCATTTGTCTCTATTGCTGCAGGAAAGAATCGACATTAGTTGCCAGCAGCCCACTTCTTAAGGACGACAACCCACTATTAGTGGCCTGTCGGCCACTACTTATGGGTTGCCAGCCAATTTTTCAAGGCGAGCAGTACCCTTTTTCCATCAGAGCAGAGCAGAGCAGAGCAGAAGCTGAGGTGAAAAATAGTGCATTTTTCCAAACTGTGACTGTGCAACAGAGGCATTTCGGTAGCAAAACAGAGAGCCTTATTGGGTGGAAATCTACATCCATGTATGAGCTCTCCCTCGATCCTCGGGATCTGTGAAGTGATGTTGTAATAGTGTTAGTGTTATGTTTAGAATAAGCTAGTTAATTATATGTTGTATTTATTTAATTAGCTAGAATAGTTAGTTAAATTTGTTGTTGTAATAATTAGTTAATTAGCTAGTGTAGTTAATTTATTCCATTCAGTTTGTAATAGTTAGTTAATTCGTAGTAATTAGCTACTCCATTCATTCGGACCCTCTTGTGCAACGACCAACTTGTAATATTGTGTATGTCTTCTAACCCCACGTCTTTCTCCCTTTTATTTACTTGCTTATAATGGGTAGTTAGAACATCATGTTTCTTTTAGCATACTCCATGTTCACATCCACTTGTCTTGCATGAATCGAGGCTCAGTTCATCATTCTAACAAAGCATTGTCATTTAAATACTTCGTTGAATACATGCTTAAACCGCATGCTATCAAATTGATGCACATGTCATAATTAGTAGCCGAGCCTATTAGGTACATATCACATGTGTTGCATTAATTATGTTGTATTAGTTAGGAGCATGCATGTTTTCTAACTCTTTAGTTACATGTCGCATGTATTGCACTAATCATGTTATATTAGTTAGGAGTATACATGTTTTCTAACTTTTTTGTTTCTTTTGGCTTGCATTAATGTACTAGGTGAGCTTTTATTTGCTATAGCATATCGCATGTGTGTGATTGTTGTTATGTCCAGCATGCTTGCCATGAGGCTAAGTACTTAATTGATAAATTGCTTGAATGCCTGTAGATGAAGGCTAATTGCTTGAATAATTTAAGTAATGTACATATGCGACCACTTTTTCAAGTGGTACATATTCGAAACAATTTTCAAAACAAACATGAATCAAAGTGTGCTAACTTTTGCAAATTAGTCTATACTTGTGTGCGCATCACATAGTAATGTTAGCCTAATAATCGGAACAAGGGCATATAATGTAAATAGGAATCACATCATGATTAGTAGAGGCCGATCTTTGATCGACCGTGTGGACTACTCAATTCATGACCTTTCCCTCTCGTACCTAAGTTCCCGAACCGAGACAATCTTGGTGATGACGGACACGTGGCCTTTGGCACGAGTCATAGTGTCCCAATCCAAACCCGCCCCTTCAGGGTTTAGCGACATAACCGGCCAATAATTCTGGGATTACAAAAGGCCTCTTAATGAAATAACAGAATAAAGGGGCTGCAGAAGCAATTATACAAAATACAAGGTCCATTGAGCTGTGAAGATATACATGAGACAAATAAGTTTTAAACTTATATAATATCAACTTCCATAAGACTTATATCACTATACGTAATGTCATGAGGGACTTAGCCCAATGTACAGATAAGCAAAACAACCAACGAAAACATCTTCATGAGGTTCACAGAACTTGACTTCTCAAAAGGAACCTTCTTGGGAGACACAGTGGTTGGCTGACTCAAAACACTCCAGGCAGCAACTTAGGCCTAGTCACGCGCCTACTTACCTGCATACATAATATAAATAGTAAGCAGAAGCCTAGTGAATAACAACAGAGTAAAGGGTTTAAATGAATGATGTCCATAACAGATTCAGAAATTAGAGTTCATATCAGAAATAGAATTATAATTGTATTCTTGTTCAAACTACATACAGAAATCAGAGTTCATGCTTAATCATACATAGTACATCCATTAGCATTATCATGCTTGTCAGTTCCATTAAGGAACCTCCGGTACCAGGAAACTTGTAATATACTTGAGCCACGATATTATTACCCCCGAGTAAGGGCCATGAGACCACGGTATTGTTACCCATGGGCAAGGGCCTTGTACTTGTAGACAACGATATTATTATTGCCGGGTAAGGGCCTTGTACGAAGGATGCCACGCATACTTGTCAAAAATTGGACATTCATTCATTGATACAAAACATAACATTTAAGAAAGCAAATCATTTCTTGTCATATCATATAAGAAAATACTTTAACGTGAACATAGCTTTACAAAGTTGTTACTCATAGATGGCTCCACTTGCAAAACAGAGAAATTAGATAACTTGTGGCGCGTGAGCTATATACACATAATAGAAACACATAATGAAACACATACTCGGTTGGTACTTAACTTCTTTCTCTTCGTTCTTAGTCGGTTTCTAGGTCTTAACCTCTTAGTGAATCTTAGTCATGGCCTAGGAATGCCTAGGATGCAATGTGGATGCCAAAATGCACTTTAACAAATTTAACAAAACTTGCTGAAAATAGGGGTCACGCTCGAGCACAACTTCCCTCACTAGAGCGGACATGCAAACATGTGAGGGGTCGCTCAAGCGCAGATTCCCTCGCTTGAGCATTCTGTTAATTCTGCAAAAGTATTGGTTGTGTGAAATCTCCGCTTAATGGCCACTTGACGGTCGCTCAAGCGTGAGATTGAGGTCCCCGCGCGAGCGCAACTTCCGTTGCTCAAGCGGTCTGCAAATTGTGTAAACTTCTGGGAGCTTGCATCTAACGCTCGAGCAGAAGTGTAAGATCACAGACTTGTTGCTCAAGCACATAGTCTGTCACTCAAGCGGAAGTGTAGAATCTAGAATGTCCATATTACACCCCCAAGTTCCAAACTCGAATCACACACCTTAAAACTCATCTTTTTGGGCCAAAATTTCAAAAGACATTTAGAAACTTATAAAATACTATGATTGGAAGATCATTTCTCTAAATCAAGGCCCCAAAGCATGCCAATTTATCAAAACTCCAACTTGAAATTTATGATTATGCCATGAACATGACATGCATGAATTACTTTGAGCTTAGGTTTTCCAAAACATGATCAATTAAGGTCAAATGGTAAGAAATATGATGAATTCTCAAAACCAAGTCAAGATAGACACATGGATGTGAAAAATTCTTTAGAAATCTACTCAAAATATCATGACATATGCATGCATGCATGAAATGATCCTCCTTTCTAATTCATTAGCTCATCTCTTACATAACTTAGCTTAATACTCGAGGATTCTTGTATTAAAGTCTTGAATGCAAAGTTTAAGGACAAAATTCTTACCTAGAGTCTTAATTGCACAAGTGTAGAAGTTTCACCTCCCAATTCACTTCAATTCTCCAACTATTCCTAGCAATTCTCCACTTTCCTAGCTTTGATCTCAATTTCCTTCTTTCTCTCACTCTCTCCCGTGTTTTGATATCAAGAATGAAGATATAAGAGTGTGTGAAGGTGTAACTAAGGGTCACTTATGCCTTATATAAGCTTAGTTAATAGTATAACTAAATTGTTGGTCAAACTAATCAATTAGACATTAAATTATTCTAATTTAATCGTTCAGAATCGAATTTTGATTAAACCTACCATAATGTTCTAAAAATTTTAAAAAGCACATAAATCAAGTCAATTTCGTAATCAGATGCCGATAAGGCTTTCAATTCGCAGAACGAAGCAGAAATACAAACAGATATTTATACGATAAACAGATATAAGCACAATAATGCGACACACACATGCAATTAATTTAGAATTACTAATTAGGCTTATTTAATCATAAATTAACGTTAATCAGAGGTCGGGGTTGTTACACATGGGTTTTCTAAATTTTCCAAAAATATTTAGGTGGCGACTCTGCATCTGGTAAAGCAATCTATTTTTGGCATTTTGATTCAAAATTGATTTTCCAAAAGATTTACCGGATTTAGACTCTTTAGTGTTTATCTATTTCACATTGCACTTGTGAGATCAGATTCAGAACTGCGGGAGTCTAAACTGTAGGGCTAGTCATATCCGAAAAGAGCACGAAAAGTCGAGTTATAATCGCATGTTGTATTTAAGACATGGTTTCGTAATTATTATAAATCTATACATATCTTTTATAATACATATTCCTTATTTTCTTGTCGACTCATATAGACCTTGTGTTAATATCTTGTTAAGATCTCTCAAAGGGTAGTTTTGCTATCTAAGGTGGTTGGACTTTGAAGGGAGGCTATATTGATCCGACCTTCCTGGGATCTTACTTGGTTATTAACCAAAGGACTCATTAGTGGCGTTTCCTATTTTGTAATCTTAAGATAAATCTTATATTTATTATTAATATATTCTCTAATGTCGTTGATTTTTGGGATGTCACAACCAATCATGCACTTAATCAATTATCTTCCGTCAAAATCAATGAAACCAAACAAGACCAAGTTATAGGTGCATAATCAAAATGTGAAAAATATGATCAAGTATCAAGCCAAACAAGCCTCATGTGTATATCTGCCAAACAAGCCTCATTATTAACAACGTTTTTTCTCATTTTTATTTTTTTGCAACATCTTGGGAGAGCAACGTTTTGACCGGTGGAGATCGAAATTCGACAAAATCGAAAATTTAGATTTTTGCTTGTTTCCTTTTCCAGCTTGTGGTATGGATTTTTCCTACACTTCTTTATGCACTTGTACTTGATTATATGGAGCTTAGAGTTGTATATAATTTAATTAGAATTTTTGGAAAATTTGTGATTTATTTGCTTAAAAGGGAAATTTTGAGAAAAATAAGGAGTTGATGCCCAAATTGCGAAAGTGTAAACTTGGAATATGTTTGTAAGGTTTTGAAAGAGCTATGTTTTAAATTTGAACAAAAACAGACTTCGATTTGATCGGTTTTGAAATTTTTGCGGTTTATGCATTAAAAGAGCATTTTTAAAGAAAACAAAGGAATTATGTTTAACTTTTGGGGCTTTTGATCAAAATAGTATGTCATAGTTGAATAATGCTTGGAGAATGAGTTTGGAAAGAAAATGATATTTTCTTGGGCATTAACGGTATTATGTTGTTTAATGTATCTGTTGGAATAAAACCAACATGGTTAGAAATGGACCTTGAGAGGTTACCGGACGTAATTATGATATGAAAACTAGTGTAGTTGTTCATATTTAATAAGATGTGGAATAGATTGTATTTATCGAAATTTATTTTTTTGGAATTTAATTGTTTAAATATTTAGTTAGAAATATCTATTTTGGGCTATCGGTGGATGATAGCCATGATTGTTGTAGAAATGCATGAGACTTAGGTAAATTGAACCACATTCCTCATTTGTTGCATAGGACATTGCATTACATTCATTTCATTGGACATGTATCTGTTCTTTGAGAAATGTTTGGAAATGTATCTATTTGCGAAAAGATGAATACTTGGTGAATCTGGGTAGGGGTGTAGAACCGCAGGGTTAGGTGTCGAGCCTTCCAGTTTACTAGTAAAAATGACAAGGGTAGTGCATTAGGGCCTACTTGCAGACACTCACCTAGCGATCTACAAAGCCTGTATTCATGTAACAGATATGGTTTAAAATGGAAATGGTTTTATATCTGTTGTTGCATCTCAGCATTGCATGCTTTATAAAAAGAGAGATAAATTGTTTTATCATGAGCACTAAGATGATCATACTTCTCTTTAGTCTTGTCATGGTTCATATGTTGTGTAGTATATCTCTACTGGGTTGTGGCTCACTCTATAAGGGAAACCATTTCAAGTACTGGTGCTATGCCTCCGCGAAGGCATTGACTTGGGAGGACTCGGAGTTGAGGCTTCATTTTTGTTTTATTGTAATTTGTTGAATGTAAGCCTAGGGCTGTATTTGTGTTGAGTTGAAACTCTATTTTGTGTAACCAAGAATGTTCTTGGATAAATTTGTAAGCCTGTAAGGCATTCATTATCTGTTTGGCTTCCATTTCATACTTGTTGTAAAATGCATGCTTGCGATTGGAACTGGGGCATTGAGATGTGAACAGCATGTATTTGGTATTTGGGATTAAATGGAAATGGATGTATGGAATAGTTAGCTAGATATATGTGTTTGTTTATCAGGTGGGTTTGTTGTATAAATAGATATACCCTGTCCAATTTTTGGGGTGTTATATCATTCCTCCAGGTAATCTTCTCATTCTTTATTTCTTTCATTTCTTTTCTTTCTATTATCTTTTATTTTTATTCTTCTTCTTTTCCTAAGAAGACATTTATTTTCTCTTACTAAAATTTCTTTTTCTCTAAAACTTATATTTTCCAATTCATTCTTTTTCTTTCCAGTTCTCTTTATCTCTTTTCTTCCTTATGACCGGAAAACTAGTTGTCGTTGTGCTGTTTGTCTCTCCCAAGCTGTCGCCGTTTCCTCCTCTTTCTCTCAGATACCTTTTTGTCCGCAAGAGAAAGAATTAGTAGGGTTTATGGCACAAGAGTAAATAATTGGAAGGACTAATGATATTTAAGTAAAATTATCCCTCCTCATAATCCGAGTAGGGGAAGTAGGCTGGGAGGTGATTCTCATTTTCAGCTTAGTTGTTCCAAAAAAAAGTTGCAATAAGCTGAAGCTGATTTTATTAAGCTAAAACAAACACACTGATTTAGCTTTGTTAAAGCTAAAAGCCATAAGTTGGATAAAATAAGCTTGAGCAAACACCCACTAAGTTTATAAATCAAACTTCAATTCATTTTAAAACTCATTAAAATTTTAAATTAAATTAAATAACTTACCACTCAGCTCAAACTTTGTTCAACTTGTTTATAATCCTAATTGTGTGAAGCCTATACCTGATAAGGTCCAATAGACGTAAATGAGGCTAGAAGATGGACTTGAAATCAATGGTATAATTTATTTATTTATTTATTTTTATTTTTTGAAAAAAAAGGAGTGTACTATATACACTTTATAATCTAACAAAATCACAACATTTGATGACACTAGTTGAACGCCCACGATCATAGCACGTGGGGGTTGCATTGTAGTTGCAATGCTTATTATTGTGTCAATGAGTCTGTATGCTTGCTTGTTTATGCTTAAAAAAAATGAAGTGTAGGAAATGGAAGAAGGGCCAATAACACAATGATTTAGCTAAATGATTCATGCATTATGTTAAAGAAACTCTACTTTTTCCTTCTAGTATTTTTAGAGTTATATGTAGCTCAAGCATCTCTTCCTAGTGTCATATGTGATAATTTGACAAAAATAGAATAAGCAAAGGAAAACATTAGGATGACAAATGCTTTTATTCACATATAAGGTGCATAAGAATGAAAGTTGAATAGTATATGGGTTAAGGTAGTAAGGTAAGAACCACAATAATAAGCAAAGAATAAAACTCATAATTCATATAAAATAACCGCTGATGAGGAATCTTCGGTGCCTTACTTGTCCTTAAGTGGTGTATGAGGACCATGAACAATGCATTTTGCTTTTGCACCATATTCCAAAGTAGAGATTGTCTTGTGCATCTCTTTGGGGTCTGAGCTAGGGCACAATATCATCAAATTTTTTGATTTTTCATCCTCAAATGAATCCTAAATACAAAGTGAACAAAAGACGCTTAGATATCAAAATCACTAGGGGGGAACAAGAAAATCATATCAACAATAATGCAATTTATCTACAAAAGCATGGTTAACTTGTTGTCTCTGAATGGCACATGAGAATCACCATTTGCAATGGACTCAACCACCTTCTTCAATGCTATATTTCTTTGTTTGATCTTCACCGTTTGCAATCAAGGGAATCACAAAATTGATAGTTTTATTATTATGAAACAATTAAAAGCTAAAATTAGCAGGAAAAAAATGTTCATAATTTCACAGAAGAATCCTAATTAATTATGTACAAAATATACCTGGATTTTTGCTTCCAAACCAATTTGACCAAATTTTGATCAATATTTTCTAATCGCCATATTAGCAAGCATAAGCTGAAATCCTACTATTGGGACGTCAAGAATTATTTTCACAAGTGTAGAGAGAAGTGTAAGTTCAAGTTGAAATAGGACTACACAAAAAAAGTAATGGTGTATCTATCATAGAGAAAAAAAATATATTAACAGAATGAAACCATGTAGTGGCTTAGAGAGCTTCACTCATTGTAGAGTGTGCTTTTAACAATCCCTTGCTTCTATACTTTTTGGATCTCTTTTGATATTTTTTCAGCTTCAGTTCTGTAGACACCCCATTTTTTACCGCCCTTAAGACTTGGGCGCCACACTGCAAACACTCAATGATGAAAAGTTACGCTGTACAATCATTCAAATTCTTCAGCAAAAAGGTTTAGTTTTGTGCTTCTAATCTCAACCTTACACCCCATTTTGACCAAAACTATTTTAGACCTTGAAACTCTCTTTTTCAAAAATATTTTTCCTAATGTTTCTACGATGTTCCGAGGCTCGCATTTCGATTAAAATATTACACTTTTCGGTAAACTGAGTAAGGACAAATGGAAACAAATGGAAGGGAGGTGAACTCTTTGAATTTCTTTTAAAAAAACATCTTATTTATAGGTTTGGATATGAAGGAAATAGGAGGGGTTAGAAGAAAACTAGTTTGGGGAAAGGTTAGGAATCAAACCGTTAAGAAAGAAATGAGAAGCCTTTACTAAATTAGGCATATCTCTTTGTATACTTAGAATTTAGATGTAAGGCCACCACCATTGGAAAGTAGACTTTCGAGGCTTCAATTTAGACTCAAGAATCACCTGAAACCAAGTCCAGATCAAGGAGATATGCCCGTTTAAAATCAGACGTGAGAGTAGTTTTTTGTAGTTGGCCAGCCAATTTTTGTGGCCGACCGTACAAGTCATTGGCAGTATAAGTCATTGGCTGGCCAACAGGAAGATATTTTGCTGCCAGTTGTCCCCCCATGTGCATTCTTTGCACCAGCTGTCTCTATACAGATATTTCCAATAGAGGCACCTATTTTTCTATATATAGATGCCCATCCCTCTTGATTTTAGGTTAGAAAAAATTCCTAAGAGCCAAAAACTTGCAAAACACTCTGTCTCTCTACCTTGCAATATACATACACTCCCTATACACTTCCTAAACCAAAATTTGAGTCTTCTTGCTGAGGTTCTGATTTCAGCTCTTAAGGGTGCTCACTTGTTGGTTTGTGAATCAAAGAGTAACCTCTCTTCAAGAGGTATAACTCTTGCCATCTCTACCCTACTTCTTTCTTCTCTTTTCTTGCTGATTTTATGCTATTTTTAGACTGTGTTTGTGAGCTGAAACTTGTGACTTAAAGCTACCATGGTGGAGGGGTTAACTACCATTTTTTGAACCTTCTTCCATAAGCTTTTGTCCTTGTGTTTGCCACTTGTTTCTCAACTTTTGGCTACTATTTTTTAGAGTTTTAAGTGGATGAGATATGTGGTTTTGAGGTCCAAAAAATGGAGGGGTTAGCCACCCCTCCTTAGGCTTGCTTACTATCTTTAATTCTCTCTCATTTTGGCTTACTTTTTTAGCTTGTTTCAAAATATTTCCACCATTGTTTTACTATTTTTTGGACTATTTTTATGTGTTTACTTCTTTATTCTTTCAATATTATACTTGCCTTGTTGTAAGTCCTCATAGGTTTGGTAGTTTAGGCCTTAGACACCAACCTATTTGAGTTGATAGCTTTTACTTCATAGTACCAACCTATTTGAGTTGATAATTTTTACTTCATAGTTTTCATACATGTACTCACACTTGTAACAACCATCTCTGCAACCTCCCTCCATTCTTGATTTTCTTTCTTTTTGTTAAGAGTTGTTTCAAACAATTGAGGTTGTTTAAGGCATGCCAAAGAGACCTTCCATGCTTAATGGTTTAATCTCTTCGGAGGTTCATTACCAGGGCATTACATCTCTTTTATGCCAAGAACAACCTCTTGTTTGACATTTCTTTTCATTAGTGGACATAATTATCACTTTTGGGACAAAATGATTAAAGAATGGAAAGGTAATGTTAACAGAGGCAAATAAAAATGGTAAAAGTGATAACAAGATAATAAAATCAAGTCGGGTTCAATCGGACGTTAATTGAACCTACTGAGCCTTGGATCATTACATACTCCTACTGATGTTAATGGTTCAAGGAGCAATGTCCACTCCTTTCCTTGAGGTGACTCCATGATAGGAAAGGAGTGTTGTTGGTCTTTCATTTCATGTCATTGATCTTTTTGTCCAATTAGTTCATAGATCATCATGCAATAACCTTGCGATCATTGATGATTTGTGGACTGATTCTACTCCTCCCTTGATCAATTCCATGACGGGGAGAGGCAGAAAGGACAAACACATCCTAGAAACACTCTATTTGTGCTCTGGTTCCATTTTGTCGCAGCAGGGCAATACCAAAAAACAATGGTCGCCGCCACTGACCACCATCCGCCGACCACTTTTCAAGGCTGGCCGGCCACTTTATTTTATGCCCACAATGCAATTTTCATGGCAAAGCAGAGCAGAAGCTAGGGCAAAAATAGATTATTTTCCTAACTGCAAAACACAATGCTTTGGCAACAAAACAGAGAGTTTTCGGAGGATGTTCTCGGTTACACTTGTGGCTTCTACTGCTCCATTAATTTAATGCTTTAATAGTAGTATAGTGTGTTGTAATTAATTACTTAGCTTCATTTGAATTTGTAATAATTAGTTAAATTAGCTTATTTTATTCATTTATTCATTTACTATAATAATTAACTAATTAGGATATTCATTCGAACCCTCTTGTATGGGGGGCAAAATTATAATATTGTGTATGTCTTTCAAATCTCATTTCTTTCTCCCTTTTATTTACTCACTTACGATGGTTGCATCCATGTTTTGATTTCATATCATTACCATGTGTAAAATATCCATTTTTTTGCATGCGCGTGCATTAGGTTTGGTTCATCATTCTACCATTGTTTTTATTTCATACTTACTTGAATATGTGCGCTATCCCATGTCTTGAGTTGAGCCATATGTCATATTAAATAACCAAACCTAGTAGTTGCATTTTGTATGTGTTGCATTAGTTACTTGCATTAGAGCATGTATTTTTCTAACTATGTTCTTCTATTTTGGCTTGCCTCAGCTGAGTACTAGGTGAGCGTTTTTGCTTTAGCGTATTGCATGTATGTTTATGTTGACATACCAAGCATATCACCATGAGGCTAAGTGCTTATTTGATATACCTGTTGAATGCCTGTGGATAAAGGCTTTTTCGCTTAAGTTAGGATGATTTGATTAATGTATATATGAGATCACTTTTTTCAAGTGGTACATATTCAAAACACTTTTAAAAAACAAATATAAAATCAAAACGTCAAAGTGGGTGGATTAGTCTATATTTGTTTGCCCTCACATAGTAGGGTTAGATTAATAATCGGAACAAGAGCATATAATGTAAATAAAAATCACATCATGATTAGTAGAGGTCAATCTTTAATCTAGTGAGGGGTGTTCAATTCATGACCATTCCTCTCATACCTAAGTTCTTGAGCCGAGACACTTTGGTGATGACATAAGTGGCCTTTGAACGAGTCTTAGGTTTCCTAAATTTCTCAAAAACATTTAGGTGGCGACTCTGTAATTTGGCAATGCAGTCGATTTTTGGCATTTCTGATTATAAATTGATTTTCCAAAATTGTCGGATTTGGACTCATTTGTGTTTATTCTGTTTCACATTATACTCGTGAAACTAGATTCAAAACCACGGGAGTCCAAATTGTAGGGCCATCGTATCCGAGAAAACTAAACCCCTTCGAAGAGCATGAAAAGCAAGCTACAGTTTCTGGCAACTCCACTGGGGATATTAGAGAAGTTGACTTGGACTTCATGATGTGAAATTTTATTTACAGATATATGTTCTTTGCATTTCATTTGCATTGGTGCCCTAGGTCACTTTGTTTTCTATCTGCTATTCCTGGACGGCTTGCTAGAAGTTTGCCTATGAAGCTTGCCAAAAGGCTAGCCGGTCGTGGGCTCACGCCATGTTGAAACACAACCTCGAACGTGATTATCGTGCCGCTTGACCCTCCTTTCACTTCTCGGTGTTAGGTGTGAGAGTTAGATTAGGTGATCTTACCGAGGTACCCCTTTCGACCATTCGGCCTAGCTGCATATAGTAAAGCCATAGTGACTGTTCCAAACTTAGGACATGATGCTCACCTGTATGCAGGATTTTATGAAACTACTTACTTGAAGTAGTAAAACCCTAGTTCATGCCAAAGCTACAATAGGGAAACCTTAACCTCTCATAGGGGTGTTTTGAATGTTTTTGTGCAAAATGTGAAATCTTTGGAAATGTGTGATGCAATCCTGGGAGAGTCTTAATCTTGAGGTGATTCTTTTCAAACTTGAGGGTCATACTAGAACTAGAATTTGGGTCAAAATCCAAGGGTTTGTGTTTGATATGGGTGAATTTTCAGCAAGACAAGAACCAGGGCCAAAAATTGTATCTTGCTTTGCTCTTACTAGCATACGCGGTATCCTAATATGATGGGACATTTGTTTTTAATGCAAGGTTTGTCTAAGCCAAAGAATGAGCAGTACCCAACTTAGCAAAGGCCAAGCCCAATCCAACCTAGAAAGCAATCCAACCCAGAAAGCCTTAACCCATCACAATCCATCCAACCCCAGAAAAAACTCACTCAGCAAAGGTCCAGTCTATCTGATCCCCAAAGGCCAACTTAGAAAAGATCCATCCAAATGCCAAAAGACCCATTATAAAAAGCGTAATCCAGTCAAACCCATCTAGACTAATCCAGTTCATATATGTCAAGTATAACCTAGTCGAAATCCTTGTTAGTCACCTCACCATACATATCTATTTCTCTAATTGCCAAGTCAACAGACCCATGATGGCTCAAAGTCCAGAAGAAGTTGTGGCCATGATGACAGCCCTAAACCAGGGAATTGCTATGCAGGATGTGACCATTGCTGAAATGTAACGCCCATCTAGGGCATCTACCATATATCCAGTCCTGGGCCCCCAATCGAACTTTGACCCATCTCCACCAGACAAATTCAAAATGCCACACATTGACCGTTTCAATGGGTCTAGAGATCCTATGGTACATTTCTGACTTTTCTTGGACGTCCTGAAACCAATGGGTCTGACTAAACCTCAGAAACTCTCTCTTTGTATGGAAGAACCTTGTCGGGTATAGCAGCCACTTGGTATGCCAAGTTGGAGAATAAAAGGAAGCGGAACTGGAAAGAGTTAGCTGAGGCATTTGTCAATCAGTATTCTTACAATACCTAAATTGAAATGACTACCCAAGAGTTTGAAGCAACCCACCAGAATCCTAAAGAAACTTTTGTGGAATTTGTTGCAAGGTGGAGAGCAAAGACAGCACAAATGACAGATCGACCTTCTGAGAGGGACCAAGTGCGGATAGTGGTGCAAAACCTTGAGCCTGATATGTTACAAAAGTTAATAGTCGCTCCACTGTTCACTTTCAAAAATTTGCATGAATTAGGGGTTCAGATTGAGAGCGCATTTAACAAAGGAATTATTCCTAGAACAAGCGAACCAACAAGAAGGGTGTTTTCCAAGAGTAGCAATGCTAGCCGTAACACTATTCCCAAACCTATTAAAATTAATACCATTGCCACCAATCCTAAAACTGCCAACCCCTTTGCTAATACCAACCCACAAACAGCCAACCCAACCCAAGCTCAAGGCAGAACTTTCACCCTCCTCTATATGAGCCTAACCAGCGCACTAAAAGTCCTGATAGAAAGAGGGTATCTCAAACCCCTTGAACCCCAACCTCTTCTTGACCCACTCCCTACTAGACATAACCCCATCAAATACTGTTTATAGCATCAGCAACGTGGTCATGGAACCGATCGTTGCTACCGCCTTCATCATGAGGTTTAGAATCTTATCGACAACCAGACGATAAGTCCACCTCAAGAACCCAATGTTACCACTAACACACTTCCCATTCATGACCAAGTACCTCATCCTCACCTTAACCCCATCCATACACTACCTCCTTCCTTTACTCCATCCCATCTGCCCAAGCCAAAGGTGTTCATTGTTGAAAATACCGATTTGTGCATAATGGATACACCCACTCTGGTTCGAACACACCAAGAGCGCCAAATCGCCAAACCCATTGCTACTGAGATGTTGAGAATGATTAAAGACCTTCAAGGAACGGTGGTAGATTTAACCTTTGAGGTTCCGATCCCGTCAAAGGATTCTCTAATCTTGGGGCAAGCTAAAAGTGGAATGGGCCAATCAAAAGTAAATAGGCCTTGCCCACATATAGCCATCTGACTCTGTGACTAGGTTAAAGCAAGTACCAAAAATGAGTATGGGGTGACTATTGTCCCTTGTGCACATCTCTGATAGGTTGTCGAAGCTCTAAAGACTAATGGCCTGAACAAATGGTAAGTCCTTACCATTGTTGAAAGGGTTGTGGATAAAACTTTCATCGCTCAACACACTAATGCTCAAGTGGGGGTTACTATGGATGAATTTAATAAGAAAAGCCAGGTTGCGGGTACTTTGATCACAGCCTGGCAAACATAGGAACACCAAACAATGAAAAGGGACGCTTTACCAAGAACACCTATCTTAATTCCAAATTTCAACCCATTTTCCAATATTTCTAGCACTGATGCTTCTTCCTCCCAAAAGCGAGCCTTCACTCATCTCCATATGAGCCCAACTCTCGCCTTGAAGGTACTGGTGGAGAAAGGGTATCTAAAACCACTCAATCCTCGACATCTCCTTAATTCTCTCCCACCTAGACATGACCCTACCCAATATTACACATTCCATCAGTAGTACGGTCACCATACTGACCGTTGCTTTCACCTTCGCCATGAAATTCAAGACTTGATTGACAATAAGGTCATCACTCCACCAAATCCCAAAAGCTATTAATAAACCTCTCCCTGACCGCAATAGATTACCACCCCATAACATAAATCCCTCCACGACTTGCCAACAACCAACCATTACCCTAGCCAACACATCATACCCACCAATGAGCCCAAACCCATTGTGTTCATTCCTGAATCTTCCCATTCTCATATAAGCAAAAGGAACAAAATCTTTGAAGAGATGGAAAGTTTACTCGATCTTGGTGAGTTCAAGCTTGATGAAGCAGTGGGCTCTCTACAGATGCAAGCACTGATGGTTGGAATGATAAACCTCAGTCTCAGCTAGGGGCACTGTCAAAAGCACTTGGAAAGGACCTTCTGAACTAGGGGCATGGCATGAAAATGAAATTGTTTTGGTCAAAGAGATATGTGGGGACAACCGAGGTAATTGTGAGGTTCAATCTATGAGACCCAATTTGAAAGCCTGAAATCAATCCTGCTAGGTGTGGATGTTATTGCCGAATTTAAGGTAGGTTTGGACCCTCCCGTGGGCTACTTGAAGTTTCTGCAGATGGACTTAGAGAGTAAAGACCCCTTTCTGTCTCAAGGATGTTGATTTTGTTTTGAGTCATGTCTTGTAAATAGTTACGCTGTGAGTTTTATTTTCTTTGTCTTTTCTTGCGTTGTTACGTCAGTTAGGTATTTTCCTTTGAGTCGCTTTCGTGTACCCTTGGGTCATCGTTTTGTTGTTTTAATAATAAAAAAGCGGGAGTCAAGTTTTTGATCATTTTATTATGCCTACAGTATTTCATGTGCAGCCTTTTTGAACATAGAAAAGGTCTAAATTTTTTTTTTCCTTTTTAAATGAGATTCCATTAATAAGCGCAAGTGTTGAGAAGGTCCCATAAATGGTTTGAATGGATTCTGAATTATTGACGCGAAGTCCCTCATGATTTCTAAATTTTAAACTGTTTCTTTTGCAAACTTGCGAAGATAGGTTCAAAATTGTGTGTGGTATTTTGCATTGTCCTAGGGATTCTCTTCACCTTAGCGATCATTTTGGCAAGCACAAGACGGCTTTCAGACCTCATAATCATAGAATTTCTCCACATAGTGTTTTCATTATTTCAAAAAGAAATGGATAAAAGAAACCAAAAAGAAAAAAAAAGGAGGGGAAAAAAAGAAGAAAAGGAAAAAAAAAATGAAAAAAGAAGAGAAAAAAGAGAAGGGAAAAGAAGTCAACCACCAAGCCAAGGATATCCATTGGAATGAAATCCAATCAACTGTGATGAAATAAACTTTTGTCTGAATTTTGGGAGGCTAATACGAGGAAGTACCACATTGTGAGAAGAACCAACTTTCAAAATGGAGCAAAAGAAAAGAAGAAGACATGCAGAAGAGAATAGAGAACCAAGCTCAAATCAAGGCAAAACCAATTCTCAGATAGGGCAAGGATGGCTATTGATCAAATTCATGGCAAGTGTTGTAATGCTATCCTTGAGGGGCTCGCTAGGCTGAAAACCCGAAGGGCGACCTTGGCAAAAGTTAGTGCATGAAAAATGAGAAATCAAATAAATTGAGCTCGCAAGGTTGAAAACCCTAAGGGGCAACTTTGGCAAAAGTTAAAGCACAAAAGGAGAGTGTCAATACCTGAGTAAACCTTATCCATGAACTACGTTGATCTGATTCCCATTCTTAGGATACGTAGGCAACTTCATCCTGAAGTTCGGTCTCAACCATATGCATTTTATCCATCGCGACCTAATAAACTTGTCCAATTCTCGTCGTCAGCTTCGCATCAATCCATGAACCAACTACTACACATACTTGCCTTGGGTAAGAAGAAACTAGCTTGAATCAACAAGTGGAACAATTTTTAATACTTGAATTTATCAGTAGAATCTCTAACTTGGAAAAAAAGAAGAAAAAAAGAAAAAGAAAAAGAGGGAATCGAAATTGAGTTTTAAAGGGATCCTAAGTAATACTAGGGGCACTATGAGTGATCAGTCACTTTGACTCTTTTTCTTCTTTTGGGTCAGTTGTGAGTTCTGTTGTGTCGTGCTTGGTGTTTGTCTCAGTTTGCGCTCTTCATCGAGTCACCATAATATGTCTGTCGCTCAAAAGCGCTCTTCATCGAGTCACCATAATGTGTCTGTCACTCAAAAATGCTCTTCATCGAGTCACCATAACGTGTTTGTTGCTTAGTCTGCGCTCTTCATCGAGTCATCATAGCATGTTTGTCGCTTAAAGTTCAACAAAGTGGCATGGTCAAAATTCCATACACTAGCGTTCGCTCAAAACTCAAAAACAAGTCCATGTGTGGAATTCATAAACAAGCTGAGAGTGCCCATACAAGGGGCATCGAGTCCATGATCATTTCGAAGTGTATATGACGAATCCATCACTGCTTTGGAGGGGACTAGAGTAAGTTCTCAACATGTCAGGAAAGAAGAGCAACATAGTTTGATTGGTTGGCAACCGTTTCAGGATTTGATGATCCCCATCACACATGCCTGCATAATGTTGAAAACAGTAGCCAGTGACTGGATACTAGGGGCAATTTTCAGTACATTTGATCGGACCATCAATTGAACAAGGGACATGAACCCAACCTTTCTCTCAATCTGCCAAGCCATTTGTTAGGCACTTTTCCTTGGATTATGGTGGGCTCACCCCATGATGATTCTCGATATTTATTCAACTTTTGAAAGTTGTCTCCGACCATTTCAAAACTCTCTTGGGGATTGTCATCTTCTCTCTGATTAATACATGTGCTTTGGTGTATGCATGCACGCTCATACACTCTGGTCGATTTGAACTGCATGACTGGTTGCTCTTGCTCTTGACTTTGTTCTGTACTTAACAGAATTTCGTCGAGTTGCCTCCCTTTGTGTTGCATTTCAATAAGTTGTGGCAAGTTGCCCTACACTCATTCCATAAGGTACACATCGCACTATTTTGCGACCTTGCATCGCATCGCTTTTGTGCACCTTGCACCGCACTGTTTTGTGCATTCATCTTGTATCACACTGTTTTGTGCACCTTACATCTTGCATCGCACTGTTTTGTGCATTCACCTAGTATCGCATTATTTTGTGCACCTTGCATCACACTGTTTTGTGCATTCACCTTGTATCACACTATTTTGTGCACCTTGTATCGCACTATTTTGTGCATTCCCCTGTACTATTTTGTGCAACTTGCATTGCACTGTTTTGTCCATTCACATTGTATCACACTGTTTTGTACACCTTGCATCTTGCATCGCACTGTTTTGTGCATTCACCTTGTATCGCACTGTTTTGTGCACCTTGCATCACACTGTTTTGTGCATTCACCTTGTATAGCATTGTTTTGTACACCTTGCATCGCACTGTTTTGTGCATTCACCTTGTATCGCACTATCTTGTGCACCTTGCATCGCACTATTTTGTGCATTCACCTTGCATCAAACTATTTTCTGCACCCTGCATTGCACTGTTTTATGCATTCACCTTGTATCGCACTGTTTTGTGTACCTTGCATCGCACTGTTTTGTGCATTTACCTTGCATCTCACTGTTTTGTACACCTTGTATCGCATTGTTTTGTGCATTCACCTTGCATCTCACTATTTTGCGCACCTTGCATCGCACTGTTTTATGCATTCACCTTATATCGCACTGTTTTGTGCACCTTGTCTCACACTATTTTGTGCATTTACCTTGTACCGCATTGTCTTGTGCACCTACACAACACTATTTTGTGCATTCACCTGCATAGCACTGTTTTGTGCATGCATTCACCCAGCACTATTTTGTGCACCTCACCCGCATTGTCTTGTGCACTCACTGGGTCTAGGAGACCTTAAATCCTCTAAAGGTGCAATTCCTTTGGTGTTTGTCGTGCCCGAGCGGCTTCAGGCAGTCTAGTATAGCCATCTGACTGTGTTTGTAGTGAGTTCCTAGGAGATCAATTAAGACGGTGGAAACTAGAGTTCAAATGGCTGAGGCCTAGAACGCAAAGGTTTAGAATTTTCGAGATTAAAGTCTGGTTTAAATACTCAGTGGTGTATCCTCGGCTTAAAATCTTTATGGCAGCCCCATAGGTTGAGGTAGCTTGTATGTGCCTCAATTCTGGATACTGAACCAACCTAGTCTGTCACCCTGTTGGAGAATAGGGAAAGTTGCAAACATAGCTAGGGAGAAAAGCAGTACCTGTGGTTTGGAAGCGCAAGATGTAACAAGAAGTCTTAAAACCAAGAAGAAGAGAAAGATCCCCAGCAGCATAAGGTGAGTCATCGCCAATTGCCCCTGTAAGGTACTTTCACTTCCCAATTGCTACATTTTATTATCTATTAGCTCTATCGCATTGCATGTAGCATCTATCACATGCATCTACTCTATTATCCATTACATCCATTACATCATACCATTTTATTGCCTGCATCCTTTCCATGTTAAGCTTAGTTTGGCATGTGCTCATACTTTTTTTGCGTTAAAGCATAGCTCTACATATGTACGCGCCTATTCCACCAAGAATTGTGGTCTGATGGTTCCGACACCTTTTCTGTGTTAGACATGGTTTGTTTTGTGTCCATACCTTTACTAGGTAAGATGTGGTTCGACTTACGCCCCTTATGCACTTCATTCACTACATCCATTGCATTGTACTTTGTCTTGTTGCATTCAGCATTTAGGATCATTATCTTTCTCCAGAATATCACTCATCACTTATATCATACCACTCAATTACTTGTACTCTTTCAGGGAAATGCATAGTTCTGCATATGTGCGCGCCTATTCCGCAAGAATTGTGGTTTAAGGGTTCTGGCACCTTTTCTGTGTTAAACGTAGTTTGATTTGCATCTCCATTTCTTTATGGTATTCATGTGTTTTGCACTGCTTGTGGTTTGATGAGAAGTTACATTGTGTATCATTTTGCATTCTACCCCTGAACTACGTTGGTTTGATTCCTTGCAATGGGATACTTAAGCAACCCTTGGGTTCAACCAACTGCATCTGCATTTTGTTTGTTTGCCCAAGTCTTATGGCCTTGTCAAAATGGGTCGTCTTCGGGCTTTGACATTTACTCACGTCATTCCATGACTTCGAGTTCTACCAAATAGGGCAATTGTAGACATCCAATTTTTGACCGCCCTTAAGACTTTGGTGCCACACTATGAACACTCAATGATGAAAAGTTATGCTGTACAATCGTTCAAATTCTTCAGCAAAAAGCTTCAGTTTTGAGCTTCTAATCCCAAACTTACACTCCATTTTGACCAAAATTATTTTAGACCTTAAAACCCTCTTTTTCAAAATATTTTTCCAAATATTTTTATGATGTTCTGAGGCTCGCATCTCAATTAAAATATTGCACTTTTCGGTAAACCGAGTAAGGACAAAGTGGAAATAAGTGGAAGGGAGGTGAACTCTTTGAAAAATCTTTAAAAAAACATCTTATTTATAGGTTTGGAGTTGAAGGAAATATGAGGGGTTGAAAGAAAACTAGTTAGGGGAAAGGTTAGGCATCAAGGCGTTAAGAAAAAAATGAGAAGTCTTCACTAAATTAGGCATATCTCTTTGTACACTTAGAATTTAGATGTAAGGCTACACCATTGGAAAGTAGGCTTCCGGGACTTTAATTTAGACTCAAGAATCACCTAAAATTGAGTCCGGATAAAGGAGATATGCCTGTTTAAAATCGGACTTGAGAATAGTTTTTTGTGGCTGGCCAACCAATTTGCCAACCAAAACTTTGGTTGCCAAAGTTTAATAGCAAACACTATGCTAGCTTTTTGGTTACTAAATTTATTTTAGTAGGCAAAAACTAGTATACCACGGCTAACAAAAATTTTAGTAGCCTAAAACATGACCTAATGTTGGCTAAAACAATTTTTAGTCGCCAAAAGTTGTATATTTAGCGACTAATTTTTTTTAGTTGCCAATAATTAAGATATAGCTACTAAAAAAATTTAGTAGCTAAAAACCATATTCAACGCTAACTAATGTACTTTTTAGTCGCCTATTCTACAACTTTCGGCGACTAAAAAATGTTTAGTTTCCAAATTTGGTCGCCAAAAGTATAAATTGTTGTAGTGTGTTGGAGATTTTGGTGAACATTATGTGTTGATAAGGTTGTCAGGTCTCCAAACTTCTGATATTTGATTTTTCTATTTTTTTTTCCAGATTCATTTTAGTTGCAATATATAGATAAATTGTTGCAATGAGAAATTTTTTTACCATTATGAGATGTATCTGATGTGGATAACTTTCATGGGTATATATATATATATATATGAGACTATAGGTTGATATTTCTATTATATACTTAAATTAATTTGTTAATTTTATGTTGTTTTTCATAATAGAAAAAACAGTTAAGTGCTTGCTATTGATATTTTTGTTGGGACAAATGCGTATATAATTATTATAATAAATATTTATTTGCAATGTCGTTGAAGACTATTTGTGACACTAACAAGATGGTCCCTAAAAATAGTAATCAACTTTTTTTATTTATTTTTTATTTTTTTGGGCGATAGCAAAATAACAAATGCCATAAGTATGTTAGGCGGTTGCAAATAATTTGTGACCGTTACTTTACTATCGCAAAAAAGTATTTTTCATTCTCATATTTTGCGTCCCCCATTTGCTGTCACATGGTTGTAGCAAAAAGTCTTTTGTGATCGCATTTTTATTATTTTGCGACGGGTTGTAATAATCGCAAAAAATATTTTTTAAGTAATGTTAGTGGGACAGCCCCTATGAAATTTTTTTAAGACTATGGGCGATTATCTCAGGTTATAGGTTGTTTCCCATAGCAAGGAGTCACCAAAAATGTAGGCTGTGGGGTTGATAGTGGCAAGAGATTATGGGATACCAATCAAACCAATTTCATACTTCAAATTTGGCCTAGTGCCTTTATCTTTGACATTCCCTAGTTTCATTAACTTACAATGTTGTAGCTTATCAATTTCAATTTATTTACGCACGTAACCTACTTTCGTTGATTAATGAAATAGTTTCTTTTACCTTTCATTACATTTAAGTTCTACACTCACTCATAAATAAGAAATAGTGAAATCTTCTTTTTTGAGGCAAAGAAATAACCTCGTTAGTATTTTTTCCCTTTGATCACTAGCTTTTTTGTTCGTTCTTAGAAGTTAAATTGAGTGCATCGCTCACATTGGTTCGTAATTCGATCCTGGCACATCTGCATTTTTATTTTACACGTTAGTCATCAAAAAGTTAAAAAGTTAATATAAGTTATCATCACGCTTTCTACTTTTCTGTACATCTTTTTATAAAATATCAAAAAGTCAATTAAAATAGCCAATTCCCAAACAGAGCCTAATTGTTTTATTTCGCACGATAAACAAAATAACAAAGTTATCATTTAAAAATCCAATATTTAGTTACCTTGGACATAAATTTTGAATTTTTTTTTTTTTTAATTGTTGAAGATGTTGGGGGTGATGATGGTGGCGAAAGCAGCAGTAATGATGGTAGTAAAGGGCGGTGGTGGAGGTGTTCACAGCACTAGTGGTAGTAGTAGTGGCGTAATGGTACTCATTAGATGAGTTTAAATAGTTACCCTAATCTATTCCATTTAAATTTGTTCATAAATTTAGACCAATTTAAATAAATTTTAATTGATTGTAATTGAACCAATTTATAATGAGTGATGCAAGGGATCTCAAATAATTTATTAAAATTTTTACCAAATCTCTTACACGGGTGTGGATTTGTGTGGATCCCACACCCATATAAAAAATTTGGTAAAAAATTTGATAAATTATTTAAGATCTATAACATTTTTCATTTATAATTTCAGAGTTGAATTGGTCGCATTTATTGTGTTCATATAACATTTTCATAGCATTACTCTCAATTTAGTGAAAATTTAGTTTGATGAGACCACGTGTTTTACATATACCAGGAAAATCATAAATAAGTGGAACGATTTAAAAATAATTATATAAATGGAACAATTTAAAAATAATTAAACTACAAGTAGCATACTTTTTTTTATGCAATTTTAACACACAAAAAAATTACACTAACACAAAAAACTTGCATCACTATTATATATAAAATTATTTTTCTATGTGTCCAACTAAAATAAATAAATAAAAAAATAAAAAATAAAAAATAAAAAAAAAAACACTAATCACAAAGGTTTAACCTCTGGAGTTGGACCCTAAGGAGTTGAGATTTTAGAGGTCACTCTTAGGTGATGTTGGCACCATAAATCTGTAATTTTATTATTTATTATTTATAGAATTACAAGACATGTGGCACATTCCTACTCATTTTGAGGTTATGAGCAGTTATGAAATGCGGAAAGATGATGTAGAACAAAGTGGAGAACATGGAGTATGAAGTGGAGGTTGAAGGAAGTTATGAAAAATCATGAAGTACGAATGGAGGAGGTGGAAGAGTGAATAGTTTTAGGTAGTTTTTTCCTACAAATGTTAGCCTATAAATAGTCATTCATGACTACATTGTAAAAGGTCCAAAATTCAAATCAAAGACAATTGATTTTTATTTTTTCTTGTCATTTATATTTCCTGCACTTTATTTTATACACTTCATTTTCGAAACATATGAGTAAAGGTAAGTTCTCTGCACTTTATTTTATGCACTTCCTTTTCAAAGCATAAGAGTAGAGAAAAATTATTGGTTAGTTTGATTGTTCACTTAATCATCTTTCTCCGTCTCCCTCCTTCTTCTTTTAATTTTTCTTTTCTCTAAACTTGGCAATTTTGAAATCCTCTTCGTTAAGGCAAAAGAACTGTCAACGCAATTGCTTGATAATTGGCTGGAATTTAATCTGTAAGCATTTTTCAATCCTTGTTGGCATGCTCGCATTTATGATATTTCTTTCGTAAGAAAAATAAACCAACAATTTTTGACACGCCTAGTGGGACATCAAATGTAAGAAATTAAAATGAATTGGATTTGTCCATTTCAAAAAGCCTAGACGAAATTTTTTGTCGTAAAGAAAAACTTTTAGATTTTCAAGAAGAGATCTATTTTCTTGATGAAACCAACTTCCATCTATTACAATATTATTTGGTGGAGGAAAAAAAGCACGATTTGATTGGAGAAATTCATAAACTTGATATGGAAGTTTGCCAATTGAATGATGAGTTGTCAACTCTCACTACTAAGTCTTTAACCGAGGCTTTAATGGCTAGAATTGGTAAATTTTTTTCAAAATTCTTTCAGTGTTGAAAATGGCAAAAGGAAAGAGTTGATTTCATCAATGGCTCGGGGAGTTAAAATATCCATTTTTAAAGAGCCAACTTATGAAAATAGCATGGCTAAAAAGAATGTGGTTGAGCCAAATATGGTTAAAAATGATGTTCCATCTAAGGCTCGGGGGGTTGAAAAACCTATTCTTAAAAAGTCAAGCCATGGAAATAACATGTCTATGGAGGATTTTCATAAGCCATTAATGGCTAAAATAAAAAAACAGTCCCATTTGTCAATTAATGATGAAAGTTATTTGGCCAAAAAATATGTTCTCAAGCCAAACATGGCTAAAAATAATGAATAATTTAATGTTCATGAATCTGAATTTTTTGAAATTATTCAAAATGTCAAGTTGTTTGAATTTTTAAGGCTATCTTGTACTATGGTTCTTGGTGTTCAAAATCCATTTTGGATTTGTGGTTCACATCAAAACTTAATTTTGATGAAATAGCTAACAAAATAATCATCTTTAAGCATTGTCTTGATGAGTTTTATGCACTAAAGAACAACTTAGCCATTTGAAATGTTGAACTTGGCTAGGAAAAGTCTATGCATTTAAATCAATGGTTGATAATGGCTTATCTTTTCAAATCGATGGCGAATTTTTTTATTATTTTTTTTAAGGCACAAAAGGCACAAAATAATGACAGCATGTGTACTTCGATTGTAGTCAAACAATGGCACTTGCATTCAACCGACAAAATTGTGAACATTTGGTGCTAATATATCATTTGAAGCACTTTGTTGATATTATTTGAAGCACTTTGTTTCTTAGATTAGTCATGTGCTTGGTTCAAATTTCTTCAAAAATTCAAGTAAACATCATTTTTAATAGCTGCAAGGGGTGATATTGGCACCACAAATCTGCAATTTTATTATTTATTATTTATATAATTGTAGGACATGTGGCACCCTTCTACTCATTTGGAGGTTATGAGAAGTTATGAAATGTGGAAAGATGATGGAGAACAAAGTGGAAAACATAGAGCATGAAGTGGAGATTAAAGGAAGTTATCGAAGATCATAGAGGATGAAATGGAGGAAGTGGAAGATTGGATAGTTTTAGGTAGTTTTTTCCTACAAATGTTTGCCTATAAATAGCCATTCATGGCTACATTGTAAAAGCTCCAAAATTCAAATCAACGATAATTCATTTCTATTTTTCTTGTCATTTATATTTCTTGCACTTTATTTTATGTACTTCATTTTCGAAGCATAAGAGTAGAGGTAAGTTCTCTACACTTTATTTTATGTACTTTCTTTTCGAAGCATGGTAGTAGAGATAAATTAATGGTTAGTTTGATTGTTCATTCAATCATCTTTCTCCGTCACCCTCCTTCTTCTTTTAATTTTTTTTTCTCTACACTTGGCAATTTTGAAGTCCTCTTCGTTGAGGCAAAAAGAATCGTCAACGCAATTGCTTAGAAATAGGTTTGAATTTAATCTGTAAAAATTTTTCAATCCTTTTTGGCACGCTCGCATTTATGATATTTTCCTTCGTAGGAAAAATAAGTCAATAGGTGATGTTACACAGCGGAACTAGTTAATTATGTAGCAGTAAGTTGCAGACTTGTACACAGTTGGGGATTTGAATCCACACTCTTGATACTGGGTACTATTTATTCAGGCCTAAAAAATTCATCCTATCTACTATATTTAATTTCATCATAAAATTTGGTCCCGAAAATAATCAAACTTAAGACCTTGAGATTTAAGCATTAGGCCTCACCAATCGGCCACACTCTTGGAGTTACTAAAATGTAATTTCTCCTATCAATCAAATCTAATTGGGTGAATTACAAAGGGTGATTCTACTTACACCACTACTTTATCTCTTTAGATCTTTTATATGAATTTTGTTTTTCCAATTTTATCTATGTGTGAAATTACCTATAAGGATAAAATACTAAAATTAAATATATTTTGTTATCTCTTTATACCCCTTGGTCTTCAATCCCTACTCCACTTTTTCCTTTCTTAATTTTTCTTTTCTCTTACACATCTCTTTTGAAAAAGTGAGAATCATAGTATTATAATCATTAAAGAAAGCAATGGATGAAGAAATGGTGGTGAAGAACCATAAAAAAATGTGAAACTGTGAGTTTTTTTTATTTATTTGGTAGTTTTTGTTTCGTTTTTCTAGATTAGTGTTCGACTTTCATTCGGTGGTTTGAAATCGAACAAAATAGAATAGCCCGGCATCACATTGCCGAACAAAAAATATAAGTCTGGTATACATTTCTGGTAACCCTAAACCGAATTTTTTGAATTTGTTCGGCTTCTCATTACTATGTATTTTCAGTTTTATTTATTTATTTATTTTTTTTTTATTTTTTTTGCTTAGAAGGATTATGCTTATACTCATGTAGCTTGCTTTTCGTGCTCCTTTCGAATACGATAGCCCTACAATTCAAACTCCTGTGGTTCTGAATCTGATTTTACAAGTGCAATATGAAATAGATAAACACAAATGAGTCCAAATTAGGCAATTTTTTTGAAAAATCAATTTTGAATAAAAAAAAATGTCAAAAATTGACTATTTTGCCAGATTACAAAGTCGCCACCTAAATATTTTTGAGTAATTTAGGAAACTCGAGACTCGTGCCAAATGCCACTTATCCGTCATCACCAAAGTGTCTCGGATCGGGAACTTAGATATGAGAGGAGAAGGTTATGAATTGAGCACTCCACTCACCCAATCAAAGATCGGCCTCTACTAATCATGATTTGATTTTTATTTATATTGTATGCTCTTGTTCCGATTTATTAAGCTAATTTACTATGCGACGCACACAAGCATAGACTAATTTGCAAAAGTTAGAACGCTTTGATTTCATGTTTGTTTGAAAATTGTTTTGAATATGTACCACTTGAAAATGTGATCTCATATGTACATTCATCAAGTTATCCCAACTTAAACAATTAGCCTTCATCCCACAGGCATTCAAATAGCTATATCAATTAAGCACTTAGCCTCATGGTATTTATGCTTGATATGGTAACAATCACACACATGCAATATGCTAAAGCAGTACGTACTCACCTAATATTCCGAGGCAAGCCAAAACAGATAAAATAATTAGAAAAATGCATGATTCTAATCGATACAAGATGGCTAATGCAACACATACAAGAATGCAACTAGCAAGTCCCGTTCCCTAATATGTCATGTAAATCACTTTGATAGCATGTGATGAAGCACATATTTAAGGAAGTAATAAATGACAATGCCGTTAGAATGATGAACCGAACCTTATGCATGTAAGACAAATGGACGCAAACATTTAAAATGCTAAGGAAACATGATGTTCTACATTATCCATCGTAAACAGGTACATAAAAAGGAGAAAGAAGTGGGGTTGGAAGACATGCACATTATTATAAGTTTGCCCTCACACAGGAGGGTCCGAATGAATGTCCTAGCTACTTAAACTAATTAACTAGCTATTCTAACTAATTAATACAAATTAGAATTACACTAACTAATTAGTTACAAGTCCACTACTTTAGGTACAACATACTACTATTAAACATAATTTTAATGGGCCCTAAGAGACAAGGGATGGCTTATGCATGCGCCCGAATTTTCACCCGAAAATGCTCTCTGCTCACGCTGTAATGCTTCATGTACAATCAGAAAATTACACTATTTTTCACCTCAGTCTCTACTCTGTTCTGCAAATAAAAAGGACACTGTCTAGCTGAAAAAGGTGGCCTCCAGCCAAAAGAAGTGGACGGCCATACAGTAAAGGTGGCCGGCTGGCCACTAATGCTTGGTACTGCCCTGCTACAACAAACATGAAATAGAGTACAAACAGAGTATTTTCAGGGAATGTTTGTCCACCATGCCTCTCATTATCATCAAACAGATCAAATGAGGAGTAGGCTTGATTCACAAACCATCAATTGACACAAAATGATTGCATGATGATCTATGAATCAAGGGACAAGATTTTAATAAATGGTAATGAAAGACCAACAAAACCTTATCCCTATCGTAGAATTGATCAAGGGAAGGGGTTAACATTGACTCTTGAACCGTTTGTATCACTAACAAGTATGAAACAACTCAAGACTCAATGGGGTCAATTAACGTCCGATTGAACCCGAAACTATTTTATTATCTTATTACCCCTTAGTCCAATTTTATTGCCTCTTTTAATTACATTTCCATTCACTAATCATTTTAGTCCAATAATGAAGATTAAGTCCACTAATGGAGAGAAGTGTCAAACAAATGGTTGTTTTGGGCATGAGACAGATGTCATGCATTTGGTAATGACCTCTGAAGAGATTAAATCATTAAGCACAAGGATCTCTATCTCAAGCTTAAACAATGACCATTTGAAACAACTCTCAAAGCAAATAAAAAGCCAAGAAGAGAGGGAGGTTGCAGAGGTGATTAGAGGTGAACACAAGTATAGAAAGCACTAAATAAATACTATCAACTCAAATAAGTTGGTATCTAAAGCCTAAAACACCAAACCTATGAGAACTATTACACTAGAAGCATGCCATACAAAGCATAAATGAAACTAACACATAAAAAACAGTCCTAAAACAGTCAAAAATAGCACTGAAATTCACATGGAAAAGCTTGAAAAAGCTAGCTACCATATTAAGGAAATTAAGCTCGTAAACAAGCACAAGGAGGGGAGGCTAACCCCTCCATTTTTAGGACTTCAAAATTGCATTTTTAGCCTCTGAAAACCTCTAAAATTCAGTGGTAAAAAGCTCAAAAAAAGTTGATGAAAAGATGGAAAACATAAGGGCAAAAGCTTGGAAGACAAAGTTCAAAGAAGGGTGGTCCACCTCTCTACCTTGGGTATCTTTTAATCTCAAGTTTCAGCCCATAAAAACAGTTGAAAAATTATCCAAAAACAACAAGTAAAGATGGTAAATAAGTAAGGGAAAGAAGCTAGGAATTATACCTTTTGAAGAGGAATGACACTTTGAGTTACAAACCACCAATTTCACACCCTCAAGAGTTAATGTTCAGGCTTAATAATCTCAGCCAAGAACCCTCAAGAAGCTTGGTTTAAAGAGCCTAGATAAGGTATGTATAGATGTGTATAGGTTGCAAGAAAAAGAGAGAGATGTTTTTCGAAGAATTTTGCTTCACTAAAATTTTTCTAACCTATTTTTATGAGAGGGGGTCAAGCAGTGGCGGAGGGAAAGCAGGCCAAGGGGGGTCACGTGCCCCCCCTCGGTTTTGATTTGTGTGTGTGTGTGTGTGTGTTGTTGTTGTCATATACAAAATGTATATATATATATGTATTTGCTTAAAATGTTTTTTGGCTAAGGGTTTATTGTATTGTTCACAACAAATAGTTATTTGATATTTTGAGAGTACTATGTGGTATTATTTATGTAATAGTTTAAACCAATAGTATATCAAAAAATCTTATAGATTGGATATAATGAACTCATTATTTTTAGGCAGTTGACAGATTACTTATTGTGATTTGTGATTTCCCATGCTTTAAGCATCACGTAAGTAATGCTATATGATATTTTATGTCTGTTTGATAATTTTCCTTCAAAACACACCATTTATAAGCAATGTCATCTCTTTAATAAATTTTTGTCAAATAAAAATTAAATAGATTTTATAATAATTTGTGCTATAAAGGATGTGTTTTTATTTTCTAAAATTAGGAATTTTGATCCATATTTTTTTGTGCTAAAATTGCAAACTTACATCACCATCCCGCACCGAACTATTCTACACTATTATAGAATTTTAATTTGTTCTTATTAATAATGAATATGTAACTTTTTATGCTTAAATTTAGCTCATAACATTATTATCATCTTAATGTTGATTATAATTTTTTTAAATAAAAAATTATAATTAATAATGCCCCCCCTAACTTAATTTTCTGCCTCCACCTCTGGGGTCAAGTATATATAGAAAAATATGTTAGGCTCTCGGAAATATCAACACAGAAATAGCTGGTGCAATGCATGCACCTGTGGAGATAGCTGGCATAACAGGCAAAAATATTTGGTTTTTTTACACAAGTGGCCGGCCGACCACTAAGGGGCCGGCCGTACACTCATTTGTGGCCGGTCAGCCACAAAGTGGCCTGCAGGCCTCTGGGTGGTCAGGCTTATTTTTGGTCCAAAACAACCGGTGCAAGGTTTATAAGTTTCTAAGGCTTAAAACTGAGGCTTTCCGTTAAGGAAATTGAGCGTTTGACAAGCGTAAAAAAATTCGTCATTGGGTGATCAATCGGTGGTTCCCAAGTCTTAAGGGCGGTAAAAAATGGAGTGTCTACAACCCATTGCAACAATGCAAGTACTGCAATATTAGTGGACTCTAGTCATGAATTCATTACAGACGAGGTTTGTTAATTTTTTTTTTATGAATACGATTTTTTCTTATTTTTAATTTGTATTAAGTTTTATTAATAATTTGACGTATAAATGTATTTATTATCTTTAGATTTTTCGTCGTCGTGAAGCGTTAATTAAATGGGCTTCTGACGTTTGGAAGAAGACTATAAAAACATCAGATGCAGAAGGCAATAGAAGAAAACCAAGACTTACGCTTGCTTCTAAAAAAAGTGGTTACTATAGAGACATCAGGAAAATCAATGGAGAATGATTGAGGTTGCCAAGTTCTAAAAAGTATGGATGTCTATTTCTATTATGGGGGAAAAATTATCTATAAATTATCAAGACGAATTGTGATAACATGTTTGATATGGATGCAAACAATGACAGATTTTATGAATACCTTATGGATATTCGTACACTTGATGTTTTTATAAATAATTTTATGGATACTTTTTATTTATGATTTTATGAATGTGTGTTTGATTTATGAATTTGTTTATGGATGTTTTAAGGAAAGAGTAAATCTTTCGATGTACAACGACGGGGGCCTAGACAACTCTATTGTAGTTTGGCAATATGGCACTGGAGTAATCTCATTTGTATAACAATGTATCACTAAACATGCATTTCACAAGTGGCCCAAATTAATTTCTTGTTATTGGACGGCAACATAATGTTCAGAAAAAAAATATTGTTCGGTAACATGGCACTAAAGTAATTCAAATTAATTGGCGTTGTATTTCCGAACAAGCCCACCACAAATAAAAAAACTGCAAATGTATAGCAACAAAATGCTGGAGCGATCTATTTTTTTACGGCAAAGATAACACCTAATAATGTAAATTGTTTAACACCGTATTACAAAAATTAGTGGTGTAAAGAAATGAAATAGTTAATTTAGGATTAGTTTTGATAATATATTGGGAGTGTAATGAGAATAATATTTTTTTTAGTGGTGTAATAAGATGGAGGGTGTAAAGAGATTAAATAATGGTGTAGGTAGAATCACCCATTACAAATACACTTTCTGAGATTTATTTAAAATACAAATTATCTCATGTGATTTAAAAAATTACAAATATCCTATTGTTAGAATTTTTTATTTAACATAATTAATTAAAACAAATAAAATTTATAATTAATTTCCTATATAATAATAAAATTACCTAAATTATTAATTAAAATATATTTCTAATACTATTAAAAACTGATAATTGATTTGATAATTTATTAATAAAAAATATGAATTGTTATGAAATTAGAAATTTCAATAGTGAAAAGTAATTTTTAAAACTATAAGAAGCAATGCATATTTTAATCAAATTTAAAAATATATATTTATAATTTACCCAACTCAATTTTACTTTTAACCCATTTAAAAAAAAAAAAAAAAAGCTACACAAATAGCAAATGACCAACGCGTCTCTTTCAGACTTGTTTTTTCCTCGTTCAAAGTCTTAAAGGTTCCTAATCCTCTGAAAATGCCCAGCCAATAATGCCAGCCCTTCCCCGTGACAAAACAATCCAACCTTTCACTTTCTTTTGCTTTCACATTGACCGGAAAGGATGCTTTGACTTACAGGCTGTGCTTCTTTAAAGTTTAGTTAAATTTGAGGGAACATAAATTATTCGTAATGTCCATCATAGATTTTATTTTAAGGCGTTCGCTTCTGTTCAGTCTTTAATTAGATTAGATTGTATTGTTAGATTTGTGGAGGTTAATTACGGGTCTCATTTTGATAATCTGAACCGTTCAGTATGTAAAACTCGTCGAGTACTATAAGTCTGTAAAAAATCACGTTAATCGGATATCGGTAGCTATATAATCAAATCAGATTTTTATCAACCGTTAATTTATTCACCGTCCATTTTTTTTTTATACAAAACTGATTTGATCACATAACTACCGATATTCGATTAATGTGATTTTTTACAGACTTATAGTACTCGACGAGTTCTACACATTGAACGGTTCAGATTATTAAAACGGGACCCTTGGTGGGCCTCCACGGGTCCAACACGGACTGGACAGAAGCCAAGCCCTTATTTTAATAATATAAATTATTCATTTTATATAATTATCTTTTTATATAATTCATAAAAAAAATTTAAATTAATTTAATAATAATAATTTTATTTTATCACGTTTAGATTTTAAAAAAAAAAGGATTATCTTTTTTTTAAACTTGTAGAGTTGTTCGGGATGTCCTAAATAAGTGTACTTTTTGTCTTTTTGAAATGAAAAGTTGAGGAAAAAAATATGGATGTTTGGATTAATTTTTGTCTTTTTATGAAAAAATATGTAATAAAAAATTATCTAAATAAAGTGTGGAGTGAAAGAAAGATGATTGATTGTACAGCCACTATCCCCCCAGCATGTGTACATAGAAAAATAATCAACTCCTTTGGGGCAAATAACTTTTGGACAGTGACGGTTAGTCTGTGGGGGTCACCATGGGTCCCATTTTAATAATCTGAACCGTTCAATATGTACAAATCGTCGATTATTATATGTTGAAAAAAAATCACGTTGATCGGATATCGATAGCTATATGATCGGATTAGTTTTTTTCAACAGTTAACTATCACACCATCTGTTTTGTTTATACAAAACTAATTTGATCATATAGTTAACGATATCCAATCAACATGATATTTTACAGACATATATTACTCGGCGATTTCTACATATTGAACGGTTCGGATTATCAAAACGGAACCCTTAGTGGACTCCCAAGGGCCCAATATTACCATCAAACTAATAAACTTTACCTGCGGAATATTTTTTCCCCCTCCCCCAAAAAGTGTATTCCAGGCTGTCACGTTGCTTAATGCATTTGAATCATAAATATATAAAAATTATTTTTTTAATATTTTTTATTTGTGAATAGTAATACTTTTTTTACTTTTTATGTAATTTTTTGATTTTTTAGATTATATTGGGGTTGCCTAAGTCGGCCACCCTTGTTTGCAATGTTAAAATTGTCATTATTGTACATGAAACTTTTTTAGGGTCAAAATTTGTAGAGCAAAGTGTAATCTCTTTATGATGGGTTCGGTTGAGAGATTTAAAAAATAAAAAATAAAAAAAAGGGGAAATATGTGTAAAATTAAGTAAAATATTGATATATTTTATTCATATTTCATCTACTTTTTCTCTTTCTCTGTCTAAATCCTTTATCAAATCTCACAATAAAAAATAGTTTAAGGATTCAACTTATCTCTTATGTTGACATTTCAATATGAGAAAACATGAGAGATCCATAGGGTTTAATACGGATCTCGTTTTAGTAATCTAATTTATTTATTTTGTAGGACCTTCAATATATATAATCCATGAACAAATTTAGGCCAATTTGATGATTGCAAATTTTTTATTTTGTAACATTTGTCTCTAAAAACATGAATGGTTTATTTCAAAAATGAAACACATAATTGCTTTGCTATACAATAATAAAATTACCTAAATTATTATTTTTAATATTATTAAAAACTGTTAATTGAAATGTGATTTGTTCTGAAATCACCTAAACTGTTAATAAAAAATGTGATTTGTTTTGAAATCAGAAACCTCATGGGGTGAAATATAAATTTCAGGATGACAAGAATAATTTATATTTTAATCAAATTTTAATAAATATATTTATAATTTAACCAACCTAATTTTATTTTTAATACATAAAAAGAAAGAAAAAAGAAAAATAAAATACACAAATAGCAAATGGCCTACCCGTCTCTTTCAAACTTGCTTTTTGTTGGTTCAAAGTCTTAAGGTTCCTAATCCTCTGAAAATCCTCCAGCCAATGCCATCCCTTCCCAGTGAGAAAACAATTCCAACCTTTCACTTTCTTTTCCTTTCACATTGACCGGAAAGTATGCTTTGACTTACAGGCTATTCTTCTTTCAAATTTAAAATTAAATTTATGAGAACACAAATTATTTGTAATGTCCATCATAAATTTCATTTTAATAATATAAATAGCTCATTTCATATGATCATCTTTTTATATGATTCATAAAATAAATAAATAAAATTAATTTAATAATAATAATATTTTTATTTTATCACATTTAATTTTAAAAAAATGAATTATCTTTTTTATAAAACTATATTTGGTCACACCTATTTGTAATGTTAAAATTGTCATTATTGTACAGAAAACTTTTTTAATGTCAGAATTTTTAGAGTTAACTGCAATCTCTTTACGCTGTGTTAGAGCATCCCCACCCCACCCCACCCCACCCCACCCCACCCCGCACCGCACATCATTCTTTTACCTATTTTAGGGAGTTGGAGTTCTTTTATACCGTTCCATCAACTCCTTTATAAGTTACCATAAATTAATATTTGTTACAGTGACTCCTTATTTACAAGGAGTCATTGTAACTCCCTTATATATATATATATATATATATTTTTTTTTTTTTTCTTTTGTTTTTTTGTCCTTTGCTTTGTTTAGGCACTGCTGTACACATTTATGATTTTTATTTTTCTAAATTTATAATTAAAAATTATATTTTAATAGAATAGAGAAAAAAATAGAAAGTTTGTTCATAGAATATAAAAAGAATAGGGAGTTTGCTGGGAAGAGTAGATGAAAAAGTAATTCCTAAAATAGGGAATGAATTTTTTAATAATATTTTGAGTCATGATAGAGACCCCCTCCAATCACCACCCCCACAACCCCAACACACACGTGGCGGGTGGTGATTGGAGGAGCAGGAAAAAAAAGAAAAAAGAAAAAGAAAATGTAACCAATGAGAGAGAGAGAGGGGGTCAAAGGAGGTAGGGGAAAAGGGGGCATGAAACATTTTTGTAGTATTTTACAGTAAACTATAAGTAAGTTGGTTAGGATGCTCTTAGTTGAGAAATTTGGGAAGGAATTTGGAAAAAGAAAAGGAAAATGTGTGTAAAATTAGGTGAAATATAGGTATATTTTATTTACATTTCACCTACATTTTCTCTTTTTCTTTCTAAATCTCTTCTCAAATCTCACAACCAAACACAATGTTAGGCTTCAGCTTCTCTCTCATGTTGATATTTCAACATGAGAGAGCTTGAGGGACCCGTAGGGTTTACTACGGGTCCCGTTTTAGTAATCCGAACTATTTATTTTGTAGGACCATCCGTATATATCCATGAACAAATTTTGGTCACTTTGATGATCGTAATCTTTTCATTTTGTAACATTTGTCTCTAAAAACATAAATGGTCTATTTCAAAAATATATTTGTCATTTATTTTTTTGGAGACAAATGCGATAAAATGAAAATATTACGATTATTTAATTAAACTATTTTTTTTCAAGAATAATATTACGATAAAATGAAAATATTACGATTATTTCTTAGTGGATTTTTTGTGACTTTGGCTTGCAGTTTTTTTTTTTTTTTTTTTAATATCACAATTGGAGGTGCTCCAATTGTGATTTTTTCACGTTAAATCGTTGTGTCAATTTATCTTTGATTGTTTGATTGAAATTATTATTTATTATTTTAAAATTGAAACATAATCACAAATCAATATTTAAAAGATTTTTAGATTTTTCACATATAATTAGTTTTAAAAAAAACTAAACTCATACCAATGTGAACATTCACACTGCAACATGAAAACATGAAACAAAATTCAAAATATTGAAAATCGACTATTCTGATTATTCAGTAGCAACAAAAATGATTGTTCAACCAATAAGCATAGTAACAAACAATATACAACAAATCATCAAACAATATATAAAAAAAACATCAAATAGTTTATATATATTGACGAACATTTTTAGAAAAATTTGTTTATAATTAACGTCAGCATAACACCAGTAGATAAACTACACAATATCGGTGACTACACAAACCGATAAATAGATTACGGTTTATGTGTAATAGTGGCAAAACGAATGATTGTTGTTTATCCATTTTATAAGATCCTTAGTATATGTCATCTATGAAAAAAATTAAATCGATCTGATAATTGTAAAATTTTCATTTTATCGTATTTATCTTAAGGAAAAATTTAAAAAATAAATAAATAGATGGTCTATTTCAAATAGTATACATTATTGTCTATATTTTGAAGACAAACAAGATAAAATAAAAATGTTACAATTAAAATTAATCTTTTTTTTTATTATTTTTTTATAGATGATATATACTGGTGACGTTAAAATGTTTGGATCATCGAAATAAGAGTTGTGGTGGGCCTCATGGCTCCTTAATTTTTTTTTAAAATTTTTTTTTTTCAAATTTAGATTTAACATGAGAGAAGAGCAGCCCAACCCTTCCAAAAATTCTTTATTACTCTCTAGACTTATTGAGAATTTGCATATAGACTAAAAAATTTAGGAATACATAAACTAAATATAGAATATATATATATATATATAAAGAATAGATTAGGTTCTCTTAAGTTTAAATATGAACTTGGTAAAACTTGAGGGTTTAAACTTGTCACATGTGTCGTTTTGATGATTCGAACCATTCATTTTTTAAAGTCCTCTGTATATATTATCAATGAAAAAAATTAGGGCAATCCAATAACATAACATTTGCATTTTATCATGTTTATCTTATAAAAAATAAAAAATAATATTTTTTAAAAAATAGACCATTTATTTTAATTTTTTAAAGATAAAATAATAAAATAAAAATATTACAATTATCTAATTGAGTTAAATTTTTTTTTTTTTTTATTTTTTTTATAGATGATATATACAGAGGGTCTTGCAAAATGAACGATTCGTATCATTTAAACGAGACTCGCGATAAATCTCATATCTCAAGTTGAGATTTGAACTTGAGATAAACCAAACCCAAAAAATAAATAAATAATAAATTTTAAAAAATATTCTCATAAACAAATCTCAATGGAGGAATGGTAAGATTCCAAATAAATTATGGGTTATGCTCTACTTAGGCTCACAAATTAAATTTACTTTGATAATTGAAAGATATGACATTATATTAAAATATTTAAGGCAATTTTTTCTTTCATATATTTTTTTAATTATCAACCAATCATTTCAATTACACATTATTGGCTCTAGAAAAAAAGACTTGTATGTATATTTTTCACAAATTATTAAAAATACATATATTTGATAGAATAATGCTTGAGACCCCCTTTTGGGGGTCACCCCCTCAACCCCTTTGCCACGTGACGGATGGTGATTGGAGGAACAGGAAAAAAAAGAAAAAGAAAAAGAAAATGTAACCAATGATAGAAAGAGGGGGTCAAAGGGGGTGGGGGGAAAAGGGGGATGAATCATTACTCTATTTGATAAACACGTTTGATATTTCATTTAAGTGTCTTAATTTGGAGAATTCTATGGTACATACCATCCAAAATGTGTGTATCATATGTAATTTAATTATGACTTTTATTTATGACTTATTGTAGTTATAACCTGATTATAACTTGGTTATGACTCTTGATATTAATTATGACTCATTGTGACAGTAGTTATGATATTATTTTAGTTATCATTCAAAAGGTGTTTAGTTATACTTCATGTGATATTTGGTTATAACTCAATTTTTCTTTAAGTTATGATTGGATGAGAATTTAGCTATGACATTTATGACAAACTATATCACTATCATGACTTGCATATAGGTATGGTGTTAGTTATGACTTGATTATAACTTAGTTATGACTCTCGTAATATTAATTATGACATATTGTAACGTTAGTTATGGTATTGTTTTAGTTATGTTTCAAAAGGTCTTTAGTTATACTTCATATAGGGTGTGTTTGGTAACGTTTACATTTTCAGTTTATATTTACAAAAATTTTATAAACTGATTTTTGTTTATTTTTATAAAAACATAAACTACAAACGTGTTTGGTAATTGACAAAATGTTTAAAAAAATTTAAAAATATAAAAAAGAGTGAGAAATGGTAAGTGGCGGCGGAAGACGGTGGTAGAAAGTGGTGACGGTGGGTAGTTGGTGGTGACAGATGGTGGCGGGTGGGTAGTGGTGGGTGGTGGTGGTGGTGGTGGCAAGTGGTGGTGGTGGTGGTGGCGGGTGGTGGTGAGTGGTGGTGGTAAGTGGGTGGTGGTGGTGGTGGTGGTGGCAGTGGTGGTGGGTGGTGGTGGTGGGTGGGTGGTGTAATGGCAGTGGTGGTGGTGGGTGGTGGTGGTGGTGGTGGTGGTGGTGGTGGTGGGTGGTGGTGGCAGTGGGTGGTGGTGGTGGTGGTGGGTGGTGGCAGTGGTGGTGGCGGGTGGGTGGTGGTGGCGGAAGACAGTGGTGGAAAATGGTAGCTGGTGGTGGCTAGTGTTGGGTGGTAAAAAAAAAAAAACTCAAAACTCAAAACGGAAACACATTTTTTGTGTTTTCATTTTTTGGCCAAATTTATAAATGGAGACCACTGATTTATAAATCAAAAATTTTACCAAACAAGTTTTTATTTGAGTTTTTAAAATTTTTGTAAATATAAACAGAAAACTGAAAACGTAAGTGTTATCAAACGGCACCATAATGTTTGGTTATAACTCAAATTTTTTTTTTTTTTTTTTTCTTTCTTTTGGTCTTAAATGAGGATTTAGTTATGACATTTATGATAAGCTATATCACTAGCATAACCTGCATATGGCTGTGCACACTACAACATTTTCTTAGTTTAGTGACACTTGGAAGTGTCACAAAACCACTCCTCTAGTGACATTATCTAGTTTTGTGGTGTCTTGAACAAGTGTCATTTATACTCATGCCACAGTAGATACTAGTGACACGTTAACGATACTCGCAAGTGCCATTACACTATTAAGACTAAAGACTTTCAATAACACATTAATGTCATGGTAGACACTATTCGTGATACTATCAAACACCATTAAAGAAGACTTAGTGGCACCTCAATGACACTTACAAGTGCTATTACACTATCAAGGCTAAAAAACTTTCAATGTCACTTTGATGTTATGGTAAACAATATTCGTGACACTATCAAGCGCCATTAAAGAATATTTACAATTTAAAAAATGCCACTATATGCTTTTTTAATGGCGTTTGTTATGCCACAATTGATATTTTCAACAACTCTTATAAATGCCACTAAACGCAACTTTTAGTGGCGACTCAAAGTGCCAATACATCACAATTCATTTGTGCCATAAATGGATAAAAGTGCCATTAGAGCTTATTCTAGTGACACTTTGCAAAACTATTACCACTCCTATGAAATGCTACTTATATGTTATTTTTAGCGACACTTTTGAAAGTCACAACTAAACATGCGTAAATGCCTATAAAAATTATGCCTTATTTATATAAGGAAAAAAAAACTTAAACATTAATTGCTACATCCTATATTTACAATTTGACATCCATTCATCCTTAGGCTATAAATGAACAGAGTCATTTATGAATAGACTTGAGTTCAGCTCGGTAAGCGCTCGTTCAAACTCAGTTCATTAAATTTTTATTGCATTCAAGCTCAAGCTCTAGCTCATTAAAATCTTCATAAATAAGCCCAAACATACTAAAACTTGGCTCGTTAGTTGGCTCATTTAATAGTTGTAACGTCCTAGGAAAATTACCTTAACCAAACATGTTCACTTGGCTTTATCCAATATAGAAATGTGTGTGTGTGTGTGTGTGTGTGTGTGTGTGTGTGTGTGTGTGTGAGAGAGAGAGAGAGAGAGAGAGAGTAAATCCATAATAACAATAAAATAAATTCCATGACTACGTCTTTCCCATTGAACTATTCCAGTGATTACATCATTGTTTATTTACATCTATCAACAAAATAAAAATAGTTCAAAAGACAAGATGATGTAAAGAAAAAGCCAAAAAGGCAAACATCTTCTCAAGGAGTGTCATTGAATACGTAAAAATAGAACTCTAAATTCCCATACAAAATATCCCAAAACTTAAACATAAAACCTCAAGAGAGAAAGAGAGAGCTTCCGTCCCATTCAAAATCTTTTCCAAGGCAATCATTGAGGTGGTGCATCAACATCATTTCTTGAAAGGTGGTTAGTTTTGGGGTGAGCTAGTGCCCAGTAAGAAACATATTTAACAAGTTATATATTTGATCGAAATACACATGATCATGATATGCAAGTGTTGAAAGGAAAGAGAACAAAATCTAAGTCCATTTCCTTCCAAATGCCAAAACATGAAAGGCTAATAACAATTCTCAACCAAACTATAGGGTGTAAATGCGTTATGACATCCTGAGCAAGAGACCCAAACCAAAATAAAAGGATAACCCATGACGTATAATCAAATAAGATAAAGCGTTCCCAAAATGAATATCCTTTCCATTCATATATGATTTGAAATATACAAAAGATAACACATACATTTACACATTGACAAGCTCTAACGCTGAATCTATAGCATGTGTTATAACAGGAGATATCATATGAAAGTAAAACAGATAATAAATGCCCTAAAGGCTTATAACTTTCCAAGACGATGCTTGGTTTTAACAAAAGTGGATTTAGATCTAATACAATTAAAGGCCCTTGGCTTGTTATACAACAATTAACAAAAATGAAGCCCTTGCTCCTAGTCCTCCTAAGCTATTCCCTTGGCGGAGGCATGTCATCAGCACCTGAAAATGTTTTCCTATATAGGGTGAGCCAAAGCCCAGTAGAGATAATCCAACAAAATATATGAATCTTAACAAAGATATAAGGTGAATGCATATGCAATGCACGTGCCAAAAACGTTTTGTATTTCTTTCAAAACCATGCAATGCCAAGTTACAACACAACTTGTAAATCATTTCCTTTATAATAGAAAACAGGGCACGAAATCACACTCTAGGAACCTCAAAACCAATACAACCTTTCACGGAAATTTCATCCACGGGAAACCGTAAGCCGGCACCCATGTAAATGTAGGCTATACAAGTACTATTATTGCCATTTTACGGATATTTTGATCGCAAGATCGGCACCCATGTATACACATGTATTTTAGGAATTTCACCATGGACACTCATGCCAACTTATTTCAACGAGTCAACATATACTTTCCAAATTCACCCATTTTCTCAAAACGATAAACATTTCCAATGTATAAATATGAAATGATGGCTGATACAAATGGATGAGACAATAGTTTCAATTCTCCTAATTTTCATACAATTTCTACAACAATCATAGCTATCCTCCATCGATAGCTCAAGATAGATATTTCTAAACAGATAAACAATTTTCAATAAAGGTAAACTTTCCAAATTTTAAGGTGTGAGTGATAATACATATCCAACTTCACCATCCTCATTAATATCAATCCAATCTCACAATTTCAATATCAATTCCATTATTTATATAAAGATCAACATTTGAGACATTTAGGGCAAAACTTTTTTTTTTTTCCAAAATCAATTCCAAGTAACAAAATCAACCATTTCATCACAACTCAACTTTATTTTCAATACCACAATCATTTCCAAGAATCCATTTGAAAACCCCTCTTTTGATCTTTAACCCAAAACCCTAGGTTTGTTTCAAAAATCTCCAAAATCACAATATTGTTTAGAACTAGCAAATAACTAAGTTAAAACTCATAGAAGGTGCGAAAAATCCCTACCTCAAGCTTAGAAGATGATTGAAGGAGTGATGGAAACTCAAAGTCCTCGAAAATCAACTTTGCTTCGATTAGAACGAAGTCCTCATTAAGCTCTACCTTTTTAATAAAGGGACATAGATGAAGAACTCAACGGATCTACGTCTATTGTAGAAAGAAGTAGAGTTTTAGAGAGAGAGGGTATAGAGGGTTTTTAGAAAGTTGAGAGATATATGAAAAAATGAATTAAAAGTGGCTTTTTATGAACTGATATACGCACAGATCGCTCAAGCACAAGAAGTGTCACTCGAGCGACCAGATACAATAAGTTTCTCCACTCGAGCGAAGAAAACAAACTCCCAGAAGTTTTACAGGTAGAAGACCTACGTTCGAGTGCAAGAAGTTTAGCTCGAGCGAAGAATGCCAACTTCCAGCATCTCTACATACTTGTAAAAGTACTGGAAGTTTGCCAAGACTGCTCAAGCGCAAGAAGTATCGCTCGAGCGAAGGAACAAAATTCTGGGCAACAACAGTTTGGAAAACAAGCTACCAATCTGTTCCAAATGCAACCAACACATCCTAATAGCCAAACTCAAAGAGAATTAAAAGGAAACAAGACAAGAACAACTACATAAGGAAAAGAAACCCGAATCCAAAGCATCAAATGGATCGGGTCTAAACTAGAATTGCTATAGAAAATATTCTCACATTTGTTGACTCTAAAAACGGTAGGGCGATGGGCACCCAAAACCTTTCCCTCTCCACTTTCACCGATTCCTGAAATGATGGGCTTGTGGACACCCAAAATTATGTTTTTCAACATTCGCCGACTCTACAAAAGGCAGGATCGTGCACACCCAAAAACCTTTACCACATTCCTCCAGCGATATGCACAAGATAGAGCAATTGGATACTTTGACTCCCTGCGTGGATATCAAATACAACACATAACCCATTACCAAAACCTGACTAAACTACCCAAACTCATGCTATTTACCTCCTTCCGACAATTTCCAAACATCCATAAAATTGTAGGATCACAAGATAAATTTTAATGCACACAATGCATGAGTTTTCAAATAAATTTCTCCTAAGGTTGTTTAATCCATAACAACATTAATAATATCAACTACCAAAAAATCTCTCAAATCTTATAAGTTCCACAATCTCCATATTCATTTATTTTAATACTTATATCCAAGAAATTCAACGATCTCATGTCTCAACACCATTTCCATAGTCAATCACCCAATTACAAGATTTAAGAGTCAATTTGGCCCTAACCCATTATTAAATCAAATTTGAAAACTAGGGTTTTTGAAAAAATTGGGGCTTCCCCTCCTTTACACATAAAGAGTCAATATTCATCATTTCTAACAATAATCAAGAAGGATATGCATAAACTTTTCTCAAACATGGAGGAAAAATCTTTTTTTCATTCAACTAACCCACTTTATATCACAAAATCATCTCATACATTACAATAACTAAGAAATTCCCATATATATATATATATATATCAAATCAAGGATATAACAAGTTAAAGGTACCCCTACCTTGAAATGGTAGCTAAAAGATGAAGACTTAACAAGAAATTTGACAAAAACACAATCCAAACTGTGAGAATCTTGAATCAAACTTGCTCTTCACTTTTCTTGAAAGAGTTTAGATGAGTCTTTAGTAAGACTTAAGGAATCAAGTGTTTTTAAGGTTATGGTTCAGAATTGGGTGTTAGAGAGAGAGAGAAGAGTTGGAAAAGATGAGAAAGAAAAGTGTTTGATCAATTTTTAAGTAAGTTGTCCCAACCAAACTGCTCGAGTCAAATTTCACCGCTTGAGTAGTAAATGCAAGGTTCTAGAAGTTTTCCAGAGCTACAGTGAAAATACGGGGAGTCTAGATTCTATGCTCGAGCGACCACTCCATCTCTCGAGTGGTCTCGCCTGTAAACAGGCAAGATACTGAGAGCTGCACATTTACGCTTGAGTGACCGAATGACCACTTGAGCGGTCACCCAAAACAAACTATTACAATCTGCCTCCTTAAAGAATTTTGTCCCCGAAATTTCATTATTCCTGCCAAAACGACTCCAATCATCACAATGTTACCAATAAAAACCAAAATCAAGTCAAAATTCTCATCAAGACACAAAAGTTCAAGTCTTCAAGAAATTAACACTTTCCATTACTCCTTTCCATAATTCGAGATGTATATATTGATAAACACAACCATCCAACAAAATTATGCATTATTAAATAATTCGGGATATTTCTCTTGGACCACGGCTTCTTGTTCCCAAGTAGCTTCTTCCACTCCATGTGTTGCCATAACACTTTCACTAAGGGAATGGTCTTACGAACCAATTTTGGCCCAAGCATAGGTGAATCCCCCACCTCGGTCCTAGCTTGAAAACTATTATTGTAGGCAAACTCCGCTAGAGGCAAGTGCCTCTTCCAAGAACCCTTGAAATCTAATACGCAACCTCTCAACATATCTTCCAAAATTTGGATAGTGTACTCGGACTACCCGTCGATTTGAGGGTGGTAAGCGGTGCTAAAGGTCAACTGAGTGCCTATGACAGTTTGTAAACTTTGCCACAACCATACGGTAAAGCGAGGGTCTCTATCTGAGATAATGCTCATCAGAACCCCATGAAACCGGACAATTTTCCTAGCATAAAGTTCAGCTAGGTAATTAACCGAATCACCCACACACATAGCAAGAAGATGGGCCGACTTAGTCAGTCGATCTACAATAACCCAAACCACGTCATTACCTTTATGTGTTCTAAGAAGACCCAAAACAAAATCCATAGTGATGTGCCCCCATTTTCATTTAGCTATAGGTAAGGGTTCTAACAACCCAGCTGGCTTTTGGTGTTCCGCTTTGACTTGTTGGCAAGTTAAGCATTTGGACACAAACAAGGCTATATCTCGCTTCATACCTCTCCGCCAAAATTGATAGCTAAGGTCATGATACATTTTTGTGCCTTCCTTATGTACCGTAAGGCGTGAGTAATGAAATTCCCGAAGTACTTTCTCTCTACAAGATTCTAGTACAAAAAGGTGGTCTGCATACTGGATACTCGAGTCAGAATGTACTCTCAACCCTTTTTCCTCATTTTCTTGTGAAATTTTCTCTTTAATTGCCTCTACTTTTGTTGTGCTTCTACAACTCGCATTGACAAGTGTGGGTTGTGCAAGAACTGAAAACAAAGTGGCTTGTCGAAGAGACTCGCTAAGCCACAAGTCAAACTCACCTAGATCACCTAATATCTTCCACTCTCTCATGGCAAGACTAGCAATGGTGCTCACATAGTTCTTGCTTAAGGCGTCGGCCACCACATTGGCCTTCCCCGAATGGTAATGCAATTCAAAATCATAATCTTACATGAACTCCATCCATCTTCTTTGACGTAGGTTCAAATCTTTTTATGAAAACAGGTACTTGAGAGTTTTATGATTTGAGAACACATCAAATTTCTCCCCATAGAGATAGTGCCTCCAAAGTTTTAAAGGAAATATTACAGTGGTTAATTCAAGATTGTGAGTTGGTTAGTTCCTCTTATGAGTCTTTAACTAACGTGAACCATATGCCACCACTTTACCCTCTTGCATTAGAACACATCCCAAACCTTCCCTAGAAGCATCGCAATATATGGTGTAACCTAACCCTCTCCCCGGAATGATTAAAATTGGTGCAAAGGTCAATCTAGCTTTTAATTCTAGGAAGGATTTTTCACAAGACTCACTCCAAACAAATTTTACTCATTTTCTGGTTAGTCTAGTCAGTGGTGATGCTAGGGTAGAAAAGTCTTTCATAAATCGCCTATAATACCCGGCAAGACCCAAAAAGCTTCAAATCCCAAAGGCATTCTTAGGTCGTTCCCAATTTTGCATGGCCTCGATATTTAGAGAGTCCACAGTAACCTCTCTTCCCCCCCCCCTCCGGAGACAGCATGACCCAAAAACTTCACCTCGGAAAGACAAAACTCATATGTCTCATACTTAGCATACAACTAGTGTTCCCCAAGCAACTGTAAGACAATGCGGAGGTGTTTTTCATGCTCCTTCTCAGAAGGTGAATAGATAAGAATATCATCCACAAACATCCCCGTGAATTTATCGAGATAAGCTTAGAAGACTTGATTCATTAAGTGCGTAAAAGTGGTAGGGGCATTGGTTAAACAAAGCGACATCACAAGAAATTCATAGTGGCCATACCGAGCATAAAAAATCGTCTTCGGAACATTTTCCTCTTTCACACGCAACTGATGATAACCTGATCTTAGGTCTATCTTTGAGAAACATCAGGAACCCCTAAGTTGATTGAAAAGATCATCCATCCTAGGCAACAGATACTTATATTTCATCGTGATCGTATGCAACTTGCAGTAGACGATGCATAACCGTAATAAACCATCCTTCTTCTTGGAAAAAAGAGTCGATACTTCCCATAGCGAGGTATTAGGGTGTATGAAACCCTTGTCTAATAACTCTTGCAATTGTCCCTTCAAAATAAGAAACTCTGTTGGTGCAAATCTATAGGGTGATATGGAAATGGGTGCTGTGCCAGGTACCAAATCTATAGAAAAATCAACCTCATGGTGAGATGGCAATTCAATGAGATCCTCAGAAAAAACATCTAAATACTCACAAACTACTCTAGGAAATACCCCTTAAACCACATTACTTCCGTCATCCACAATCGTTGTAAGAACAAAACTAAGTTTGCCTCTACTTTGCAGGTCATACAACGATGGCAACCCACCATCGGTCCTATCCCCCAGAAAAATAAAAATAGTCCCCACATGTTGTGCACACAATAACTCTTCCACGGTAGCAATCTATTTTGACATGATAAAAAGACAACATATCCATACCAAGGATGATGTCAAAACCCGACATACCTAATAACACAAGATTGAAAGGAAGTCGACGACCAATGACTTCAATCACGCATGCACGACATCCCTAATTCATGGTGACTCTACCATAAGTGAAGACTTTAGTTGTTCGATTTTTAAGCCCAACATGGATACAAATGTAGATACTATGAATGAATGCGATGCTCCGGTATCTATTAATACATTAGTCTAAGTATTATAGATAAGATATGTAACTCTTATCACCGATGGTCCAGAAAATTGCTTAGAAGCAGTGACAGTATAAACTTGCCCTTGAGGCCTTTGATCACTCCAATCACCCCTCGAAATGTAGGTCGGTTGCACTGACTGTGCAGAAGTGGCCCCTTGCACCGCCCTAGATGCCTGTCTAGGCTGGACCAACTAATAATTTTGTCTCTGACCCTGGCCTACCTGATAACCCCTGACTGTAGAGACCCTGAAGCACTCCTCGTCCCAACTAACTATGGGCAAGACCTCTTCATATGCCCTGGCTGTCCACAATGATAACATGTGGGCGACTAATCTCTCTCTTGGAATTGGCTCTGAGAATGAGCTGACTGCTAATGGTTAAGATTCTGCTTACACTCCGATGCCTTGTGACCTTGTTGGCCACACCTAAAACAAGTAATATGGCTAGGACCCGCATTTCCCAAACTCTTCATAGAAATAGGCCCCAAAGACTTGGTCTGTTAGGGCAAGGACTAGAAGGAAGAAGAAGAAGAAAAAACCCCTAAACTTCTTAGAGGATTCCGTGTCACCTTGAGATTCTGCATAACTCGACCTTTTATGTTTCAGCCTAGATTCCTTAGCTTCTAACATGATTTCTATATGAGTTCGACGTCAACTAGCCTATCATACTCTCTGAACATATTGCCCATCACCTTAATCAAGATCTTGGGCCTTAATCTTTTCTCAAACTCCAAACATCGACGCTCCTTGGTCACCATGAGCTCGGGTGCAAAGTGTGCCAAACTACTGAAAGTGGCCTCAAATTCTACCACTGGTGTATCTAGCTGTCTAAGCTCCTCGAACTGTTTCCTCAACCTCTCCCTAGCCATGAGAGACAAGAACTTCTCATGGAAGGCATGGGTGAATGCCTTCCAAGTGTGGTCGACCTTAAGCTTAACAGATTTCCACCACTGCCTGGCCTCCTATTTTAGTTGATACGCCGCCAACGCTACTTGAAGCTCTCCATCACGGATGTCTAAGGTCTCAAAGGACTTAAGGATTTGCTCTGACCATCCATCAACTTTCATGGGATTGGGCCCACCACTAAATTCGATAGGGTTGGAGCGAAAGAATTCCTTCTTCAAGAAAGGGGTTCAAGTTTCTCCTTCTATTGTCCTTGCCACTTGCTCAGCTCTGAGTATATCCATGGACTCTTGAAGAGCCCCGACCATTTCTCAGGCTAGTGCCCCCATCGCATCTTGGGCCAGAAGAGTGACCATATTGTTTTCTACTACCCATTTTTCTTGGGGAGGAAGATCTTGTTGGGTAGGAATACCCCAACCACCCCTACGAGGTCTACCACAGTATCTGCCACGTCCAAACATCCTATATAAGAGTAAGAGAGAATGGAATTAACTCATAATTCATGCACCTACATGCCAACCCACGCGTCACACTCAAATAGTCACAACCCTAACCATAGATTCATTAAACACAAAACAATCCACATAAGCACATTAACACATAGAGTACATATAGATCATTCTCCTAAGATACTGACTCATTCTACGACACTCAAGGACTTCCAAGTGGAAAAAGATTGATCAAGTGCCTTTCCATAGGGACTTGGATAAGTGTGATGGATGAAACTCGTATTTCAGAAACTTGACCCCATACCCATATAGTCACATAAGTACATAAACATATAAAGTACAAATGTCCCATTCCAATATGATAACCCATTGTCGCATAAGCCATATCTCACGAGCTCCAGGTATTCAAACCTAGTTAGATTTGATACCAAATTGTAACGCCCTAGGAAAATTACCTTAATCAAACATGTTCACTTAGGTTTATCCAATATAGAAATGAGAGAGAGAGAGAGAGAGAGAGAGAGAGAGAGAGTAAATCTATAATAATAATAAAAAAAAAAAAACTCCATGACTACCTCTTTCCCATTGAACTATTCCAGTGATTACATCATTGTTTATTTACATCTATCAACAAAATAAAAATACTTCAAAAGACAAGAGATAATGTAAAGAAAGAGCCAAAAAGGCAAATATCTTCTCAAGGAGTGTCATTGAATACACAAAAATGGAATTCTAAATTCCCATATAAAATAGCCCGGGGCTTAAACATAAAACCTCAAAAGAGAGAGAGAGAGAGAGCGCGCTTCCATGCCCCCATTCAAAATCTTTTCCAAGGCAATCATTGAGGTGGTGCATCAACATTATTTCCTGAAAGGTAGTTAGTTTTGGAGTGAGCTAGAGCCCAGTAGGAAATATATTTAACTAGTTATATAATTGATCGAAATACACATGATCACGATATGCAAGTGTTGAAAGGAAAGATAACAAAATCTGAATCCATTTCCTTCTTAAGTCCAAATGCCAAAACATGCAAGGCTAATATTCTTACATTTGCCGACTCTAAAAATGGCGGGGTAATGGGCACCTAAAACCTTTCCCTCTCCACTTTCGCCGCCTCCTGAAATGGCGGGCTTGTGGACATCCAAAATCAACTATTTTCACATTTACTGACTCTACAAATGGTAGGCTCGTGGACACCCAAAAAGCCTTTCCCACATTCATCCAGGGATATATACAAGATAGGGCAATTGAGCATCTTGACTCCCCACACGGGTACCAAATACAACACACAACCCATTACCAAAATCCGACTCAACTACCTGGACTCATATGCTATTTGCCCTATTCTAACAAATTCCAAACACCCACAAAATTGTAAGATAACAAGAGAAATTTTAATGCACATGATACATGAGTTTTCAAATAAATTTTTCCTAAGGTTGTTTAATCCACAACAACATTAATAATATCAACAACCAAAAGATCTCTCAAATCTCATAATTTCCAAAATCTTAATATTCATCTATTTTAATACATATATCCTAGAAATTCAATGATCTCCTGTCTCAACACCATTTCCATAGTCATTCACCCAATTATAAGATTTAAGAGTCAATTTGGCCCTAACCTGTTATTAAATCAAATTTGAAAATTAGGGTTTTTGGAAAAAGTGGGGCTTTCTCTTCCTTCATACATAAAGAGTCAATATTCACCATTTCTAACAATAATCAAGAAGGATAACATAAACTTTTCCAAAACATGGAGGAAAGCCCTTTTTTCATTTAACCAACCCATTTTATATCACAAAATCATCTCATACATTACTATAACTAAGAAATTACCACATATATATATATATATAACTAGACCACTCGAGCGAACTTTTCACTGCTCAAGCAGTAAATGCAAGGTTCTAGAAGTTTTGCAGAGCTACAGTGAAAATACTGAGAGCCTAGATTCTACGCTCGAGCAACCACTCCATCGCTCGAGCAGTCTTGCCTATGGTCGCTTGAGCGGTCTTGCCTATAAACAGGCAAGATACTGGGAGCTGTGCATCGACTCTCGAGCGACTGAATGACCGCTTGAGCAGTCACCCAAAACAAACTATTACAATATTTATTTAAATAATAGAATAAATATATTATTTATATATTAAATAATGTAAAAATATGTATAAAAATAGGATAAATATGTTATTTATATATTTAAATAACGTGAATATAAATAATAGCTAAATTTATATATACATAAATAATAGATAATACATTTATATAATAATAGTGGATGATATTATTATTTTGGTAAGATATTGACTTCTTTTTTTTTTTAGTATGTTCATATATATTGTATATATAATTGTATAATCAAAGTTTCAATTTTTATTTTAGTCTCATACGCATGTATGAATTTATAATTTATTTGGCTCATTAAGGCTCGTGAACAAGCTGGAACTCGAGGCAAGCCAGAGTCAACTCGGATTGAGCTCGGTTCGTTAAATTTTTATTAAGCTCAGGCTCAAGCTCAAACTCATTAAAATCTTAATAAATAAGCTCAAATATACTAAAAATTGGCTTGACTCATTTTATCTTGTAATATTTTCATAATAATAAACAAATATTATCACCATAGGATCATCACATCAAAAATAAAGAAAATTCAAAACACAATTATTTTTAGTCTAAAGATATAAATTTATTTATATTGCAATAAAAATCATAATCAAAGTTATAAAACATTCTACCACGCTAATAAAGTCAAAGCAAAAAAGAATTATTCCAACCATGGACAATCTAAACATAAGTTCTCAAAAATCATTGTTATATCCATCTTCCACAGAGACAAATTATCATAACAAACTCAGTCCGCAAATTCTCAACCTTACCTTCGACTAGCATCCATAACTTGCGAAATCTGCATCCAAAAGATAAACATATAAAAGTACTAGAAATTATATTAAGCTAATATAAATTTGTTAATAAAATTAGTATTTATGGAAGAAATAAACCACAAATGGAGCAGGCCAAGCAACATAAGCTCCAATAGCTTGTCCAATTACTTTGGCAAATCCATATGTTCGGATCAAGCTCTCCTTCAGTTTGACTGGCACTTGAACATGTACCTCCCAATAGTCGGGTCCTTGTTCTTCCCCTTCTACTTCTTTAGATGGGTCTATTCTTTTAAGTACTCCGATTGTAACTATTTTGTTGGCCTAATGATACTTTTTAGAACAACTATATCTCCAACCTATAAATCCAGATTCAAGTGCTTAAGTAAAATATGTATTTACAATTAATAAATAATATTTAATGATCACAACTGATAGTGATATGCATTTCTCTAGTAGATAGGCATGTCATAATTTATTTGATGTTATTTCACTACAAGAATTTACATATTTTGCGACCACTTTTGCCGACCAAAAAAATTTTGGTCGCAAAAAAATGACATTTGGCGACCAAATATTAATTAGTCGCGAATGATTTTTATTTTTGGCGACCAAATATTATTGGTCGCAGAAGGTTATATTTTGGCGACCAAAAAATGAGTTGGTCGCAGAAAGTGGTATGCTTTTGCCGACCAACTACAAATTTGGTCGCGGAAGGTCACATTTTTTTTGGCGACCAAAAATTTGGTCACCAAAAACTTATTTTCAGCAACCAAAAAAAATTAGTCGCCAAATTAGTACTTTTAGCGACTAATATTTTAGTCGCCGTTGATTGAGATTTGGCGACTAAAAAAATTTGTCGGCGAAGGTACCTTTTCTGCGACTAATGTGGTCTTTTGGTCGCCAAAAGTTTGGGAGGGAAATTTGAAACTTAGTGGGGGCGGGAATTGAATTTTTTTTGCAACAAAAAAAATTTGGTCGCCATTTACAAAACGACGTCGTTTTGTACCATGAAAGCAGAAAAACAACAAGGAAAAAAAAAGGAGCCCTAATCTCCATTGTCGACTATCTCGCTTTGTGTCCCGGTCCACCCTCTCCCTCTCTGTGTTCTTTCTCTCAATCGGTGCCCTCAATCGGTGCCCTCAATCGGTGCCCACTCTCTCTAGCTCACCAAAGTCCCTCACCACCGTTGCTCACGATGCTCTCTCTTCGGTGGCAAGACTCGTTCGGTGGCAGTGATGATCGACGGTTCAAAGGGGAAGGGTTTCGTTCTTCTCTTCGCTTCGATCTGGAAAAAATTTCAGTTCGATTCTTGAGGTATGTTCGGATTCACTCAATTTTTAGGATTATTTGTTGTTCCCCTCATCTCTCTCTCTCTCTCTCTCTCTTATGGTTCTGCGATGGCGGGGAGGCTGGGAAGAGGTAGGTGGATCGTCGGATTTTGGAGGATAGACGAGGGGATTACTGAGTTTGTTGAGATGATGACAGATGATGCTCAAACTTCTAGGGAAGAGAGATGCTTCCGACTGTGGATTAACAGTCTTGAAATCGATTCATATGTTAATAATATGTTTGAGGATGTCAGAACAGGGTGAGGTTACAATTTCCTTGCCCTATTTTTGAGTGCCTGTTAATTTTGTTTGATTTTTGTCCCTCTTACATGTAGATGGGTTATATTGGAAGTTCTTGACATAGTTTATCCAGGATCAGTAAACTGGAAGCAAGCAACAAAACCTCCCACCATGATGCTTTCAGAAAAGTTGAGAATTGCAACCAAGTTATACGGATTGGATAGGAATTGAACTTCTCTCTTGTGAATGTAGCAGGAAACGATATTGTACAGGGAAACAAGAAGCTTATACTAGGTTAGTGCACTTTGACACATGCTATTGGGCTTATGTGATAACTACGTTGAAGAAAAGTTTTCTTGAGTCACAATTTCTTGACATATATCTACTTGTAGTGGACTTTGCTCAGTTTTGCATTTATTCTTTCATTTTCATTTCTACTTAGTTACTATCTTCTGTTTGAGCCAGAACCTTCATACATACTCAGATAGTTGAATATTTGATCTTTTCCATTTTCCAGGATAAAAATATTTTAAGCTCTCTTTGTGAAAGGACTTTCTTTCTTCTCGTTTTCTTGAAGTTGGGGAATTAGAATAAAAGCTTAAAATGGAAGATGTGGTTTTTGTAGTTAAAACTGATCTTTCTTTCCTCTGCATTTTTCTTTTTCTTCCCCTTTCTGTGATGCATGTTTGAAAAAGAAAAAGGAAGTAGTAAAAGAAGCAGAAGATATAACTCTGTCAATTGTACAACATTACAGAGCCTAAAAAATGATGAATAGCCTAACGATTGGATAGTTATAGGTATCTTATGGGTTAAAGCAGTTAGAGCTTCAGTGTTCTTTCTTTATAGCAAACCGATTTTCTTGATACTTCCATGCCAAAGACAAGATTCTTTTGTAGTTGTGATGTATTGAACTATAAAAATCACCAATCCTATGATCACACAAGTTTTATTTTTAGTATTGGTCAAGTTTTAAGTTAAACGAATCTAGATTAATCGCTAGCAAGTTTTTCTAATAATAAATTCTATTATTATCATTAATTTTAATTAAAAATAATAATAAAATGTTTGCAAGATACTGTAATACCTCTCCAAGACATTGAGTTGCTTTGGTCTTAATCTTGTGTTTGGTCCTTTGAATTTCGTAAATGTTTCTTTGTGTAGACAATAGTTAGTTACGGTCTCACTCGGTGTCTTTTTCCTTGGTACTCCATAAATTTCAATTTTTATTTTTCTTATTTTGATGTAGGTCGATGCTTTTGCTCGAAGCTTGGCTATGCCCCTTGCTTGGCGTGACTCGTGAAACTAATTTTCCTTCTATTTTCATATGTCATATGTTATCTTTGTTATGTTTGATTTTTTTGACCATTGGTAACAGTTTGGAGAAGTGGTGGAATTGTTTATGTTCATCCGTATTTAGAGGAACTTGCTACCTTTTTAGTTATTTGTTGTTTATTTACGCTTTTTTTGTTTAGGCCACATTTTCTGCCATTTGGTACAATGGAAAACGTTTTCCATGGTTAACGGAAATTAAGCCTATTTGGGTGAAATATGTTTCACTTTTAAAAGGTGGAAAATGTTTTCTGGGCTAAAATTTTACTACCACCCCACACTAGCACTGCTGCCACCACTCCATTACTATTAGCAAACATAGGAAAACTTTTTCTCCAAAAAAATTTTCTGGAATAAGTTTTCTGTTGAAACAAACAGATCATTAATTATCGTTGTTCTGTTTCTGTGGTTCTTTGACTATGTGCCTTTACCTTTTTCTTTTTTCCTCTTTTTTTTGGTTCTTGTTGATGATGAGTCAAAATTGGTCTGGAAATTGGTCATGCATCTTGAGCAGGGCGGGGTAAGAAAATAATATTAATAACGAAAACGAAAACGAAAACACTTCTTGTCTGCCATGTTGTATCCTGACTTTCCTAATCAAAGGGGGATATCTTGTTCTTCACAAGTGCTTTTCAGATATTGCTTGCTAGGTAGTAGTCATAATTGTATGGAGCTGGTGAGACTTGTGGGTTGAGTGATGTTTTGAGCATATATATATATATATATTCGAATGTTTGTTGTGCAGATTGGCAAGCTGGTACATATTGTGAGGGAATTTTTTGTTTGGTGGGTTGAGATGAATGTGAGCATATATTTTGTAGTGTTTTATGTGTGAGTTAAGTGTGTGGGTTGAGTGGCTAAGGACTATATTTGTGTGTTTGTTCTCAACCTGTTTTGTTCTTTCCTTTTGGTCCTCACTGGTGGTTGTTATACTATTCAAAATGGGTCTTTCATGTGTTCAACACCCCCATAGCCCTTGTTATGTGGTGGTTGAGCATATGTAATCCTATGTTTGAGTGGTTGGTTCTAGTATGGAGCTTATTTTATTTATTATTATTTTTGGTTTTCTTTTTTACTGATATCAACTTCTTTATGTTGCCTTTCAGATTGAACTGAAGACTGCACCAGTTGATTTTTGATTTCCTACAACCTATTAGATTGCATAATCGCTTCACTCACTACATTGAGTTTCACAGCACACTTTTTAGTATTATATCATTTTGAGGCATTCATGAATGAATGGGCTCTATATGAAGAGTTTTAAACATCTTACCAACTTATTGTAGAACTAAGTAATTGCCTTTTTTATTTTTATTTTTATTCTTCAATCAAAAACTGCAGGTGCTTAGCAGCAAAAGGAGAGGAGTCTAGTGAATGTCAAAGGTTTGCCAAATATTACCGGTCCCTTTGCCTAGGTGAATGGGTGAGTGCCATTGCTGTTAAAATAACTTTTTTCTTGGTTTGTTTTGACTTGGCAATTTCTTCTAATATGTTTGGATGCATTATGGTAAATAGGCTTAATGAGTTATATTTTGTCCTGTTTGCACAGATGAACTAACTACAATTATACGAAATTAATCAATTTCACTTTTATGCTTCTTGATTCCTTAATATACTAATATTATGTGGCTTGGCATTTTTATTTTATAGTTTAGAGTATGTGCTTATATGTTTACACCAAGCCTTGATGAATCAGTTTTCTAGATAGAATAGCTACTTTATTTATTTATTTTATTATTATTATTTTTTTTTTGAAAGGATTGAAGTGCTAGTTAAAATTGAGTTATGATAAAATTCTTTAGTTAAAATGATATTTGATCCGTAGAATCAAGAAATGCTTTTAGTGCACGCACATATATTTTAAGGCTAGTGATGCTTTGTGAGAAAATGTTGAGCAACTAAAAAAATAATATATTGATAAATTGAGTTACAAATTGGATTGGTGTGATTTGGTTCTTTGTTCCCATAGTTCATCTTGGCTCAGAATATTGGTTAACCAACTCCCTCAGGTTTAAGCCAGGATTAGGAATGAAATTAAAAACTGAACCAATTTAAGACTTACAATCTTACTCATGAAAACAAAGACAGACTTTCACTTATAAACAAGTTTATAGTTATCTTACTATATGAGACTTTCTTTTTTGGTGCTCCACTCAGAGAGTCCTATATTGCTTGGGAAGCAAAAAAGTTTCCCACTAACTTATGTAATGGCATCCTCAATGTCTGTGTCTTTCCACATTTTGGGTTATTATTGGGCTCTTGGCTTAGTGAGCTTAGTTGCTAACACCTGATGATGGATCTGTTAAATGGATCATTAAATGGATCATTAAATGGATCTGTTTATTCTTAACACTGAAAAGATTCTCCTGATGTGTTTACTCACTGGATTTCCTTCTTTCAGGGCCCGATAACTTGGACAACTTGAGGAAGTCGGCAGCAGCCTGTAAGGCACCAGGTTCCGGACCTTGTGGCTAGTGAGACCTTTGAAGCAGCTGCAGAGGAGAGAAACTTAATTTTATTGAGACCTTGTGGCTTAGTTATTACAAGGGAGGATTAAATATTTAGGTTCCACAAGGGAGGATTAAATAGCATTTGGATGGATGTGTATGGATAACAAATATTAGTAGTTTTATTTGTTGATTGCTGCGCATGGATAACAAATAGTTATGTTTCAAATTGTTATGCTAGATAGATGTGACTTGTGAATGAAAACTTAGAATAGTTGTATTGTGTCGAATGTTAATGAATTATGTATTGTGTCGAATGTTAATGATTCAGTTAATTTGAATGATGCTTTAAAAGTATATGTTTATTATGGATTGAATGAATTATTAGGAATTACAGGTGTATTGTTTTCCTGCTTTGGCGACTAATAATTTATTAGTCGCGACATCAAAAATAATTTTTTTTTCGCAAAAAATGACAATTGCCGACCAAAAGTTTTGGTCGCAAAAAATACATCTATTGCCGACCAAAACAGCTCTTGGTCGTGGAAACTCACTTTTGCCGACCAAAAGTTTTGGTCGCGAAAAATAACAAATGGCGACCAAATTTTTTGGTCGTGGAATATCACAATTGGCGACCAAACTTTTTGGTCGCGAAATGTGTCAATTGGCGACTAATATATTTAGTCGGGAAAATATCACTTTTCGCGACCAAAGTGTTTTAGCGACAAAATGAATTAGTCGCGGTAATTCAATATTTAGCGACCAAAAATTTAGTCGGCAAATCTAACTTTTGCCGACCAACCAAAATTTTGGTAGCGAATTACTTTTGCCGACCCTCAATTGGCGACCAAAGTAGCGACCAAAAAAATTGGTCGCGGATAACTTTTGCCGACCAAAAATAGACTTTTAGCGACCAATTTTTTTGTTGCTAAAAGTGTTAATTCTTGTAGTGTTTGTCTACTTTTATATATTTTGGATACACACACACACACACATATTTGTGACAACCATGTTCTATGTTATGCCGTTAATCTTTAATTACACTTGTGATTATGTGCTTAATATGAATTCGGATGCTAAGTATGTTGTTCATCGTAGAAAAATATGTTATGTATTCTATAATAAGCTGAAATTGAGGGTCGTAAAGGCGACAGAAACTGAAATTGACCACACCGTTATGATTAGCATAATTTTTAGAGCTTATGGTGAAATTTAATTAAAAATTGATTTAGATAAAATTGATTAGATTAAATTGATTAAACTTAAGTAAGATTGCTTAGCATTAATCAAGCTTAATTAGCCTAAACTAATCACCCACTATATATATGATGAGATTAGTGCTTAGGCTCATAGAATTGAGCTTTTCTTCATCAATGTGCTGAGATTATACACTATAGAGAGAGAGAGAACATCATTTTAGAGAGACGAGGGCAAGAACTTGAAAAATATTGACTTGGAGATTGAAGATTTGGGAAGCTAGGCTCAAGAACTTGCTAGGATTGGAAGAATGAAAGGCTCTAAGTAAGTGATTGAAATATAAATTCATGAACTTAAGTCATATAAATGTGACTTCAAGAAGGATATGTAGTTAAGTATGTGATTTGAGAAAAGATTGTAGAAATTGCGATCAATTTGGGCATGCATGCATGAATTTGTGTTGATTCTTCAATTTTGAGCATAAACCTTGTAAATTATGATGAATTGGAAATTATATCTTACATGCATGCATGAATTATCATGATTTAGAGCCCAATTCTCAGCTTGAAAGTCTATGGATGCAAGATTTGAAAAATGGTTCACATACATGAAGATTACAATTTAAATTCTGATGAATTCATGGAATTTAGAATTACAGGTTAAAACTAGCTTCAAATATATGTATTTGGGAGTGTTCTTGCATATTTGAGTGAGTCATGCATGAATTTGGAACTTTGAACGTGTGTTTGAAGCTCAAACAGAATTCTAGACATTCTAGAATTTTAGTAGTTCGCTCGAGTGATGGAATTGTAGCTCAAGCGTACATTTCGAGCTCCTAGTACTTTTACAGACATTGGAGGTTGGCTTGAGTGACCAAAAGACTGCTCGAGCGACCACCTTTTATTTTCAGTCTTGGCTCGAGCGATCGAAAAGTTGGCTTGAGCGTAACATGAGAGCATCCAGTACTTTTGCAGACCAAGGGGTTCGCTCGAGGGACCAATGTTGCACTCGAGCGAAGTGCCCTATTTCAAGAAACTTTGAAAAGTTGTTTTATGTCTCACTTTCCGTTATGTTGCATTTTTGAACACTCTTAGACATACATTGAGCATTCTAAATGAACTAAAGAGTTAGAAAGAAGCCCAAGAAAGAAATAAATTAAAGGACATATTGAATTGTATTGTGACACGATTTTCGTATGTGCTATGAATTGTGTAGGGTCAATCGCGAGGATGAATCAACCATCTAAACACTAAGAGTAATATCGTAGTAAAGATATTTTTATGTATGTTATTTTTTAAATACTACCTACGTGGTAAGTTTTCTCAAACTCATGAATTTGTATTATGAATGAATATCTTACCTGTCTGATTCGTAAAAGACTTGAAACATGATTGATAAGCACGAAATTATAAGGTTGGACCAAATGTCGTTTTGTATAAATACATATTGGGCCTAAGGCCGTTTGGTATGTTTGATAAGAATATAAAATGGGTTCAAGGCCATTTGGTATATTTGACAAAGACATGGAATGGGCCTAAGACCGTTTAGAATATTTGATAAGATAGACCTAAGGTTATCTTATATATGAATTGGACCGAAGGTCGTTTTGTATGATTGATTAAGAGGACCAAAGGTCATTTGAATATGGAATTGATTGGACCGAAAGTCGTTTTGTATGATTGGTTGTCATCTTAACTATAGAGAGTGAGGGACATTAAGTAGAAAAGCTACTCCCTCCGTCCCAAAATATTAGTCCCTTATTACATTTTTCATTGTCCTAAAATATTAATCTATTTTCAAAAATCAAGTACCAAAATAATATACATTTCCTAGTTTTCCATTCTTTTAAATTCATTAACAACATAAAAAGTATAATTATGACATTGATATTCTCCAAAAAACATATCATGAAAGGGTAATTTTAGAAAATTAATTTTTTTTTAAAGTGTAATAATTATACTACTAAAAGATATTAAATTTCTTAAAAAGAATCATTATTTTGAGACGAAAGGAATATATATTGCAATTGTTCTTGGCTATAGTTATGTATACACACATGTTACATATACATAACCGAGAGAGAACAAGGAGAGGGGGGAGGATCGTTCAAAGATTTGTTGCAATTAGGGAAATTGGAGGGAAGAGAGAGAAATGGGAGCAAGGATCCTCTTTTTGAATTTTTTTTTTTTTTTTTTTTTTTCTTACTTGGTAGATCATTGGGTTTATTTTTTTGATTAAATTTTGATGATTTGAATCGTTCATATTTTAGAATTTGTCGAGTATATCATAATCTTAAAAAATTAACTCAATCGGATATTAAAAATTATGTGTTCGAATAACTGTTTTTTAAATTTTTTTAATAAATGATTTTTAGTTCAATGATCTACATACGTAGTTTTCGATATTTGATTAATTTAATTTTTTACAGATATAATATATTTGACAAATTCTAAATATGAATAATTTAAATTATCAAAATTAAATCCGAAAATAAGTCCAATAACGATGAAAGAAAAAATTCAAAGAGAGAATCCTTGCTCCCATTTCTCTCTCTTCCCTCCGGTTCCCCTAACTGCAACAAATCTTTGAACAACCCCCCCTCCCCATAAGGATCCTCTAGAGTCAATTCTCTAGAGTGATCTCCTAAAGTGCCTAATCGGACGGCTGTGAATGTCGTTTTGGTGAGTTTTTTCAAAAAAAAAAAAAAAACTGAAATTCGGGAATTTCAAAATTCCTCCCAGATGAAGATGAAGAACTATACAGATGGAAAGATTCGACGGTGCTGATCTGTTGTTGTGGGTTTGCACGCGTTTCGTCGTCCCTCACGCCTATCCCTGTTTCTTTGTTTTCTCTCCACACAACTACTTAGGCACCTATGAATCTGTGAACTTCTAAAACCAATCTCACTCACTATCACTTTTATTGAATATTCCTTATTAACACTTAGACCCCTATTTTTTCAAACTCAAATCTCTCTCTCTCTCTCACAGAATGGTCAGACCTCACTCTCTCCTTCTCTTGTTACTCGATCTCCTACTCCTACTCTTGAGTCGTGCAAACCTACAACAATGATCAAGACCACGATCTTTTTCATTACACTAAATCAAGAATGACGACGGAATTACGCGGTGCTGATTTCTTCTCCACCTGGGACTTCACCCTACCAGATCCTTGCTCAACCTTCACCGAAATTACGCAGTGCTAATTTTCGTCTGTATAGTTCTTCATCTTCATCTGGGGGGAATTTTGAAATCCCCGAATTTCAGTTTTTTTTTTTTTTTTTTTTAAAAAGAACTCACCAAAACGACATCGTTTTGGTGAGTTTTATTCACAGCCGTCCGATCAGGCACTTTAGGAGATCACTCTAGAGAATTAACTCTAGAGGATCCTTACGCGCCCCCTCCCATAAGGATCCTTGCTCCCATTTCTCTCTCTTCCCTCCGATTCCCCTAACTGCAACAAATCTTTGAACTACTCCCCCTCCCCATAAGGATCCTCTAGAGTCAATCCTCTAGAGTGATCTCCTAAAGTGCCTGATCGGACGGCTGTGAATTTCGTTTTGGTGAGTTTTTTCAAAAAAAAAAAAAAAAAACTGAAATTCGGGAATTTCAAAATTCCTCCCAGATGAAGATGAAGAACTATACAGACGGAAAGATTCAACGGTGCTGATCTGTTGTTGTGGGTTTGCACGCGTTTCGTCGTTCCTCACGCCTATCCCTGTTTCTTTGTTTTCTCTCCACACAACTACTTAGGCACCTATGAATCTGTGAACTTCTAAAACCAACCTCACTCACTATCACTTTTATTGAATATTCCTTATTAAGGCCTTGTTTGGAAAGACTAAATAAGTGCACTTTTTGTCTTTTTTGACTAAAAAAGTGAGGTTGAAAATATGGATGTTTGGGTTAACTTTTTGACTTTTTATGAAAAAATGTGTAATAAAAAATTGTAAAAATTAGTTTTTAGAGAAAAATTTGAATTGGGAGTTGTGTAGCCGTAATTGTTGACTTTCGGTGAATAGTGTTAACTTTTTAACTTTTTGAGTAACTTTTTGACTTTTTGGATTATTCGCAACATCCCAAACAAGGCCTAACACTTAGACCCCTGTTTTTTCAAACTCAAATCTCTCTCTCACGTAATGGTCGACCTCACTCTCCTTCTCACATTTCGATCTCCTACTCCTACCCCCGAGTCGTGCAAACCTACAACAACAGATCAAGACCGTCGATCTTTTCAAGATTACACTAAATCAAGAATAATGACGGAATAATTACGGTCGATTTCTTCTCCACTGGACTTCACCCTACCAGATCCTTACTTAACCTTCATCTAATTACGCGGTCGATTTCGTCAGATAGTTCTTCATCTTCATCCGAGGGAATTTTGAAATCTCGATTTCGCTTTTTTTTTTAAAAACTCACCAAAACGACGTCGTTTTGGTGATTTTTATTCACAGCCGTCCGATCAGGCACTTTAGGAGATCACTCTAGAGAATTAACTCTAGAGGATCCTTACATGCCCCTCCCCCCGTCGTTTTAGTGAGTTTTATTCACAGCCGTCCGATCAGGCACTTTAGGAGATCACTCTAGAGAATTAACTCTAGAGGATCCTTACATGCCCCCCCCCCCCCCTCCCCTCGTTCTCTCGGTTATATATATGTAACACGTGTGTATATATAACTACAGCTAAGAACAATAGTATATAGCTTTTCTACTCAATCTCCCTCACTCTCTATAGTTAAGATGACAACCATGCTAGCCTTGCTTGTCCTCTTCCTCTCTCTACCACCTCTCATTCTCTCACTGAAGCGAGAAGTTCTCTTCCTCCATCAAGTGAAGCTCCGCCTCTCCGACCCCAACGGTGTCCTCTCCAACTGGAACGACCACGACGACACCCCATGCAACTGGACCTCCGTCACCTGCGACCCACTCACCTCCTCCGTCATCTCCGTCGACCTTTCCAACTCCAGCCTCTCCGGTCCCTTCCCCATCTTCCTCTGCCGCCTCTCTTCTCTCTCTTCCCTCTCTCTCTACAACAACAACATCAACTCCTCTCTCCCTCTCACCATATCTACCTGTCGCAACCTCACTACCCTCAACTTGGCCCAGAACCTCCTCACGGGTCTTATTCCATACACTTTCTCTCTTATTCCCAACCTCAGATACCTCAACCTCGGAGCAAACAGCCTCTCCGGCGATATTCCGGCGACTCTTGGACTCTTCCGCCGACTCGAGACTCTCATTCTTGTCAACAACCTTCTCGACGGCACAATCCCTGCGGCTCTTGGCAACATAACGACTCTCAAATCGCTTCAACTCGCTTATAACCCGTTTACGCCGAGTCGACTTGTTCCGGAACTCGGGTACCTTTCGAGTTTGGAGTATCTCTGGCTCAGTCACTGCAACTTCGTGGGTTCGATTCCTTCGAGTTTTGGTAGGCTGAGTCGACTCACGAATCTCGACGTGTCGAATAACATGCTTAGTGGGTCGATACCGAGTGTGATATTCGAACTGAAATCTATAGTGCAAATTGAGCTGTTCAACAACTCGTTTTCCGGTGAATTGCCATTGGGGTGGTCTAACCTGACTGCTTTGCGACGATTCGACGCGTCGTTGAACGGGTTGGTTGGGACGATTCCTGACGATTTATGCGAGTTACCACTCGGGTCTCTGGACCTGAGCGACAACCAACTCGTGGGTTTGCTGCCAGAGAACATAACTGGGTCCCCAAATTTGTACGATCTCAGAGTGTTCAACAATCGGCTTTATGGGTCGTTGCCGAGTGAATTAGGCAAGAACTCGCCGTTACAAACTATTGACGTATCGGGAAACCAGTTTTCGGGTGAAATACCGGCCAGTCTATGCGAGAAGGGGGTCTTGGAACACCTTGTCTTGATAAACAACTTGTTTTCGGGGACAATTCCTGATGTTCTTGGAAAATGTAGGACTTTGAACCGGGTTCGATTGAGGGGTAATCGCTTTTCAGGTGAAGTTCCGGCCGAGTTTTGGGGTTTACCACATGTTAATTTACTTGATCTAGGTGAGAATTTGTTTTACGGGAATATATCACACATGATATCTGGGGCATCAAATCTTTCAGTTCTGTTCATTTCCAAAAATCGGTTTTCAGGGAACATACCTAAAGAAATTGGATCTTTAGGCAATTTAGTTGAATTTTCTGGTAGTGATAATGAGCTTTCAGGGCAAATCCCACCAACAATTGTCAATTTGGGTCAGTTAGGAAAGCTTGATCTTCATAAAAATGAACTTTCTGGGGAAATTCCTGTAGGAATTCAATCTTTGATGCAGCTCAATGAGCTTAATTTAGCAAATAATAGGTTATCTGGTAAAATCCCAGATGAAATTGGGAGTTTACCAGTGCTTAATTATCTTGATCTTTCCCAAAATCATTTTTCTGGGAAAATCCCACTTGACTTGCAGAATTTGAAGCTCAATATGCTAAATTTATCCTACAATGATCTCTCTGGCAAAATTCCTCCGCTCTATACTAAGGATTTTTATAGGGATAGCTTTCTGGGCAATCTGGGCTTATGTGGTGATCTTCCTGATATTTGCACTCGAAAAACTGATGCTAGGAATCAGACTTATTTGCGGATACTTGGATCAATTTTTACACTTGCTGGCATGGTTTTTGTTGTTGGTATTGTTTGGTTTGTGTGCAAGTTTTGGAATTTCAGGAAAACAAACAAAGGGATATCCATGTTGAAGTGGAGATCATTTCATAAATTGGGTTTTAGTGAAAGCGAAATCCTCGATTGCCTTAATGAAGATGATGTTATTGGAAGTGGAGCTTCTGGGAAAGTCTACAAGGTTGAGCTTGGTAACGGTGAGTTAGTAGCAGTGAAGAAGCTAAACGAAAGATCGAAAAAAAATTATGAAAGCTTTGCCAGTGTTGATTCACAGAGCTTTGCCAGTGTTGATTCACAGAAAGATGCATTTGAGGCTGAAGTCGAGACATTGGGAAGAATTAGGCACAAGAATATTGTGAGGTTATTGTGTTGTTGCAATACTGAGGACTGCAAACTTTTGGTGTACGAGTACATGCCAAATGGGAGCTTGGGGGATTTTTTGCATATTGGCAAGTGTGGTTTGTTGGATTGGCCTACAAGATTTAAGATAGCTTTGGATGCTGCCGAGGGGCTTTCTTATTTGCATCATGACTGTGTTCCTTCCATTGTCCATAGGGATATTAAGTCGAATAATATATTGTTAGATGCAGAATTTGGAGCTAGAATTTCTGATTTTGGAGTCGCTAAAATTATCAATACGGTCAACAAGGGGGCAGAACCCATGTCTGCAATTGCCGGTTCTTGTGGTTACATTGCACCAGGTATGACAAATTCGTTGTTCCAACTGCTCTTTTCCATTTTCTATTATTGAATTGTTTCTAGTTCTGAAGTGTATTTCTCTTGCAATTTGTGTAACTAGTTAGTTTTTGTGGTATGCTTAGATCAGTCTGCTTTTAATCTATGTACAAATTTATTTGACACATTCATAACTTTTTATTAGTAACACAAGGTGCTATGTTTGATCTTAATGTACTGCAGAATATGCATACACTCTTCGAGTGAATGAAAAGAGCGACATTTATAGTTTTGGGGTGGTCATCCTAGAGCTATTGACTGGTAAAAAACCCGTTGATCCGGAGTTTGGGGAGAAGGACCTAGTGACATGGGTGCGCAACAGTTTGGACCCGAAAGGAGTTGAACATGTGCTTGATCCCAATCTCGATTCTTCTTTCAAGGAACAAATTAGCAGGGTTCTTGATATCGGCCTCCTCTGTGTTAGCCCACTTCCCATTAACCGTCCTTCGATGCGTAAGGTGGTGAAAATGCTACAAGAGGCAGGGGCAGGGGCAGGTAACAATCCTAGGATAGCAAATAAGGATGGGAAGCTTTCTCCTTATTACTATGAAGATTGCTCTGATCAAGGAAGTGTAATTTGAAGAATTTAATTGCAAGTCTTGCCAACATGTGAGGGAGAAGGAGAGAGGGACTTTCCTATCTGCAGTCTGAGAAGTGTACCATCCTCAAGGTGAGGTGGTTTGAGCACCTAGTTGGTTGATCCTCAACTGGTTGTCAACAAGACAACATTTTGTTTATCTATTTATGTTTTTTTTTTTTTTACTTTAGCAGGAAAAAATTGTAAAAATTTGAAGAAATCCCACTATTGGTAATCTCATTTTAGATGTGGCCCCTTTAAATCATCTATGGCTTCACTACTGTTATGTGAAATTTCTACAGACAAAACCATTGGCAGCATATATGTAACATCTTTTTCTAGATTATGTTGGTTATATTGATTGGTCTTTGTCTTCCTTGGCGGTCCACCATTAAATAAAATGGCCCCCATGCATTGCACTCATGAAACAAGGCAAAACTACATAAGAGTGAGAGAGTCAAGGGACTACTTTGTCTTGTGTATTTTCCAGTGAAAGTGACTAGAGGGCACTCAAAAGTTGACTAATGTGGTATATGATTAGCCAAGATAGTCAAAAGACCAGAGCTTTGCTGCCACGTGGTACTATATGAAAGCTACCATAAAAAAAATTAGACTTCTATCTTGTCATTTTATGCAATTTTTCCACACGTACACTCTTTTTTCTTTCTTCCTTTCTCTTGAGGAGTATGCATAGACTTCAAATTTTCTTGAGGAGTATGCATAGACTTCAAATTTTAATCTTACTCACACTAATTGGCAAACTCATAATTGTCAAATTCTCAAGCCTTACCATATTTAAACCAAGTTATAGAAATAAGTCTTTTCACTTTCAACTCTATTGTAAAATTTATTAAGATATAGAAGTTTCAAAAAAATTTCTAAGAAAATTTACCAAGTACATCTACAAAAATCATCTTCTTTTTATTTTATTTTATTTTATTTATTTATTTATTTTTTGGGTTCTTCCAAGCCAAACTCCCAACCCATAATAACCCCATGTTGCAGTAGGCTCTAGGCACCCTTATATCATTTTGTTTTGGTATGTATTTTTGTTGGTTTTGTGTGTGTGTGTGTGTGTGTGTGGAGGAATACCTATTAGTTCTCTTGCGAGTATATGCACACACTTATGTAATACTTTAAATATGATTTGTTCTAATTACATGTTAAGAAAATGATATGTGAACCAAAATCTCTCCCTAATGAGGTATCAAAAGAAACAATTAAAATCAAGCTAATAAGTTCGGTCCTTCACTCTCACTCAATATCATCATTAAAATATCCCCTCGTCTATAACTCTTAAATCAATGTGTATCAAACTTTTCATTGTTTTCCGTCAAAGCCCAAAAATAGAGCAAAAACGTTGCAATCAAGTAGAAATTGAGAAATAAGGGAACATCTATGTAATTAATTGAACAAAAAATTATGTGAAACTCATGATTTCTTTACAGGATCAATATATGAAGCGTCAATGATGGATGTAGATGACAATCATGGAAATTTTAAATGGTTTCAGAGGGTGTCTGCTTGAATCATGGTTTGATTTGAACAAATATATTGTTGTTCAAGGGTGGAGAGGCAAACTCCCATGTTAGGCCTCGTTTGAAAACAGACTTTTTAAATAATTTTTTGACTTTTTAGCTAAAATATGATGTAAAAAAAATTAATATATTTGGGATGACTTTTTGACTTTTTACAAAAAGATGTGCAAAAAGTAGAGAGAAAAGAGAATCTTTAACTTTTTGGTATGGGTTGTTGGCTTTTTTATTTTTTTAGTTCACTTGCCAAACAAGGCAATTTAACAACTAAGAATTGATTTTCAGCGATAAAACAAAAAACATAAAAATGGTAGAGGATGGGATTGAGTTTAATTTACAATGGTTGTCGTGCAGATTGTCACTGATTCTAATTAATCACTCTAATGCTTCCTTATCTTATGTTGGTGAGAGGGCAATTTGTGTAGCCAAATTGGGCTGAGCTAGTTGAAAGTGTCTTCAAGGCTTGGGCCGCACAGTAGGCCGAGCTATGTCTTAAAGATAGCCTTGTTTGGGCCAAGTAATGGCTAGGCCAGTCTAAGATGTTTGACCAGGCTAGGAAATGTCCATGTTCTTAGACCTAGCGACTTCTGAATGGTGGTCAATGCCATGACCAAACTATAAGGAAGGCAATTAAACGGTGCTAGGAGAGCTGAGAGACGAACCACGTAATGTTAGCATGGTGGAGCGCCGTGCAAGCTGTGCACGGCACTGTGTGCTGCACAGCTAAGTCAATGGCGGATAGAGTCAAGTAGTTTGGTTGCTCGGCTAAAAGCCATGCAAAAAGTTGTTCCATCTAACTTGGCTTGCGGTGAGGAGGGTGTCAAAAGATAAGTATTATCCTTTAGGAATGTAATTCTTAAGATTATGCCTTGCGAAATCTACAAAAGCTCAAACCAAACCCTAATCTCAGGTATTGCAATTCTTACTCCCGAATCCATAAAGCTTTTGCTTCCTAAGTTTATTTGCTAACTTAGGCATCAAAGGCGTTTTTGGCACACACCCCTGACTAGCTCACGTATGTGATTTCAAGTGTTACGACAACATCTGGAGGAGCGCATGCTTGATCAACAAGATTATATGAGTTAAGATTATTTCTTGCTTGTACACCATCTGTGGAAAGTCTTAGAGAACTTATTACCTTTTGATCAAGTTTTCCTTCAGTAAGACCTAATGGTACACAATGAAGATTTGCCGCATTCTACCATTGATGGTCAGATGCCAGGAGCGAACAAGAGGCGTGAGGATTTGCCACCTGCTTGTCACTTTAAATCCTCATTACCTGATGGTAGTACAAAAATTGGTGCTGTGACTAACCTTGTCTTTAGCTCTTGGAAAGTAGATTCTCTATCCTCAATCCATTCATATGCCACTCCTTTCTAAGTCAACACTGTCAATGGTACTACAATCCTTGAGAAGTCCTTCATAAATTTCCTGTAATAACCTTCCAAACCCAGAAAACTATGAACCTCAGGCACATTAGTTAGCCTCGACCAATTCACAATGGATTCAATTTTGCTAGGATCAACAAAAATACCCTCTTCATTAATCACATGACCTAAAAATGAAATGCTTGAGAGCCAAAACTCACACTTGCTAAGGTTGGCATACAATTTTTTGTCTCTCAAAATTTGTAAGGCAAGTCTCAAATGATTCTCATGCTTATTTCTACTCTTGGAATAGATCAAGATATCATCAATGGAAACAACCACAAACTAATCTAAGTATGGCTTAAAGACCCTGTTCATCAAATCCATAAATGTAGCAGGGGCATTGGTTACCCCAAAAGGAATTGCTAAAAATTCATAATGGCCATATCTTGTCTGAAAAGCAGTCTTCTCTATATCCTTGGCTTTAACCTTGAGTTGATGGTAGTCCGACCAGAGATAAATTTTAGAAAAGACTCATGCTCCTTGTAACTGATCAAACAAATCATCAATCCTCGACAATGGATATTTATTCTTAATGGTTACCTTATTTAGTTCTTGATAATCAATACAAAGAAGAAGTGTGCCATCCTTTTTCTTAACAAATAAAACTGGCACACCTCAAGGTGAAGTGCTTGGCCTAATGAAGCCTTTATCCAACAATTCTTGTAACTGAACTTTTAACTCCTTAAGCTCGGTTGGGGCCATCCTATAGGGTGTTTTGGAAATAGGTTATGTTCCCGGTATAACATTAATAGTAAATTTCATCTCCCTATCAACCAAATGGCGGGCAAATCATTCGGAAAGACGTCGTGGAATTCATTAACAACTGATATATCATGCAATTCGACATTTCCACTCAAATTACTTAGTACACTATACAAATAACCTTGGCATCCTTTTTGGATCAACTTATAAGTTTTTATGGATGAAATCAACTAAGGTGGGGTTACTACTCCTTTACCCTAAAATGTAACCTCGGCTTGGTGCAAGGGCTTAAAAATGACACTTTTAGAAACACAATTAATGGATGCATGTAACGCCCTCAAAATAATGATATTAAACCAACAATATTAACATGCTATGATATATAAAAGATCCACGTCCTTCCATTCATCAGAGTGCTATTACAAAAGGTATTACATGTTAACAACAAAAGCAAGTGCCCTACGGGCTTACAGCTTTCCAAGTTAACACTTGGTTACAAGAAAGTAGAGTGCTAACTCATTTACACATTAAGCCCTAGGCTTGAATTTACATGTAACCGCAAAAGGAAAGACAACCAAAAGTCCGTCGCCACTAGCCACCCAAGCTAAGTCCTTGGAGGTGGCATGCTACCAAGACTAAAATGATGTTCCCATATAGGGTGAGCCACACCAAGAGAAATACACTAAACCAGCTTATAAATAATGACTAAAAGATTAACAGCTGATAGATGGCCAACTCTTTTACATTCTTTCATCACTTCAACAAATATAAACAAAACAATTATATTCATACTTCCAATGACAAGCATATACGCTCCGCCAATACATTTCTAGATAAGCATATGAGCTGTATCTACGGAGTTCATCCCCTCTTTCCTCCCAATAACATCCGGTTTAGAGGTCCATCCCTATCTTCCCTAAACCATGAGTACATCCCCTATCTCCTCCAACACAACACAATGCATATATATAACAATTATACACATCACATATCAATACATAAAATCAATGTATTCTTTCCATCGTCATAACCCATGACCCAATTCTATCTCAATTCCTCATTTTCCACAATTAATTATTCAAATGAATTAATCAATGTAATTAGGACGTTTCCATAATTAACATTACAACCCTTAGGTTCCAATTTCACTAATGTTTCAACATTAATTCCATGTTTCTATACCAAACATGCTTCTAGGTTTATTATAGACAAAACCCCAAACTTTTATAAAATTACACAATAGCCCAAAGTTTCCCAAAATTACACAACAACTACCAACATATCAAAATGCTAAAATTCAAAGACAAAATCCATAAAGAGGAGTAGGATATCCCTACCTCAAAGTTTGAGCTCAAAAGGAGATGAAGACCCAACACCCAACTTGCTCCAAAACCGAATATTTTCAGATTATATCGAAGCCCAAGCCACCCTCTACCTTTTTAACAAAGCACTTAGGGAAGATTCCCCCTCTAGGGAGATGATTTCTTAGAGAGAAGGCAAGTCTAGAGAGAGAGGCTCTCAGATTTAGGGTTTTAAAAAGTAAAAGCTTCAAAAAAGTGAAGTTTAGATCGCCGCGAATCGATATAAACAAAGCTCGCTGAAGCGAAGACTTGGTCGCCGAGCGACTGCACCTGAAAACCGTAGCTCGAGCCAAGAAGGTCTCGCCGAGCCAACATCCTAGAAGCTCGCCGAAGCGAAGAAAGCTCGCCGAGCCAGAGCTCGACCTTCAGTTCGCAACTAGACGACGCTGAAGCGACGAACCGCCGAGCGAAGATCGAACCGACGCTGAAGCGAAGAATCACCGCCGAGCGAATCATGGTGTTCAGTCCAAATTTAGACGCTGCCGCTGAAGCGGCCGCCTGCTCGACCCACCGCACATTAAACTCAACTCTCGCCGAAGCGACCAACTCCTCGCCGAGCGAAGGACAAAAATTGGCGGCAACCCTTGGCTCCAACACAACCAACTCAAACAAACCTCGCCAACACATCCTATAACTCAAATACAATATATGAAAGGACGAAACAGACAACAATCCACTACTAACATCCACGGACACACGTCCCGATCACTATACAACAGGTAAACCCGGATCGCTATAACCTCCCTTAAAGAATTTCGCCCCTAAATTAAAACAAGTTTTGAAAAGCAAGCCTTTTTCTCCATTTTAAACAATGTCATAACACAATATTTAACAATTCGACCCATTACCGTCATCCATCTCTTATCAAGAGGCATTTCGTAATATACATTTTCAAGCGCATCTATAACATGCATTTCTTGTTCCACTTTCCAACCACTCTCAATATACATGGTTTCACAAATCATATCATAACAAAATTTCATGATACATCTCCAATTCTATAATATAGTCAACACATGCAACATTATAATCAATTCTCACATTAAGGCAAGTTTTACACTACTCCCTTAAATCAAAACATATACCATGTTTTACAACTTAAGACACATACAACGTTCTTAAAGTTCAACAAAATTATAAGTTCTCATTACACGACTACAAATCAACAAACAAGTCCGGATATTTCTCGCGACTTCCAACTCACGCTCCCAAGTGGCTTCCTCCACTCCGTGATGCTTCCACAAAACCTTCACTAAGGAATGGTCTTGCCACGCAGACTTGGTCCCGCCTATCCAAGACCCGAACCGTCTCTCCTCATACGAGGTATCCTCATCTACCTCTAAATCGATCCAATCCAACACGTGTGATGGATCCGCTCATACTTCAAGCATACTCACATGAAACACGCCATGAACTCCCGACAATTGTGGCGGCAAAGCTAAACGGTAAGCAACCTCGCCAATCCTCTCAAGGATCTCAAAAGGACCAATAAACCGAGGATAACTTTCCTCTCCCAAACCTCATCAATCCCCTAGGTGATATCTTCAAAAGACATGATCACCTATCTCAAACACCAACGGTCTCCTCCTACGGTTTGCATAAGATTTCGACGACTGGTCAGAATAAGCCTCCTACGGATAAGTTCAACTTTCTCCGCTGCCTCCCTAACCAACTCCGACCCAACAAAGGTGTATCACCCACCTCGCCCAACAAACCGGAGACCTACAAGGTCGGCCATACAAGGCCTCAAACGGTGCCATACCGATACTAGATCAAATCGTTATTGTAGGCAAACTCCACCATGTAAGTGCCTCTCCCATGTCCCATCAAATCAAGGACACAACCTCAAGCATATCCTCAAGGATCTCAATGGTACGCCGGATCGCCCATCACCGAGGATGATAAGTCAGATTAAAGGTCAACTTAGTACCTAAAGCACTCGCAAACTCGCCACAACCTAGCAAGAAACGAGGATCTCTATCTCGAGACGATCACATCGACCCCGTGCAATTTTACTATGTCCCGAACATACAAGTCAAGAAGATGATCATCGAATCTCTCACGCCAAGATCGGAATGAAATGCGCCGACTTGGTCAACCGGTCTACAACCACCCAAATAGTGTCACTACCCCGAAGTCTTCTAAGACCTACAACGAAGTCCATGGTGACATGCTCCCACTTCCACTCGGCAATAGGCAAGGGTTGTAACAAACCCGCTGGCCTCTGATGCTCGGCCTTCACTTGCTGACAAGTAAGGCACTTAGACACGAAGACTGCCACATCTCTCTTCATACCCCGCCACCAAAACTGACGACCCAAATCCCGATACATCTTAGTACCTCCGGATGCACCGCAAGGCGCGAATGATGGAACTCTCTGAGTACCTCCTCTCGACAGACTCCTAAGACAAACAGACGGTCTCAGTATCTCAAACTCAGTCGGGATACGCCACAAACCCTTCTCGACCTTCCCACTAGAGATCTTTTCTCTAAGGGATTCTACCTCAAGGTCACCTCTCTGTGTCTCTAACACTCGAGTCACAAGTGTAGGTTGCGCAACAACAGAAAACAAGGCTGCAGCCTCAACGGATTCGCCTGTATAAGTCAAACTCGCCAAGTGCCCCCAACATCTCCCACTCGGATGGCTACACAAGCTACATCACTAATGGATTTCTACTAAGAGCATCGGCCACAACATTGGCCTTCCTCGGTGATAATGCAACTCAAGTCGTAATCTTCTATAAACTCCATCCACCTCCTTCGCCTCAAGTTCAAGTCTTCGTGAAAACAGATACTTCAGACTTTTATGATCCGAGAACACCTCGAATCTCTCACCATAAAGGTAGTGCCTCCAGATTTTCAAGGCAAAGATCACAAACCGCCAACTCTAGGTCGTGTAGGTAATTCTTCTCGTATTTTTAATCGACGTGAGCCATAAGCTACCACTTTCCTCCTCGCATCAACACACAACCCAAACCCTCTCGTGAGGCATCACAATAGACCGTGATAACCCAACCCTCTCTCCTAATAATCAAGATCGAGCGGTGGTCAATCTAACTTTCAACTCCTCAAACGACTTTTCACAAGTCTCACTCCATACAAATTTGACTCTGGCGAAGTCAACCTAGTCAACGCGGTTAACCCGAGAAATCTTTCACAAATCGACTAGTACCCACTAATCCCGTAAAATCATGGATCTCAAACACACTCTAGGGTCAGGCCCAATCTTGCATCGCCGCCTTGATGTATCAACAGACACCCTTCTCCTAAACTACATGGCCTAAGAACTTGACTTCTTTAGCCGTAACTCGCACTTCCCAAACTTGGCATACAAATTATGGGCTCTAAGCAACTCAAGCACCACTCTCAAGTGTTCTCGTGCTCTTTCTCCGAGGGTGAATAGATAAGAATGTCGCCCACAAAAACGACCACAAACGATCCAAGAATTCTTAAGATCCGGTTCATCAAGTCCATAAAGATCGCCGGCATTGGTGAGCCCAAATGGCATCACTAGAAACTCATAATGGCCATACCGCTGCATTTTAATGCCGCTTCTAATGTCCTCCTCTCGACCTCAACCGTGGTAACCCGATCTCAAAACTATCTTAGAGAAACAACGGAACCCTTCAACCGGTCGAACAAATCATCTATACGGGCATAGGGTACTTATTCTAACCGTGAGTCTTATTCAACTTCCTAGTCGATACACAACCTCAAGGCACCATCTTTCTTTTTAGCAAAGAGGGCCTGCTCCCACTACGATACACTAGGGCTAACGGCCCTTATCTAGCAATTCTTGAGCCAACTTTCAACTCAATCAACTCACGGTGCAAAACGATAAGGTGCCATAGAAATCGGCTGCGTCGCACTAAATCAATAGAGAACTCGTCTCTAGGGTGGCAAATCAATAAGATCCTGAAAGACATCACAGATTCACAAACTACCCTTGACAACTCAACTGGGTCTCATCACACTCACCATTCTCAAAACTAGCAAGTAAACTATTAAGCTCATTCACCATGACCACACCCTGCGGGCACAATACTACCAACCCTGCCTCCTAAAAGTGGAAAAACTCCCTGCTCATCAGACAAATAGTAACCCTCACGGTAGTAATCGATAACCGCCCAGATGACGATAACTACCCATACCCAAAATAACATCAAAGCCCTTCATGGGCATAACTACAAATGGAAAAGGAAGTCGATGATCGCCGATTCTATATCACAACCTCTACATCCGCGTTTCAAAATTAACTCACCCCCAATAGGTGACACAACGCAAATAGGAGACGCTAAAAGTGCTAACTCCAGCCCAAACACGTATGCAAATGCGCAGATACAAAGAATGAGATGCACCCGTGTCAATCAACACTCTAGCAACCGAAGGTAAAACAAAAAGTACCTCTCACTACCGATGGAGTTTCAGATTAGGTCCTCGCTGTAACAAAGATACACGCTACCAGAGGGCCCCTCGATCTACTCGCCACCTCGAGCATAGGATCACAGATCGACTGGACGACGGCTCTTGATTGGCCTCGAGGCTCGAGACAGACCGAGCTGGTTGAAATCCTCGCTCTGTTTAGAACCAGACGCCTCGGTGGCACTCAACCGTGGCAATACTTCATGTGCCCGGCCGCCCACACTGTAACACGATATGGGCCGCCGCCTCAACTCCTCGACTCGTGGTCTGGCCGACGAAGCGCAGCCGACCCGCCTCTTCAGGCAACAGGCCTTGTGACCCGGCCGCCACACTTGTAACAGAACTCTCGATCGCCTCCCGAGCTCGTGACTGAGACTGGAAAGTCGACCGCCAAACCACTCGGGACTACCGAGGATTATAACCCCTCCGCCTCCTACCATCACCCCGTTCCTCTTGGCCCTCTTGGAGCCCCCATATTTCTCTTCTTCTCCTCCTTGATCATCACCCATATGAGCCGCAAAGATCCACCAAATGCCTCAGACTCAATGTAAGGTCCACTAACTTTCAACTTGAGGTCCCACCTCAACTTCCGCTCAAACTCATAGCAACGGCGCTCTCTGCCGCCACAAGTTCAGTAAACCTCGACAAGCTAGTAAATGTAGCCTCAAACTCGCCACGCATAAACCCTCCGCTAAGCTTGGTAAACCGATCCCTTAGTCTCTCTCTAGCCATCATGATAAAAACCTCTCCGAAAGCATTCACAAACGCCCCAAGTACCACCCACACGAACTTTCTCATACTTCCACCATTGACCAAGATCTCCTTCACCGAAGGATGCCAAGGTCACTTTCAATGCTCGCCCTCAATGCCTAGCATTTCAACGCTTTTACTCATCTGTTCTAGCCACTGCTCGCCTTCAATGGCTCCTTAGGATCCCCAACAAACTCCTCCCGTTAGACCGAAGAACTCCTCTTCAAGAAAGAAGGTCCCGCCTCGCTTGATTTCGCTTCCGAGAATACCTAAGGCCCTCGCTATCTCTGCCAAGGCACCCATAGCTCGCCGACCCACTGCTCGCCACATTGGCCTCGACCAACCCTTTCCTCGAATCGCCGAACTTCATCCCAGAATGGCACTTCTCGCCTCCTAGGCCTACCACGCCTACCACCTCTTGCTCGTCCGACATCCTAATAAAGGTAACAGTAACATTAGCACATTTATCAACGTACAAAACTAAACACTCACGCCCTAATACATGGATAATCAGAATTCATTCCACGTAAGCACATAAACACATAAGCACTTTAATTTCATTTCCTGATGATGACAGTCCCAATGCGTTACTAGAGTACCGTTAGAAACAAAGATTGATCAAGTGCCTTTCCAACGGGCCTCTCGTAAACCCAAAGATCCAAATAACATCCTAGAAACTAAATCCCATACCCAAATAATCACATAAGCACGCTATCAATTAAACACATAGCATATGACACTACACTAAGTCTCTATCAAGCGAGACAAACCCATTGTGATCCTAATCACTTCCCACGCACTCCAAAGTATTCAACCTGCACGCCTCGATACCAAGTTGTAACGCCTCAAAATAATGATATTAAACCAACAATATTAACATGCTATGATATATAAAAGATCCACGCCCTTCCATTCATCGAGTGCTATTACAAAAGGTATTACATGTTAACAACAAAGCAAGTGCCCTACGCTTACAGCCTTTCCAAGTTAACACTTGGTTACAAGAAAGTAGAGTGCTAACTCATTTACACATTAAGCCCTAGGCTTGAATTTACATGTAACACCGCAAAAGGAAAGACAACCAAAAGTCCGTCTGCCACTAGCCTCCCAAGCTAAGTCCTTGGAGGTGGCATGCTACCAAGACTAAAATGATGTTCTATATAGGGTGAGCCACGTTCAAAGAGAAATACACTAAACCGCTTATAAATAATGACTAAAAGATTAACAGCTGATAGATGGCCAACTCTTTTACATTCTTTCATCACTTCAACAAATATAAACAAAACAATTATATTCATACTTCCAATGACAAGCATATACGCTCGCCAATACATTTCTAGATAAGCATACATGCTCTATCTACGAGTTCATCCCCTATCTCCTCCCAATAACATCCTTAGAGGTCCATCCCCTATCTTCCCTAAACCGCGAGTACATCCCCTATCTCCTCCAACACAACACAATGCATATATATAACAATTATACACATCACATATCAATACATAAAATCAATGTATTCTTTCCATCGCCATAACCCATGACCCAATTCTATCTCAATTCTCATTTTCCACAATTAATTATTCAAATGAATTAATCAATGTAATTAGGACGCTTCCATAATTAACATTACAACCCTTAGGTTCCAATTTCACTAATGTTTCAACATTAATTCCATGTTTCTATACCAAACATGCTTCTAGGTTTATTATAGACAAAACCCCAAACTTTTATAAAATTACACAATAGCCCAAAGTTTCCCAAAATTACACAACAACTACCAACATATCAAAATGCTAAAATTCAAAGACAAAATCCATAAAGAGGAGTAGGATATCCCTACCTCAAAGTTTGAGCTCAAAAGGAGATGAAGACCCAACACCCAACTTGCTCCAAAACCGAATATTTTCAGATTATATCGAAGCCCAAGTCACCCTCTACCTTTTTAACAAAGCACTTAGGGAAGATTCACCTCTAGGAGATGATTTCTTAGAGAGAAGGCAAGTCTAGAGAGAGAGGCTCTCATTTAGGGTTTTAAAAAGTAAAAGCTTCAAAAAGTGAAGTTTAGATCGCCGTCGCGAATCGATATAAACAGCTCGCCGAAGGAAGACTTGGTCGCCGAGCGACTGCATACGTAAAAACCGTAGCTCGAGCCAAGAAGGTCTCGTCCGACCCACCATCCTAGGAGCCCGCTCGAGCGAAGAAAAGCCCGCCCGAGCCAGGAGCTCGACCTTCAGTTCGCATTAGACGACGCCGAAGCGATTTAACCGCCGCCGAGCGAAGATCGAACCAGATCGCCGAGCGAAGAATTAGCTCGCCGAGCGTAAATCATGGTGTTCAGTTCAGCCAGACGCAGCCGCCGCTGAAGCGGCCGCCTGCTCGACCCACCGTGACACAAAACTCAACTCTCGCCGAAGCGACTAACTCGCCGAGCGAAGGACAAAATTTCGGCAAAGAACCCTTGGCTCCGAACACAACCAACTCAAACAAACCTCGCAACACATCCTATAACTCAAATACAATATATGAAAGGACGAACAGGACAACAATCCACTACCAACATCCACGGACACACGTCCGGATCACTATACAACAAGGGGTAAACCCGGGATCGCTATAATGCATGATTTGTTATTAACTAATCCATTCCCAATATAACATTGAAATGAGTCATGTTTTACGGCATCAAATCAACTAATAATTCAACATTCTCTATTATAACAATACATGCTCTGTAAATGGATGGAACAATCATAGTTCTTCCAGATGGAGTAGAGACAGATAACAAATAACCAAGGGGTTCTAGTTCTCTATCTAACTTCTCAACAAACTTAGTAGATACAAATGAATGTGTAGAACCTGAATCAATCAATATATATGCATCTTGAGCGCAAATAGGAAGTATACCTGACACTACTGTCACAACGCTTCTGGTTTCCCCTAGCACTAATGCAAAGACTCTACCCTATTGTAGCTGGTTTTTTGCGTTCTTCGGAGGGGTTTAGTCTCCTTGGATGCGATTCCCTACAGTTCGAACTCCCATGATTCTGAATTTGGTTTCACAAGTGCAAAGTGAAATAGAAAAACAAATGAGAGTCTAAATTTGGCAAAACTTAGAGAATTCATTAATCATCAAAGATACCAAAAATGAACTACATTGCTAGATTTCAGAGTCGCCAAGGGGTTCTAGTTCTCTAAATATTTTTGGAAAATTTAGGGAACTTGTGATTCGTGCCAAAGGCCACTTGTCCGTCATAACCAAAGTGTTTCGGTTCGAACTTAGGTATGAGGGAAAGGTCATGAATTGAGCACCCCACTCACCCGATCAAAGATCGGCCTCTACTAAGTCATGATGTGAATTTTATAGACATTATATGCTCATGTTCTGATTATTAATATACGAACATTACTATGTGAAGCAAACAAGTATAGACCACGTCACTTACTTTGGAATGCTTTGATTTCATGCTTTCTTGAAAAGAGTTTTTGAATATGTGCAACTCAAAGGAAAAGCGAGCTTGTATGTACAATAATCAAAGTCATTCCAATCTAAGCAAAATGCCTCCATCCACAAGCATTCATAGAGATATTTTAAGTAAGCAAGTAGTCTCGTGGTAGTATGCTCGACATGGTAACACAAACACACATATGATATGTTAAAGCAAAAATGCTCACCCAGTACTTAACTGTGGCAATCCAAAGAAAAGAAGATAGTTAGAAAAAATGCATAATCCTAATATGCAAAATGGCTAATGCATCACATACAAAAATACAAGTACTAGATTCGGCTATTAATATGATATGTGAATCAACTCAACACATGATGTAGCGTATATAATCAAGTAGGAAATGATAACGACATCAAGTATGATAAGTCAACCTTAATGCATGCAATAAATGGATGCAAGGCATGGAAATGATATGAAATGAGAACATGATGTTTTGTACAACCACAATAAGCATGTAAATAAAAGGGAGAAAGAAATGGAGGTTGGAAAACATACATAAAGTGTTACAAATTTACCTTCTTTACAAGAGGCTCCGAATGTCCTAATTAACTAATTATTACAAACTAAAATGACTTAAATAATTAAATAATTATTACAAAACAAGAATCTCAAAGGACAAATATAAAGGAATTGAATGAGAGGCGGGAATCGCAAGATGCACAAGCAAGAACATCCTCCGTAAACCCCTTTCACTTATCGTTTAAAACTATCCTTGTTCACAAATGAAAACAGTTACATTTTGGACCTCAAGATCTGCCTGTTTTGCTAAAAACCACCACCGCCATACAAACAAGGTGGTTGGGCCTAATGAATGGTCGGTCAGACAAGATGATGGGGCTAGCCACTATTGCCGGAGAAATATCTGCTACAACAAAATCGAACAGAGAGCAAAACAGAGAGTTTCCAAAAGATATTCATCTTCCTTGTTCCTCCCACCATGAAGATTTTCAAGGAGAGAGTAGGTTTGTTCCACAAATCATCAAACATCCCAAGGATATTTAGATGATGATCAATGAAGCAACGGGACAAAAATTAATGAATACAAAGCTAAGGCAAATCAAGAAGAGGAAGCATTCAAAGAAATGGAATGAAACTTACTCTATCTCATGTAAAATACGAGTAAGTGACTACTCAAGTTTAGAGAATACATTTAAGAAAGCCATTCTTGAAAACAAAGCTTACAAACAAGAGGTTATATCATTAAGGAAATCAAAGAGACTCTTCTTCCTACTCATGGAAGATGGATTGAGATCCATTTCCATGCTTCAAAAGGAACTAGAAGAGAGTCTCTATACTTCCAATGAAGGAGCTCTCATATGGCTTCAAAGCAAAATCAAAACAAGACTAAGCGAATGAATGAAAGTATAAAGAGTTGTTGCATGCTCATCTTCCTACTCATGGAATATGGATGAGATATCCATTTCCATGCTTCAAACAGAGAACTAGAAGAGAACTTACAACAACTTTCAAGAAGAGAGATAGATTCAAGAATTAAGCTATCTATTTAAAGCTTTAAGCACATATATTCAGTCCATATTCACACAAAACTACTTAAAATAGTGCTGAAATCGATCTAAATAGGTGAACAATAAAAGAAAAAGTACGGAAAAAAAACCAAGAGAACAACACTAGTGGATAAGCCTATGGAAGAGTGGCTAACCCTTCCACCTTCCACAAGGTTAAATCACATTTTTAAGCCCAAAATGACTCTGAAAATTAGTATTTAAAATAGAGGATAAAGAACAAGGGAATAAAAGAATAGGTAATGAAAAAAGTTCAAAGATCAACCTCTTGAAAAAGGGAAGAGCTTCTTGATTCACAAACTTCAATCCAAACACTCTCAAGTATCTGAAATTAGGCTCAAAGCTTCAAGAAAAAGCTTCAAGTTTGAGCTTCAATGGTGTATCTATAGTGTATCCATAGTCAAGAGGGTAGAGAATGCTTTGTATGCCTGTGGAATGCTTGGTCACTAAGTTTTTTAACCCTAAACTTTGAAAAGAAGTGTTGTATTTATAGGATCTCAGCTTCTCACGTTGGAAATATCTGCAATAGAGAATAATTGGCCAAATCCCATGCATAGGAGTAGCCTAGTGCTCCAAAATATGGGCTTCATTAAACATAACCGACGGCCAAAAAGATGTACAGCTGCCCAAAAAAAGTGGTCTACCGGTCAACTTTTGGTATTGCTGGAAAAGCAGGTTTTGGTCCAAATGGGGTGTAAGATTTTGGGTTTGAAGCTCAAAAATAAATTCTTTTGTTGAAGATTCGAAAGATTGTATAGTATAACATTTCATCATCGAGTGTTTGGAATGAAGCACTCAAGTCATAGGGGCAGTCAAAATGGAGTGTCTACAGCTGCCTCATCTGTCCTTTCCCTACATTGCTTTTTTATGCAGAACCCAAGGTACTTTCATCTTTCTTACCGTCCTTAATCTTTGTCATAGGACAGTCCTTAACATGATGACCCATCGCACCGTATTCAAAGCATGCTCTAGATGCCCGATGAAAAACTCCCCAATGTTGCTTCCTGCAACTTGTACATGTCGGCCCAGTACCACTTTCCTTATTTGAGTTGCTAGAACTACCTACATTCATCTTTTTCTTAGCATCAAACGGTGCTCAGCGATTGTCATAATTCTGTCTCTTTCTCTAACTCTCTCATAAACTCTGATACCTGTTCAAGTTAGCTTCTGCCAAAATGGCTTTGTCCAATAAGCCGGCATAAGTTGGCATGTTGAGCATATTAACCGATCTTGTATTGGTCCACGAAGCCCACTCTCAAACTTTCTAGCTTTTTTGTATTCAGTATTGACAGTATGAGGTGCATACCTTGCCAACTCGGTGAAAAGGAGATCATATTCAGCTACTGTTCTATTACCCTGTGCCAGGGTCTAGAATTCTGTGGTCTTGCAATCTCACACACTACAGGGAAAGTGCTTGTCATAAAATAATTCCAAAAATCTAGCCCACGTCAAACCCAAATTACATTCTCGGATCATCATCCACCACCTACGAGCATCGCCGCCTAGTGTGAATGCTGCCAATGACATCTTCTAGGTATTGGTACTTGGAAAGATTTTAAATAACTTCTCCTTTTCAAGAACCCATGCTTTTGCTTTCAATGGCTCTGTACCTCCTTGAAACCTCGGTGGATTCATTTTCTTAAATTCTTTGATCAAAGTTAACGTGTTGTCCCCATATAAAGCTAGATGTGGAGGCACTTGCGGTATTGAAGGAGGTGGAGGTGGAGGTGGAGGTGGAGGTGCATTTCGGCCGTTTGTCTACTCGGCCTAGGTAGCGTTAGTACCAGTGTTCTGTTGCCTTTCTTGCCTCCACTCATGTGTCAAACCTTCTACCATCCTTTCTAATTTGTCCAACCTATCCTTGGAATGATCTCGGCTAATTGTAGGTCTTCCTCTTCTCATGATGCTAAGAGTATGTGCAATGAGACTTTAAAACAAGATGAACAAATAGGAAAGTAGGCAAGTAGCAATTAACATGCCGAAATAATGTACACCTTGTCAAATAGCAAGCAATATGATGCAATCCTAACACCATTATAAGGGAAATCCTATGCTCTTTAGGACCAAGAGTGTGTGAATTAGCATACTATGAGGAACTTGTGCTCTGACACCAATCTGTCACGATCCCATTCCGTCCCTAATAGAATGATGTTGTAATGGCTAGTAATTCGAGATTACTAAAGGCCAACTTACAAAGATTCACACAAACAGAGTATACATACAGGGCATACATGTGTGGAAGCAATAAATTTAAATCTAATTAGTCTATGAGAGTTGTGCATAGATTAAATGAAATGACATACATATTAACATGGTTTTACAACTTGAGTACAAAAATGAAATAAACTTAATATTACATCTTGATCAAAAGGTTTCTCAAGCACAAACATATAGGACAACTAATCTACAAAGTTAAGAAACATAATCTTCAAGATGCTACACATATAAACCAAAACAATCTTCCAAATAAAGCTTAGGCGACATTGCCTTCTTGATCATTACCTACATATATATAAGGGAAAGGGGTGAGCTAAAAACTCAATAAATGATATAAGTAATAAAGGTTTAAATGAATGATATTCGAGATTTTATCAAAACAATACATATCATAGCTTGTAACAAATCAAAGGATAAACCAAGTTCATCAATCAAAGGCTTTCAAAGCTTCAAGGGATGTTTACTGACATCTACATAATACAAAGGATGACATTCATTGACAAAACAAATGAATAACTAACCCAGAATCAATTAGACAAGCCCACCCGTCGATGGCAAAGGAGATATCTCAAACAAAGGTACTAGTTGCATTAAAGTCCCCTAGCACTAAGGACCTTTCAAGAATGTCATCAAAACAAACATAGTACTTGATACAAAAAGGGATAATCATTCATACTTGATCAAATACTTTTCCGAAACAAAGCAAAGCTTTTATCAAAACATTATAACATAACTTTATTAAAAATACCCCACACAATAGCTCTTCGGTCGAGGGATTAAGGCAAAGATCCAAGACCTACAAGTACATAGTAATTCCATTGAATGCACTTCAAGAAGGCAAGAAGATATGCTCAAAGATAGTTATGAAATGCACTCTCAAAACAAGCTTTAATGAGTAAAATAGATCCCGGCATTTCTTTTCAAAACCAAATCAAAACAAAGAAAAACATGTGATGGGAGTTAAATCAATGTTTTTCTTCTTGGAAAAGCATGCTGGGTACAAACTAGGTCTCAGAATGGATGCAGAGATGAGCTGGGCCAAAATGGCCTAGTTGGGTGAACTTATGAGGTCTTGGCGAAGGTTCCACACCTTTGGCCGAGTTGTGGCGCCCTTGGCGAGATGGGTTGCCGCCCGGATGTTACAAGGTGTTGGGAATGGTGTATAGTGGTCGACCTAGGTGTGCATGTAAGGTAGACTAAGGCTAAAAGATCATGCAAGGTAGGCCAAGGTGAGATGCAATGCTTGGCCTAGGTGTGAGGTCCGGACAAGAGTGGATCTCGGTGACCACAAGACGGAAACGAAGTCTCGAAATATGGGTTTCCTCTTGAAGAACAAGAAGAACATGAATAATAAAATCATAATTTCTTATTCAAAATCTGAGATTTCATGATATGAGTTCAAAAACATGGACCTGAGTACCCATATATGAAGATTTCAAGAAAACAAACACAAAGACATAGAACTTGGTATAAACTTTTGGATGAAAACAAAGTTTTTTCTTTAAGAACACAAGACATCACTTTCTCTCTCTAAAACAAAACTTTAAATCAATGCATGACTCATGAATCATGCTAGATCATGCAATGTAATCAGACTAACATAAAGAACAACAACAGTAGATCAAAAATTCAACCTCAAAACTCAAATCAAATGGTTCAAGGACTACAAATCAAGCTTGGAAATCTAGTTCTCTCACTCTAAGAACTTTTTCTTCTCCCTAGAGCTTCTCTCTCTTCAAGACAAGAATATGGCCAATGATATGGGTTTCTCAACTGCTAACTGACTTAGACCCACTACTGGGACACATGGCATCAACTGATCAATCTCCTCAAAAAGGTTCCAAAATGAAAAGACAAGAGTAGGTCAAAGTGTGTACAACAAGTAAGGTGGCATGGGCACTCTAACAAGGCAAGGATCTTGGATCAAAACATGGGCTTTACACAAGTGAAGGATAAGTGAGGTCTTCCTGATCTCGGCTAGGAGGGGTAACACTTGGCCTAGGTGTGACACACCTCTGCCTGGGTTATACAAGTCATGGAACAAGATTGCTAAGTGTTGGCTAAGGTGCATAACAAGGTTGCAAGGTCAAAGAATCAAAGATCTCTGATGCCTAGGTGCTCATCTTAGCCTAGATGATGCACATCTTGGCCAAGGTTCAAGGGTGAAAATAGAGGTCATCCAAGATGGTTCCAAGATGATCCCAGGTGTGAGGAAGCAAAGATAGATGGCCTAGGTTCAACATACAAAGCAAGGAACAAAGCATGAATCTTATACCTAGACAAAACACAACATCACAATACAAGACATGCTCCCATACTTAGACAAAATATTAAAGTTCACAAGATGCAAGCTTAACAAATCAAAATCATGTAAATTCTCATGAATCAGAGTAAGGCAAAATGAAGGTTGTTATAGCTCAACTCAAATATGCTACAAGTGTGGCAAGCTTAGGCATCTTTCTACATAATGTACGTCCAAGGGAATGATAGATCAGTCATCAGCACAGTGATTTCAAGGGCAAGGACAGAAACGACCTTTTTATAGTGGTGGATCTAACCAGGAATAGAATAATGGCAAAGATGGGACTACTCAAGGTCAGACATATAGAATGGGACTTAAGAGAATAAGTTCGTAGCTACTCAAGGACGTATTTATGCTCTTACTAGAGAAAAGGCTGAGGCTGTGCCATCTGTGGTGCAAGGTACACTTCTTATATCATCTGCTCCACCTAGAATTTTATTTGATTCAGGATCTAGACATTCTTTTGTTGCACCTAGGTTTTTACATTGTTTAACTATTACTTGTGAGCCTTTGGATGCATGTATTAGTGTTTCTACTCCATTAGAAGAAGTATTAGGAGATGTCTGTAGATCTTGTGAGGTAGACTTGGATGGTAGGATTTTTCTAGTGGCTTTGATTTCCTTAGAGATGAATGATTTTGACATGATTTTGGGGATGGATTGGTTGACGAAGCATCATGCCTCTGTTGATTGTTTTAGAAAGAGGGGATTTTTTGCTATGCCAGGACAACATGAGTTTTTCTTTCAGGGAGATAGGAAATGGTCTTCTAGTTGTTTTATTTCTTCCCTTCAGGCTAAACGAATGTTGAGGAAATGGCGTCATGGTTACTTAGCTTGTGTGGTGAGTACCAAACAGCTAGAGCAAAAGTTAGAGGAGTTGCTTGTGGTGAATGAATTTGTTGATGTTATTCTAGAGGATTTACCTGGTCTTTCTCCAGACTGCGAGGTAGAATTTTCCATTAACTTGGTTTCCAACACAGCACCTATCTCTAAAGTGCCCTATAGAATGGCACCGTTGGAGTTGAGGGAGTTGCATACTCAGTTATAGGAGTTGTTAGACAAAGGTTTTGTTAGGTCTAGTGTCTCACCTTGGAGAACACCTATGTTGTTTGTGAAGAAGAATGATAGGTCTATGAGGTTGTATATAGGGAACTAAACAAAGTCACAGTGAAGAATAGGTATCCTTTGCCACGCATTGATGACCTATTTGATCAATTGTAGAGAGATCAGCTATTCTATAAGATTGACTTGAGGTCAGGCTATCATTAGTTGAAGGTGAGGGATAAGGATGTTCCTAAGAGAACTTTTAGAACTCGTTATGGGCATTATGAGTTCTCGGTGATACCTTTTGGTCTCACAAATGCACCAGCCGTATTCATGGATTTGATAAACAGAGTATTTAAACCCTAGCTGAATAAATTTGTGGAGGTATTTATTGATGACATCCTAATTTATTCGAGTAAGGAGGAGCATGAGCATCATTTGAGGGTAGTACTTTAGATTCTTAGAGAGAAGAGCTTTTATGTAAATTTAAGAAATGTGAATTCTGGTTGAGCAATGTATCTTTTTATGTAAAATTGTTAATTGGCCACGGCCTACTTTTATGACAGAGGTACGTAGCTTTCTAGGGCTTGCTGGATGTTACAGACGGTTTGTGGAAAGGGTTCTCCCATATTGCTTTGCCACTTACCAATCTCACCAGGAAATGGGTAAAACTTGAGTGGAATGATGCTTGAGAGCGTAGTTTCCAAGAGTTTAAACTGAGATTGACGTTAGCTTCAATCCTTGCCTTACCTATAAATGGTTGTGATTTTGTGATTTATAGTGATGTTTTTTGGCAGGGTTTAGGATGTATGTTTATGCTGCATGGGAAGGTGATTACTTATGCGTCGCGATAGTGAAAGTACATGAGAGAAATTATTCTACACACGACTTGGAGTTAATAAAGAGTGATTTTTGCTCTTAAGATCGGGCGACATTATTTGTATGGAGAGTCAAGTGAGATTTACACTGATTATAAGAGTTTGAAGTATATTTTCACACAGAATGAGCTAAATTTGAGGCAAAGAAGATCGCTTGAGTTGCTAAAAGATTACGATGTGAACATTTTGTATAATCTGGGGAAGTCAAACGTAGTGGCCGACGCCTTAAGTAGGAAGGTCACAATTGGAGATGTAGTTGCTTTGTCTATTGAGAGTTGTTTGATAGAAAACATGAGACGTTTGAGGATTGAGGTTGTTATGTCTAGTAATAGAGCTTATTGTAGTCAATTGATAGTTTAGCCAACCTTGAGGGAATGGGTTCGTTTAATGAGGAGATTGACCCCCATGTGAATGTATTAAAGGAGAAATGATAGAGGTCAAGCGTGAGACTTTGTGGTTAGTGATGATGGGCTACTTAGATTTCAGAATCGAGTTTGTGTTCCTGCTGGTGGTGATTTGAAGAAGGAGATTATGATGGAGGCACATAGCTCTAGTTACAACATTCATCCTAAAAGCACTAAGATGTATCGGGATCTTCGTGAACATTTTTGGTAGAATGGTATGAAGAGAGATATTGCAGAATTTGTGGCTCAGTGTTTGGTGTGTCAACAGGTTAAAGTAGAACATCAAAAACTTGCAGGGAAACTACAACCCTTACCTATACCAGAGTGGAAGTAGGATTATATTACCATGGACTTGGTGTGTGGGTTACCTCGTACCAATAGTAATCATGATGTAGTTTGGGTGATTGTTGATACACTGACAAGGTCAACTCATTTTATTGTTGTATGGATGAACTATTCACTAGCTTGATTTGCAGTTGTATGTGAATGAGATTGTTAGAATGCATGGTATACTTGTGTCGATAGTGTCAGATCGAGACCCTTGTTTTGTGTCTGAGTTTTAGGGTGTGTTACAGTCAGCTATAGATACTTAGTTAAATTTTATCTCAGCTTATCATCCTCGCATGGATGGACAATCGGAAAGAACTATTCAAACCCTTAAGGATGTGTTGAGGGCTTGTGCTTTGGAATGGAAAGGTAATTGGGATGATTATTTGTCGCTCATAGAGTTTGCTTATAATAATAGTTATCATTCAACTTTAGGAGTAGCTCATTGTGAAACTTTGTATATGAAGAAGTATAGGTCTCCTTTGAGTTGGTATGAGGTAGGTGAGAGGCAATTGTTGGGACCTAACTTGGTGAAGATGCTATACAGAAAATTGTCACCATTAGAGAGAGATTGTTGACTGCTCAGAGTAGACAAAAAAGTTATGCTGATCATCGTAGAAGAGATTTAGAGTTTCATGTATGGTATTCTTGAAACTGTCACCATGGCAAGGAGTCATCAGATTCGGAAAGAAAGGGAAGTTGAGGCCTAGATATATTGGACCATTTGAGATATTGGAGAAGATTGGTGAGGTTGCTTACCGTGTTGCTTTACCCCCTAGGTTGGTAGGAGTGCATAATGTGTTTCACGTGTCTATGTTGAGGAAATATGTGCATAGTCTGTCGCATGTGATAGATTATGAGCCGCTTCAGATTAGGGAAGATTTTTTGTATGAGGAGACACATATTCAAGAGAAGATGTTGCATACAAAAGGCTGTGAAATTAGTGAAGGTACTATAGCGTAATCATCTAGTTGAAGAGGTGACTTGGGAACGTGATGCGCGAGAGAAGTACCCACACCTATTCTCATGATTTACTCAGGTGAGTTTCGAGAACAAAACTTTTTTTTTTATTTTTTTATTTTTTATTTTTAGGCAAGGAGAATGTGAGAATCCGAATATAAAAATAAATAAATAAATTATAATAATTTTACGAATCTCGAATATTTTGTTGGGAAATTTTAAAGTGTAAATTAAATATTGTTTGAGGGTCTTTTAATTAATTTTAAATTTAAAGTACATTTATGATGAAAGTCTTTAATTTAGAGGAAAATTTTATTTTATATATATATAAAAGACAAATTAATAAGCATATTTTGATCTAAAAGTTGTATTTTGTTTAAGTTAATGGAGAGAGAAAATAAAATAAAATAAAAAGATAATAGTTTAGAGTCTTTTAGGTTTATTTATAATACATAGATATAAAGGGAAACCCTAGTTTGCCTATCACCATCCTAGGAGCAACAAGAGCCGTGAGATGGGATTGAGAGAGAGATAGAGAGAGAGAGAGAGAGGGCGAGAATCAAACTTCCAGCACTTTTGTGATTCAACAACTCTAAAAGTAACAATCAATCTCTTCTTATCCTACTATAGTATGTTGTTTACATAGTTATGGTGCATGTTAGTATTTGAATGCTACGTGTTTTTATAAATGTTTTTTTATCATGAATTGTTGAAAAATTAAATTCTTATTTCAAGATTAAACTATTTTGATAAAATTATTATATTATCAATGGAACTAAATTATTTCTAAAACATGTTTAAACTTGAACTCCAGTAAATTGTTTGAAATAATCTCATGTTTATAATAGTGAACCATCATGTTTGTGAAATTGAATTGTATTAATTATTAGGACCATATATATAAAAGTCTAGGGAATTTATTCCACTGTGTAGTGACTCTAGCCACTAGGGAACAAATCTGAGTGAGACTGTGATGACTCTAGTGGTCAATGATTGTAAGCAACAGACCTGGGTTAGGTTGGGTGTCCTTCAATCTAATCATCTAAGAGAAAAAGCAAAGGTTGCCACTTCGAGGATGATTATTGGTTCGACATTGGATCCAACTGGCTTATTTTCTTGAGAATTTTGTGGCATGTTACTTGTTATTCTAGGTACCCAGATTATAATGATGATTATGTTGTTGTCTAATTTAAGTAGAGAATGTCATTTGTTATGTTCTTAAGAGAAATGAATACTTTTAACCATAAAACTGTGGAACCTTGTTTTTTAATCAAATTGTCTTTATCAAAACTGTATGTCAATTTAGTTTCAGTTATGTACAGTCTTATTTTGGAATTGAACCCTGTTTTTGAAGCTGCCTTTTACTATAGCTGACTTAGTTGTTAAACATTTTCAAGTGAGAGAAAGACTTAGAGTGGACTCATGGCTCAGTAGAGACTATATCTTATGGACCTCTAGGACATTCATTAATTTCGTTTTAGCTTATTATGTCGATTTTATTCATATATTGTAGTTGGGTTTTATTTAGAATTATTTCATTTTGTGGGCAATTTGTGTCCCATTTAGTATATATTTTTGGAAGTTGGTTATGACTGGTTTTGCCATTCACACTTGTGACATGCCACTAAATTGAGTTTTGGTTTATTTATTACTGGACTATTGTTACATTTATTCAATGTGATTATGAATTCATGTTTAGGCTTACATGTGCCTTGGGCTAAAACCCTATGGGCCATGGCCAGTCATGTTTGGATTTGGGGTGTGACATGATTTTTGGTTTGTGAATTCTTGAAGCTTGAGAAACTATGGATAATGTAATTAAATTAGAATTTGTAATTTATGTAATTTATGTAATTTGTATTTGAATGGAAGTTTCATATTGGTTGGTTAGTTTATGAATCAATACCAATATAAGCAAAAATCATGAAATTTAAGATATAAGAAAGTATTAGTTCTTCATATCTTAAGTATTTAATTGTTTAAGTCCCACAATTTAAGTTCTCAAAATTATTGAGAAGAGATAGTTTATATGTTAAAGTAGGAATCCAGTTATTTGAAAGGATACATAAGCACATGTTTCAACACTTATCATGAAAATTATAGCGTAAGAGTAAATAATGATTACTCTTGGTGGGGGTTTATCTCATAGCACTAAAGAGATAGTTTTTACAATTTGAATTCTCTTGTAACAAAAAAGATAAAGTGACATTTTTTTTTTTCTATTACATGTTTTTCTTGAATTTTTCAAGATACAAACTCACTATGAGTTGGTAGTTATGACAGTGGTTGTTTGTTTGGACTTGTGAATCATGTCATGTAATATGATAACACATAGCTATGTAAAAATATTGTCCACGTGTCTATGCAAATTGTCTAAGAAATACTTGTAAGGGATTTGATGTGGAAAACATCAAATGGGATGAGTCTTAAACCTAAGTAACATAATCACTCTCAGTGGATACCCGACTCAATGCTTGAAACATCAAGTCCTTGAGTTTAATGAGTCGAAGTACATCATATGTCATTATTGCAAGAACTTAAATTTTACTTTTATAACCATGCCAACATCTAATGCAAACTGAGGAGGTTGAGTTACTTAACTTTTAATAAACTTATAAATTATAACGGTGTTAGTTAGAGTATTATAGTTACAGGGTACTCTCAGTACCTTTATAAGTGTAGGACGCGTGTAATGCCCTGAAATAAACATGAGATTACCCATCTCATGACATCCAATAAATAGCAGCACAAATGAATTGATAAGCTTTCATTAATTAGTATTTGATATACAAAAGGTGACACATGTGATATACATTCATAAACAGTACATCCTGAATCTACAGCATGTGTTAAAAGACAATGAAAAGAAATGAAAGCTAAATAGATAATCATATGTCTTAAAGGCTTACATCTTTCCAAGTCAATGTTTGGGTACATCAAAAGTGAGTCTTAAGCTCAATACAGATAAAGCCCTAGGTTTGTACAAAATTAAATACAAAATAAACAACAATGAGCCTTCAGCTCCACAGTCCTCCCAAGATAAGTCTTTGGTAGAGGCATATCACTAGCACCTAAAAATGATTTTTCCCACATAGGGTGAGTCAAAGCCCAGTAGAAACACTACAACATAATGTATAAATCTTAACAAAGCCATAAGGTTCTATGCGTATGCAATGCCAGTGCCAAAACATTTATATCATTTTTCAAAAGCCATGCTATGCCAGGTTTATATCACAATTCTCAAAATCATGTCCTTTACAATAGAAAGACAGGAGGAAATCTCAAACCAGCACAACCTTTCACGAAAATTTCATCCGTGGAAAACAGTCAAACAGTGTGGACTCGCCTTTTTCCGCACCTCTGCTTTTCGGAAAGGGTTTGAAAAGAAGGCCTCACAGTTCGGACTCTACCTGTGGTTCTGAATCTAGTCTCACAAGTGCAATGTGAAACTGATAAACACCAAAGAGTCCAATTTGGCAAATCTTTTTGAAAAATTGATTTTAAATCAAATAATACCAAAATTGGACCGCTTTGCCAGATTATAGAGTCGCCGCCTAAATATTTTGTTTTTGGGGAAATTTAGGAAACCTTGACTCGTGCCAAAGGCCATGTGTCCGTCATCACCAAAGTTGCCTCAGCTTGGGAACTTGAGTACGAGGGAGGAAGGTCATGAAATGAGCACCCCCGCTCGCCCGATCAAAGGATCGACCTCTACTAATCATGATATGCCCTTTTATAAACCTTATGTGTTCTTTTTTCGATTATTAGCTAACTTTACTATGTAACGCACACAATCAAGTATAGACTAAAATCGCAAGAATTGGAACAACTCAACTTATGTTTGTTGTTGAAAATGGTTTGAATTTGCCACCCTCAAGTGGACTTAAAACATGATTTGCCACTTCACAAAGTGGGATTAAAACTTAAATTTGTTGAATCATTCCAAATCAAGCAACAAGCCTTCATCCACAGGCATGCATGCAGTTTAGCAAGTAAGCACATAGCCTCATGGCAAGCATGCAAAACATGGTAATATGGAAATCACACTTATGCAAGTATGCTAAAACATAAAACTTACCGAGCACTCCAAGCCAAAACAAAAACTAGTTAGAAAGATGTATGATCCTAACTATGTTAAGATGCCTAATGCAACACATGCAATATGCAATTTAATAGGCTCGGCTACTAAGATGGCATATGCAACACTTTGATAGCATACCTCGAAACACGTATTCAAAGAAGTGTATTGAAATGGCAATGCAATTTGAATGATGCGCCGAGCCTCGGTGCATACAAGACAAATGAATGGATGAAAACATGCAAGCATAAGGTATGCTAATTGAAACATGATCCCTAATCTAATCATCGAAAGCGGATAAATAAAAGGGAGAATGACGTAGGGTTGGAAGACATACACACACACGCACACTTATTACAACATTGCGCCCTCACGAAGGAGGGTCCGAATGAATAAGCTAACTAGCTACGCTAATTAAGCTAACTATTACAAACCAAAACTAATTAACTATTCTAGTCTAATTATTATAACAATTGAAATAAATTAATTAACTATTCTAAGCTAGCTAAATATTACAAACCGAAGTTGAAGAATTAGTTACACTAACTAATTAAGTACAACATTCGAGTTAACTAGCTATTCTAAGCTAACTAAAGCGATTAAATGGCCTCGAGGGCGAGGGACGCATGCACGCTCGGTTGCTCCTATCCGAAAATGCCACTGCCTTACCATCGGATGCCTCTGTTTGCACTCATTTTGATCACTGAAAATTGTACCAACTCCTAGAATGCCTTTGTTCCAACTCAAGAGCACATTTGTGCAAAAATTCACTGGTGGCCAGTTGGCTACAAAAAGTGGCTGCCGGCTACTACAAGTGGCAGTCGGCCACTAAAATTGGCTAGTCGGCCACCCCTTCCTTAGACTTCTCCTTTTGCTGCAACAGAGAGTAAACAGAGGCAAAGCAATGTATTTTCAAGGATTGTGTGTATTGTTGCCCTCCTTATCATCGTACAAACTCAAAGGAAGGTAACTCTTGGCCTTCAAACCATCAATCAAGTATTTTCAATGCATGATGGCTAGAGAGCCAAGTTTGTACAAGCTTAATGAGTGCACAAACAAGACAAAAACAACCACCACCCTATCATGCATGATCAATGGTGACGGTGACTAAGAAAAGTGGCACGTTTCATCACTTTGAGTATGAAATGTCCCATTTTTCTTGTGTTCGGATTAACGTCTGATCCGAACACATGCAATGCAACACAAAGATGTTTAATCTTACCTCTTTTACTTTGTTCATTTTGTTTACTCATTTTAGATTACCAATCCATTCTTTAATTGATTAGTTCAAAGGGTGAGTGTCCTCTAATGGAAAGAGGGCTTAAACCACAAGTACCTTGAGCATGAAAGAGGCCTCATGCTGTTGGTAATGAACTCTCGAAGGAATTATACCATTAGGCATACAGGTCTCAATTCCACACTCAAGCCAACAAGGGGTTCGAAGTCACTTTCAAAAATAATGAAAGAGTGAAAAATAGAAGGGGATTGCAGAGATTTCAGTGCTGAAATGGAGTGCAAAATGACACTAAATCATGCAAGTAACTCATGCAATTCATGCTAAAAAGCCTAACACATTAACCTAGTGGAAGAGGTTGCACCACAATCACACAATACAAGCCTCAAAGGGCCAAACCAGCTCAAAATAGAGCTAAAACCAGTCAAAACAGTGACTAAATCATACTGAGATTAAGGTACAAAATGCTAGAAAAATATGCTCACATGTTAACTTGCAAACAAGACTCAAGAGCAACTCTAAAAAAGCAAAGAAAAAGTGAAACAAATGAGCATGTGACAAAGCTATATATGCTGAAATTACATGTAAAAAGACACTACAACATGCAACCAACTCAAGCAAAGCATCTTTAAAGGCCTAAAATACCAAACTAGTGAAGTCATTTGCACTACAACTATGTAAAACAAGACTCATATGACTAAAACAGCCCAAAACCGAGCTAAATTATTCCAAATTAGAGGAAAACATATGCTGGAAATAAGCTAAGTTAGGCTACAAAAACATGCTAACTAGGTATGAAAGTGAGACACAAGGAGGGGAGGCTAACCCCTCCCATTTTAGACTTCAAAACATGCTTTCCACCACTGAAATAACTCTGAATTTTAGTGGTTTAAAGTCCAAAAAAATTGATTTGAAAGCCTCAAAAGATGGCACAAAAAGCTATACAAGCTAAGGAACAAAAGGGAGAGACAACCTTCTAACACAAAAAGGCCTTAAACTACCATTTTTAAACCTTAAAAACAGAGGTTTTTGTAGTTGAAAACCAGGCCAAAAATAGTACAAAAAGATGGTAAAACAAGTTTTGCAAAACAAGTTTTAAATGTGAGTCTTATACCTCTTGAAGCCAAGCACACTTTAGGCACAAATGAGGCACCAAATCAAGCTAAAATCACCTTCTAAAGCTCAAAGAAGGTCCCAAGGAATCTAAACCCAAAAAATAAGCAACTTTGATCAAGGATGTCTAGGCAAAGGAAAAGTGTATCTCTACTTGTATACACAAAACGGCAAGAGAGAAATCTAGAGAGAGAGAATTGTAGAGAGAGAGGATTTTTAGAGAGAGAGGCTTCCAAAATTTACTAACCTTGTAATATGAGAGATATGGCCTCTGTATATAGAAAAAGGAGAGCTTTGGTCGAAAATATCAATTCAGAAATATCTGGAGCAGTATGGAACAACTAGAGGGGAAATATTTGAAAAATATCTGAGTTTTGGACACCAGTGGCCGATGGCCACCTTAAGTGGCCGACAGCAAAAATCTGCTCTCCATGTCCAACTTCAAATGGGCATATCTCCTTCATCTAGACTCCTTTGCAGGTCATTCTTGAGTCTAAATTGTAGCCCCGGAAGTCTTCTTTCCAATGGTGGCAGCCTCATATCAAAATTCCAAGTGCGCTAAGAGAAATCCTTCTTTTAGTGAAGACTGCTCAGTTTCGGTCCTAACCGGATTGATGCAACTTCAACCAGCCATATCTCCCCCATCCAGACTCGACTTGAGGAGATTCTTGAGTGAAAAATGAAGCCCCAGAAGTCCATTTTCCAACGGTGGTGGCCTCATAGCTGAATCCAAGTGTATAAAAGGATAGGCCTGATTTAGCGAGGGTTGCTCGACTCTCTCTCTTAACGGTTCATGCCCAACTTCTTCCCCAACTAGGTTTCCTCCCTCCTCTCCAATTTTTTTCAACTCCAAACCTCTAAACAAGATGTTTTGAAAGATTTTTTGAAGAGTTCACCTCTCTTCCATTTATTCTCACTTTGTCCTTGCTCGGTTTACCGAAAAGCGCAACATTTAACGAAATGCGAGCCTCGGAACATCGTAGAAACCTTTTCAAAAATATTTTGAAAGAGAGGGTTTTAAGGTCTAAAATAGTTTTGGTCAAAAGGCTTTGGTCCAAAAAAAAAGAGGTGTGAGGTTGGGATTTGACACTCCTCTTGCCGAAGAAAACGAATCTTTGCACTGTACAACTTTCATCACCAAGTAAGCAATCAGTGGCGCCCAAGTCTTAAGGGCGGTCAAAAATGGGGTGTCCACAAACAGGACCCATGTAAACGTAACCTATACAAGCACTACTATTCCTATTTTACAGATATTTCGTTTGCGCAAATCGACACCCATGTATACGTGCGTTTTTTGGGACTTTCACCTTGGACACACAGGCCAACTTAATTTGGTGATACACACCTCTTTCCCAAGTTCACCCCTTTTTTTTCTCAAAATCATATACATTTTGAATGTATTAAATGAGCAACGATGTTCAATGCACATGGATGAGAAATTAGTTTTAATTCACCTAATTCTTATCCAATTTCTACAACACTCATAGCTATCCTCCATCGATAGCCCAAAATAGATATTTCTAAATAGAATAATAAATTTCATTAAAGATAAACTTTTTCAAAATCTCAAACGGGAGTGATAATACATATCCAATTCTGCCATCGTCATCAACATTACTTCAATTTCATAATTCTCTATATCAATTCCATTTTCTCTTTACAATCTCAAATATTCACATTTTAGGGCAAAATCAATTTCTCTTTGAAAATCAATTTCAATGTAGGAAATACCTCATTTCAACATATATCAATTCCAATTTCATAATCACAATTATTTTCAAGAAACCATTTGAAAACCCATCTTTTACATTTTAATTCCAAATCCTAGGTTTTTGACAAAAACCCCCCAAAAACCACCATAATCATTTGAAATAGCAAATAGCAAATAGCTAAGGTAAAACTCATACAAGAGTATGAAGGATCCCTACCTCGAAGCTAGAAGACCAAGGAGAGAGTGAAGAAACTTCAATGGCGCCGAAACCCATCTTCATTTGGATGAAAATGAAGCTCTAAGTGAGCTCTACCTTTTTCTCTAGGGAAGTAAGGTAGAAAAATCAATGGATCTAGGTGTTTTAGAAGAGAGAATGTGAGTTTTAGAGAGAGAGAGTAGATCTAGGGTATTTAAAAAGTTTAGAGAGAGAAAGTGAAATGAAAAAATGATGTAAAAAAATAACTTTAGCATTTGATATCTGTATGAGACCGCTCGGCATAAAAAGTGGCCTTCGGCGTAAGACACAAAAGATGTGACCGTTCGAGCACAAGAAGTTGTCTCTTGAGCTTGAAATACAAACTCCCAGTAGTTTTACTGACAGAAGGCACACGCTCAAGTGCAATAAGGGCCGCTAGAGCAAAGGCCGCTCGAGCGAGGACTGCTTGAGTGCAAGAAGCTTAGCTCGAGCGAAGAATACCAATTCCCATTAGTTTTGCAGACCTGCAAAAGTACTGAGAGTTCACAAAGACCGCTAAAGTGCAAAAAGTTACGCTCGAGCATAGGAGCAAACTTCTGAGCAACAATAGTTTAAAAAACAAGTTACCAACATGTTCCCAACATAACCTACACAACCCAAAAGCCAAACTCAAAGAGGTAAAAAGGGAAACAAGACATGAATAACTATACAAGATAATGAAACCTGGATCCAAAACATACCGTGGGTCAAGTCTAAACCAGAGACGCTATAACCTTCCCCCCTTAAGTAATTTCGACCCCCAAAATAAAACCAAACATTAAAACCAAGTTTAAACCAATTACAACAATGATAATCAACCAATCTCATTACCATGACCCATCCACCGATCATTCATTCATATCAACATGATAAACAAGTTCTCAATATTGAATATACAATTCACATTTTCAAAACGTATACAATGTTTACATTACATTAACACAACAAAACTCTCAATACACGCTCAAGTACCAACAAATAGGTCCGGACACTTCTCACAAACTTCTAACTCATGTTCCCAAGTTGCTTCCTGAACCCTGTGATATTTCTATAACACTTTCACCAAAGGAATTGTCTTACCTCGCAAGACTTGGTCTTGAGTATCCTAGACTCTCGCCGGTCTCTTCTCGTTCGAAGCATCCTCTTCTACTTCTAACTCGGTCCAATCCAATACATGCGATGGATCCGGCTCATACTTTCAAAGCATATAGATATGAAACACATCATGAACCCCGGAAAGCTGTGGAGGAAAGGCCAAGCGATAAGCTACCTCTCCAATCCGTTCTAGGATCTCAAAAGGCCCAATAAAGCTAGGAGATAACTTTCCACTCTTCCTAAACCTCATCAAACCCTGTCTAGGTGATATTTTCAAGAAGACACGATCTCTTACCTGAAAGGATAATGGCCTCATCCTATGGTCGGCATAGCTCTTCTGACGACTCTAAGCCGTAACTAACCTTTTACGGATAAACACAATTTTCTCTGTCATTTCCCGGACTAACTCTGGACCCAACATAAGTGCATCACCCACCTCGGCCCAACACATAGGAGATCTACACGATCGGCCATGGAAAGCCTTAAACGGTGCCATGCCACTACTCGACTGGAAGCTGTTGTTATAGGCAAACTCCATTAAGGGTAAGTGCCTCTCTCACGACCCTTAAAGTCAAGGACACAACATCAAAGAATATCTTTAAGGATCTGATTAGTACACTCTGACTACCCGTTAGTTTAAAGATGATAGGCAGTATTAAAAGTCAACCTTGTGCCCAAGGCATTATGCAGGCTCTGCCACAACTGAGCCATAAAATTTTGGATCTCTACCTGAAACACTCGTTACAAGAACCCCGTGCAACCTCATTATGTCCCTAACATAGAGGTCGACTAGATAATCTACCGAGTCACTCATGCGCATAGGTACAAAGTGCGCTGACTTGGTCTATCAATCAACTACCACCTAAATAGCGTCATTACCCCATTGAGTCCTCGAAAGACCCAATACAAAATCCATTGTGACATGCTCTTACTTCCACTCAACTATAGGCAAGGATTGCAACAAACCCACTAGCCTCTGGTGCTCGGCTTTCACTTGTTGACAAGTAAGGCACCTCGACACAAACACAGCTACATCCTTCTTCATTCCCTTCCACCAAAACTGGTAGCTAAGGTCGTGATACATCTTTTTGCCTCTCGGGTGCACTGCAAGGCGTGAGTAGTGAAACTCTCGGAGTATTTCCTCTCGACAAGACTCCAGCATGAAAATATGATCAAGGTATCTAACACTCGAGTCAAAGCACATGTTCAAGCCTTTTTCTACCTTCCCGTTGGAGATCTTCTCTCAAAGGTTTTCTACCTTAAGGTCACCCTTCTGCGCATCTATATCTCGGCTCACAATTATAGCTTGTGCAACTAAGGAAAACAAAGCTGCTGACTCAACAAACTCACCAAGATGCAAGTCAAACTCGCCAATAGCGCCCAACATCTCCCATTTCCGAATGGCCATACTAGTTACACTGCCAATGGATTTCCTACTCAAGGCATTGATCACAACATTGGCCTTCCCTAGATGATAATGCAACTCAAAGTCATAATCTTCTATAAACTCCATCCACATCCTCTGCCTCGAATTCAAGTCTTTCTGTGTAAACAAATATTTCAGACTCTTGTGATTAGAAAATACTTCAATCTTCTCACCATACAAATAATGCCTCCAAATCTTCAAGGCAAAGATCACTACTGCTAACTCTAGGTCATGAGTAAGGTAGTTTCTCTCATGTGTTTTCAACTGCCGTGAGCCATAAGCTAATGCTTTCCCCTCTTGCATCAATACACAACCCAAACCTTCTCGCAAAGCATCGCAATACACCGAATAGCCTAAACCCCTCCCCGGAATAATCAATACTAGAGTAGTGGTAAGTCTAACCTTAAGCTCTTGAAATGACTTCTCACAGGCCTCACTCCACATAAACTTAATTCCTTTCCTTGTCAGTCTAGTCAATGGTGAAGCCAATCTAGAGAAATCTTTCACAAATCGACGATAATACCCGGCCAACCCCAAGAAACTACAGATTTCAAAGGCATTCTTAGGTTGTTCCCAATCTTGAACAGCTTCTATTTTAGTTGAATCTACAGTCACTCCTTCCCGGGATCCTACATGGCCTAACAACTTAAATTCTTTCAACCAGAATTCACACTTCCCAAACTTAGCATACAGTTTGCGGGCTCTAAGCAACTTGAGCACAACTTGCAGGTGTTCCTCATGTTCCTTCTCGGAGGGTGAGTGGATCAAGATGTCGTCTACAAAGACAACCACAAAGCGGTCTACGAACTCAAGGAAGATTCTGTTCATCAAGTCAATAAACATGGTTGGTGCATTGGTTAGCCCAAAAGGCATCACTAGGAACTCATAATGGCCATACTGCGTACGGAATGTTGTCTTCTAGATATCCTCCTCTCTTACCCTCAACTAGTGGTAACCCAACCTCAAGTCTATCTTAGTGAAACAATAGGACCCCTTCAACTGGTCAAACAAATCATCTATGTGTGGCATTGGGTACTCAACGGCTGCAAACCCATATGGTAATCAATACAAAGTCGTAATGCACCATCTTTCTTCTTGGCGAAGAGAGTCAGTGCTTTCCAAGGCGAAATACTAGTGCAAATAAAACCCTTATCTAATAATTCCTACAGTTGAATCTTCAACTCACTCAACTCGGTGGGTGCAAACCTATACGGTGCCATAGAAATCGGTGTCGTGCTAGGCACTAACTCAATAAAGAACTCGATCTCACGATGAGGTGGTAAACTAGTGAGATCCTCAGGAAAAACATCTTGTATTCGCAAACTACCCTTGGCAAATCAACTCGGACTTCATCACACTCACTACCAAACAAGTTTGCAAGAAGACAACTAAACTCACTCCGACTACGAGGATCATACACCAGTGATAAAACTCTATCGGCTCCGGCCCCCATGAAAAAAAAACAATCACCACTCAAGGTATATCTGATAACCCTCGGCGGTAACAATCTATAACAGTCCGATACGATGACAACCAATCTATACCCAATATAACATCAAAACTTGACATGTCAATCAATACAAATGCAAAAGGAAGTCGGTGACCGACAACATCTATGTCACAACCGCTATGTAACAACCCCAACACCCCGGCTCCAAAGCAATCTCACCACCAATAGATAACTCTACACTGAGTGGAGATGCTAACTGAGCCAATTCTAACCCCAAAGCCGATGCAAATGCAGACGAAATAAAAGAATGAGATGCACTTGTATCAATCAACACATTGGCAATAGAATTGCATAGAAAGTAAGTAACTCTCTCACTCTGGTATTTGGTACTAGATGCAGCGCGATAACCGCATACATACGCCTTATAAGTCTCTACTCTACCTACTCACCCCTCGAATTATCGTCGATGTCTTGACTAAATTTGAAGAGGCTCACTGATTGGCCCTCGGCGGCATGTCTTGTTGTCTTGGTGATGGCTCTATGTGCCTCAAACCACACATACGGGTTTGTTACCCAATTGAGGCAAAACTTCTTCAAGTGTCTTGCCTCCTCTGCGATAACAAGTGAGTGGTGCCCTCTTCCTGACTCTAGCTTTGAGAGCAGTCGAGATGAAACAAATCATTGCCCTCCTCCCCTTTGCAAGCAAGCTGGAGACTTGTGGCCTAACTGACCACACTTAAAACAAGTGAAATCTCCTTAACCATTTCTCCAAGAACCCAAACTCGGTACTGGAAAAGTGGACCTCAACTGAGCTCCCTAAGACTAATGTAGGATAGAAACCATCGGCCTCTTACTGTCTCCCTGAACATCCTAACTCCTTATGGAGCCCCTCATCCGCTCCCCTTCTGCTCCTCCTCCATTTGCATCATGGTCTCAAAATGAGCCGCCGACTCTACAAGTCACCCATAACCTCTAATCATTGAACTGGCTACCTTGAAAAGAAGCTCAGTCCTCAACCTTTTCTCGAACTCCACACAACGGCACTCCTCTATCGCCACCAACTCTAGTGCAAACCTAGAAAGGCTAGTAAAAGCTACCTCAAACTCGGCTACAAGCACATTGAGCTGCTTGAGCTTTGAGAACTGCTCCCTCAGTTTCTCCCTAATTGTGGGAGGTAAGAACTTGTCTTGGAAGGCGTTGACAAAAGCCTCCCAAGTCACTCCAATGCTCCTACGCGCATACTTCCACCATTGACTCGCATCTCCCTTCAGTTGGAAGGATACTAAGGTCACTCTCAGTCCGTCGTCCTCGATGCCAAGCATCTCAAACATCTTCACTATCTGCTCCAACCACTCATCCGCCTTCAGTGGCTCTTTAGGATCACCCAAAAACTCGTCTGAATTCGATCAGAAGAACTCTCACTTCAAAAAAGACGGCCCCATCTCAGTAACATGGGCCTGGACTTGATTCTCAGCTCTGAGAATGTCTATGGATTCTCTCAAAGCCCCGACCATGTCACCGGCCAAAGCTTTCATAGCCTATTGGCCAATTGGTTTAGCCACATTAACGTGACTAACCTTTTCCTCCTGCACTAGAATTTCATCCGGTAAAGGCACTTCATACCTTCTAGGCCTACCACGCCTACCACTACCATGGAAATCAGAAAACTTGCATCTTCCTCATTCATGGATAAGATAGTTATCAATGATTTTAATGCAGAAAGCTTAGAACTTGCAAGCAACACCATTGAATTAAGTGATACGCAAGCGAGCAACATTGTTTACGCTCTTTGCTTTAGATGCTTTCCACTCGAATAATCCCACAAATCAATTTCCAAATCTGTTGAAGCGTGAAGAGTCAAACAAGTAGACATCCTTGGCATGTGCGAAAGGTCTCCATTGTACTTATCTTTGATACATTTGCACAAATTTTGATTTGACCAGATACTGGCAGAGCTCTTTGAACGGTCCAGGATCAATCTTACAACCATCAAGCTCTCCTTGTAGATGATAGTATCGATCACTAAGTATTAAACCGTGCAACTCTTTTCCTTCACTGAAACAAAAAGGAAAAAGAAAATAAAAAGAAATTAGAAGAGAGCACTTAAAGAGAAAATGCATTGCCTTGTATAATGTGGATAACTGAAATAAAATGTATGAGAATCTTGAAAAAAGGGTAATAAACTAGATAAACAAACTGAATCTAGTTCCTTTTTTTTTTCTTTTTTTTTTTTTTTTTTTTGGGTGAGTAAACTGAATCTAGTTCATATGCAAGTTAAGCTTAGAACACAAACTTGTAACCATGCTGTGTATATTGAGCTACCAATTCCAAAAAAGCAGGCAACTCACTCAACTGTTGCCTCAACTGTAGATAAGAAACACAGATGAACTGAAACTAGTAAAGTAATCTTGACAAGAGAAGAAGAGGGAGAAGGGATGTTAGGGAAACATATGAACCATGTTGTGATGATATCAATTTATTCTGAGATCTCGAAGGAGTAAACAAGGCATAACTTTTTTCTTTTTAATTTATTAGTACAACTAAACGTGCATAACTATTATTGAGATAAGATAGCAGAAATGTCAACAGAGAATTGTTATCCCATTTTGTAGGCAATTTGCGAGTGTGGCGAGGAATAAATCTACACATTATAGAGAAGATTATACCTTTTTCAACAAGATGTGAATCCTCTCAATTAAAGAGACAGACAAACTCCCTATATCACCATTTTTAAGTTTCTCTATCACATGCACAAACAATAAACCTGCAGCAACTTGCAGAGTTGCTCATAAGCAAAAACAAATCACTGAATGATTCCCCCTTTTGGTTCCTTCAAACAATGGTATTCCCGTTAGCTTCAACACTTCTGCCAAACAAAGCTTTTAGTAAAAAATAGAAGTAGAAGAAGAGTTAAAATTTCTTAGCAACCAGAAAGCCCAACAACACTCAGACCAGATATTAATCCCAGAAATCTCTTTCTCTGGCCCACATACTCACAGGTTTAAATTACCATAAACACAACTATAGTGAATAGGCGCATCTAAAAGCTAAACCCAAGGGCTACTAGCTATAAATTTTAATTTTTATTTTTTTGAAGAGGAGAAATTTTATAAACAACCCAAGAACCAAAATAACGTATCCTATGACAAAACAAGCAAGCTAGGGTGTGGATGAGTGATCTAAAAATGAGCATTTTACCTTTGAAGAAGGGTCACCCTAGTGATCGAAAATGAGCATTTTAACATAAATATCTTGTACTCTTAAAAATGTACAATTCTTAAGAATATGCAATGTATATAATAGTTGGAAAAAGATACATCAAGAAATTGACTTTTTTGTTAAGTCTCCTTATCTCATGAAGTGGTTTTTGTTGCAATTGAGCGAGGTTTGATTCATTTACTTCCCAACCCCTTGTATTTACACATATATGTTTATATTTGTATAGTGGAAGAAACATGACCCGATTGACATATATGAGGGCAGAAAATATACATTATGTATAAGATCATACCATTCAAATAGATTAACTATTTTTGTCTTACATTACCAGTGAAGGCCTTGTGTCATGGATTGCATGTCCCAATGACACTCGTACATGCAGCAATGGCACTTCTGTCAATACATGTCTTGTAGTTGCTTATAGTTTGATAATTCCTCTAAAAGGGAGGATATTTGTTATTGCCAACCTAGTGAATATCTATAAAGCATATAAGACTATTGATCAAGTTAGATTTGGGCATGCTGATAATATAGAAAGAATTATATGGGACGCTAAATGATCTAGAGAATTGTAAGTCAATTTGGAAAATTTAGAAAGCTATAGTCGTCACACTAAAATATAGAACAGGAAAAAATCGTCAACATTACAAACTAAAACAAGAAAAGCATCCACTTTCTGTAACATATGTATAATCAGCCACTTGCATAAAAATGAAGAACATTGTGAACCTAAAAGGAAATGAACAATCAATAATTTTCAATTCAAACAAAGACAACAATTTAAACAAAGTCAACGACTTAATTTAACAAATGAGACTAGAAGAGTGCCATAATGCCATTTAACAAAAATTGAAGCAAGGATTTACAGAATACCAGCAGAAGAGAGCCTTCATAGTCAGGGTAGGTGACAAAACCCAAAAAGGAGAAGACCTAAACTAAACTAATGATAATAATAAGTCATATGATACACCCACAATATTAATCTTTCAGCTTGAGAGAATGAATATATAGAACAAATATATGTTCAAAAAAATAAATAGAATAAATGAAATTCAGTAACAATGATGTTGAACCTTATTAAGGTCTCTATGGGCATCATTATTGTGTTTACGTTTCAGTACTATGTTCAAAACCACTAATATGATGCAGATTCTATTTGCTGCCTTCCCATCCAATATAGAACCTGAATTATATTTCGTTTGTGCATTACAGGATAGGATCCACATATTCATATGCAGACCAATTCTCAGTTGACAAGAAAGGGCCATCATAAAATCAGAAACATTGCACATACCAATCTCAGTGCTAGCTTTTGCTGAAGCAGGATATAGGATAGTGTATTTTTTGTTCTAGTGCTTTGAGAGCTCTAAAGCCAAAACCTTAGCGGTTGCTGAAGAAAAATTCAAAAATTAAATTAAATTTTACCAAGTAGTTGTGAGATTCCAAGTGAACAAGAGGTGAAAAGCAAAATGCCATATTCAATCCTCCATCTCGACTACACTCCTATGCTATCCAATTCCTTACAAATCTCTGGCAACCAAATGGAGTCATGTAAAGCAATGAAAAACAAAGAAAGAAAAAAAATATCCATGTAGTATTAAGATTTGGATGATTTTGAAGGTGGGTCAATTCTCTACCACCCAGCATCAAATTTACAGAGAATAAAACATCACTTTCAATAGGACCTTGAAGTTAGATTAGTAATCTCCACCTGAACTAGATATGAAGTGTTGGATCTCCATTGGTTAGTCCACTTCACAGTTGATGATGGTGGAAAGTAGAGGATCACAAGTACAAATATGATTATGAAAGGTATGTGACTGACTACTTCAACAACATGAACTCTCCAGGCATATGAATGTGGAGAAGATGGACCATTGAGTGAGATGGATAGAATAAGGGGAATATAGAGAGGCCATGATGGTCACAAGTGTGCTGAGGATCCTGTCCTGCAATAGTTAAAGATGGTGTGTGGACTAGAATTTTCCCCTTGTTCTTTTTAAATAGATTCATATATTTATCTTCTTTCCACCCTACAATCTGATTCTGCCGCTGACCAAGGTGACAAGATGCATTTTGGAATAGCGCAAAACCTTTAGGGTTATAAACAATAACAAGTGCCACTAACCAATGGGCAAAACATGTAGGCATCAATAGTTACACATGCAAACTCCCAAAGGAAAAAAATAAATATAGATTGTCGCAGGGGATTTCTGAAACTAGCTATGGTTAACTATGAATAGGGCCCAAAATTTCTAGGTTGAGTTGGAGGCAAGGAGAACCTTAATAAGGGCATCAAAGCCTTGTCTATCTATCTAGAAAAGATGCAGGCTGAGAAACATCCTCGCGATATATGTGTATCAAGAAAAGATATGAAGTGAGAAACTTACTTAAGATATGTGTGTGTATGTATATTACACCTTAATCCACCACTCTTTATCTATTACTCTAGTAAATTGTACACCTTAGTGAAGCACTCCACTTAAATGTTAAATTATACACCAATTCTCTAATGCTCAACAAAGTTAAAGGGTCAAACTAAACCGAATTCAACAAAAGACCAACACAGTAAGTAGTTCTTGCCATTGCACAAAATAATATCGGAATAAGATGGGCCATAGAACTCTCATCGAGTGTAATATTGGAATGATGATGAATTCACAATACCACTAGGTCAGCATTATGGCAAGATCATAATTGCATATAGTCACACAAGTATTTAAAAAGTCCAAATATGAATGTGTGCCCTCTGTATAGAAATCAGGATCACGCAAATAAACAACTAAAAAAGATTTTGATACAAACCTTCTTGGCTGGAGCAGCTTCTATTGGAGCACCTTGGTCGGCTGTTCTCACACAGCAGCTTTTCCAGGGAAGCTACAAAATTTAAAAATAATGTGAGATGAAACGATGTAAGGTCTGAAAGGGACATCCCAAATCCCAGTAAGAAAAAAAATGAAAATGCAATGCACAGAGGACATGTTGATACAGTTTAAACAGGCACTCGATAAAAACAAAAATGCACACAACATTTAATTTCACGTACCTAACAGACTAACACTAAAGATGTAGTTAAAAGTGCCCTTTCAATGAAGCGGGATCTACTCCCCACATGTTCAAAATAACTTGGGGCATCTCCAATCATTTATCAATTCACAATTAATGAAAAAATGGTTTTAAAATGTAGAAGTTAGTGGGTGTGGATGGTGCCACTAGGTTCGACCAATCACAATTAAGGAAGCATCAAGTGCCAATATCCTCTCAGGTATGCAACAATGAGCTCCAATACTTACATCAAACTTCTACAAATCAAGGATGAAGCAAATCCTTTATCATATAATTTTTTTTTTTAATTGGTTAACTATGTTTTTGGGGATAAGTTGAGAATTTTTTATAAATATTTTATGAAAAAAATCATGAGTAACAGATTATAGTGCTCCCTACCAAATCAAGGTTTTAACTAAATTTTCACTCAAAAGAATGGAAAAAAAATACAATTACAAGGATTAGTGATAGCCTTACAAAGGCTGCACTGACCACATGGATCTTCATATATATATATATATATATACATAAAACTATGGTTGGGATTTGATCATAAATTACTGTATCATATAATTTCTTTTATAAACCAACTAAAATTTCCTTCGATTAATGGAACACTTGCCCCGGCAAGTCTATACAATTGATATGTTAATGATTATTTTGTTATTCACATGCAAAAATGCATATAATTTTAACTGACCTTGTCACATAGGAATGGTCAAACTTATGATTAATGGGTTGGACAACGAGTGCACCATATACAGCCCAATTCAGCAAACAAAGAAAAACTAAGAATGAAGCCTACACCCACATCAAAGCTATACACGCACTCCACAATAAGAATGTTTCCATTCAAGATGCTATAACCCAGCACAATCCTTAATAGATTTCAGTCTATACACCAAGTCCATAACAGAGTAATCAACTTGCTTCATATTATACTTGACCAACAAAGCCAATCTCACTTTGATCAACTCACTCAACTCCAATTAATTAAGCTGAGCCTTCCAAGCTCTACAAGTATGGTGGATATTGGATAGACAAACAATTGAAAAGCAAATGTTCAACTGATTAATTTAGTAGCAATTGAAGAAATTCTTCAAAGACCATATAAAACACAAATAATTAAATACATAAATATATGTACTACTTCATGAAATCAAGCACATATAAAACTGCTGATTAAAAAAATAATGAAAACATAAAACAATTATAAAACTTTGAAAATGAAAACAATACTATGATATGCAAAATTTTAGGTTATATGGAAGTTACTCTATAAAACCCATTTGTGGGAGTAACAGTTACAATTTGCATTGTAAACTCATCTGAGCGAGTAATAATTTTAGAATTGCGCAATTAATCATTTTACTTTGATTTTCATTGAGTGAGCCAAATTGATCATAAATCTTCCAAAAAGAAATTAATTGAAATTTTTTTTAATGAAAACAAAATCATGAAACCCCTAAATCAAAAGGGCAAAAGGGGGGGAGGGGAACTAGTTCCACAAATATTGGGATAAAAATTTTGTAGGAATTAATCGAAATTTTTTTATAATGAAATGATGAAAACCCTAAATCAAAAACACAAAATCACAAATCACCACAAATTGGCAAATATATATATACGCACAAACAGTAACAACGAATTCAATCAAGTTTAGTGAATGTAATAAAATATAAAGAACAGATGTAGAACAAAAATGAAGGTGAAAAGAAGAAATTCAAAGAGTAAATTAAGCAAACACATATATAAACCATGAAACAAATGAGGGAGCTTTTACTTGAGGGAGTCGAATTTGGAGATTAAGAGCGAATTTGGAGATCACATAGGGTCGTCGACCTAGAGCATGAGATTCAAGCCTTGAAGATAAAAAAAAATAAAATATAAATAAAGTGTGTGTGTGTGTGTGTGTGTGTGTGAGAGAGAGAGAGAGAGAGAGAGAGAAAATACATACCAATGTTAGGGTTTACGAGGCCAACAACTTGCTCAGCAAGTTCAAGCTCTCTAGAATCCCTAGTTCCTTATATTATAGTGTTAGCCGACATTGATGCTCTGTGATTCGAGCTCTTGCCTATAGAGTCGGAGCGAGTGAGATGAGTAAGCGAAGATGGAGATGGAGAGAGAGAGAGATTTGAGCGTGAAAATGAGAGGAGGAAAAAGAAATTCTTGGCAAGGGGTTTGGGGAAATTGGGGAAAATTGGGATTTTAACCTATTTTTGAAAAGGGCAATGCTCCCCCCCCCCCCCCCCCAAGTGACAGGTGGCGAGCTATGACTGGCAGAAACTCAAAAAAAAAAAAAAAGAGAATCCAGTGACCCCCACTAAAGGTCTAAGAGCAACTCCAACCACACTCTTTATTTTTCACTAGTTAAAGTACAAAAAAAGGACACTCTTTATTTTACCTAATTAGTTTAGCTATTGTATGTTCCAATCATTCTCTTTATTTTAACTAGTCATTCAAACTAACTAAACCAATTTTTAAAATAAAAAATGTTATATATATATTACTATATTTTTCATAAAATGCCACATACGCACCAAACGCTAATATGATTGCCAATATAACATTTGCGATAATATTTTTAAAAATAATATTTTTTAATATTAGTTTTTAAAATATTATAAAAAATAATGTGACTGGATTTAATTCTTAGGTTTGTTTGTTTGAATTACCTACTATCAAATATGTGGAAGAAAAAAAAATCAGCTGTTGGGATGAAACATAAAAATGCATGAATTTGAAACACAAAATTTTGAAACCTACATATTATTGCTATTGAAACATGATGAATGAAGAATAAATGAGAAATTATAAATGAGAAATTTTGAGGCCATACACGCACCTAAATAATGAGAAATTTGGATAACTTGACAACATGGTGTACATTGGGCATGGGAAATTAATCATCCCTCAATGATGAATGTTTTTCCCCACTAGAGAGACCACATGATATATCAACCAAAAATAATTCCATTGAACCATTTATAAAATTTTCAATGAAGCCAAAGCCAAACCATGCTTGAAGACTCTTTCTTACATGACTCTTTCCTCCCTCCTCCTCAAAGCCCCATCATTCAAACCGAAAAAGAACCAAATGGAACCAATGATGACACCCAAAAGGCACACAAGCGAAAGCACCCATTCCACTTCCAGACACAATTAGATCCATGCAAGGGCTCCTTTGAGAGAAACCCCACACAACAGAAAAAAGCCATTAAATATAGACCTCGGTGATACCGGTGGGTTTGTTAGCTAGTCGACTCTCAAAATTCAACAAAATCAAACCGATTATAAGACATCTACCGGGAAGAATGAACAAGAAGGTCAAAACAGGTTTGCTAGATGTTGATTCCTTGAGAAACCAGCTCACAAGACTAACCAAAGGCACAATTTAAGAGAACCCAACTAGGAATGTTGAACAAAAATGAGAAGTTGCAAGAAACCCAGTTGTTTTTTCAGCAAACTAAGCTTCAATTACTCACCAAGCGATGAATCTGGTTACCACCTCTTCAATCTCTTTGATCTCTATATCTGATTCAATGCCTATATTGCTATGTCCTTTCCTCTTTCACTGTAGCAAGACACAAAGAAACCTAACCTTAAAATCAAATTAAGCTTGAATAAGATCAAATGATTCCATTAAAAACAAAATCGAGAAAAAAATCATATATATAAATAAATACATACGTCTGAGAGACAGACATATTTATGAATATATGAGTGATGATGGATTTATAAATACAAACAATCTCTTATTCCCAGCAGAGCCCATTTGCAAAAACCCAACCCAAAGATAGACCGGATCAATGATACACTCTCCTACCCTACAAACATCTCGCTTTTGATGCGAGATATAAGCAAAATCTGAATAAGATAACTATTAAAGAATTCTATCCTAATCTGAGAACTTAACACTACATCTTTTAATCCAAATAGGTATAATTAAGTCATTCAAATGCTTAAGGCTAGACAAAATTAACTCTACTTAAAATAACAAACAGCATCCGGGATCCAATAGCTTTGTCCCATTCATGGGGTTTCAATTCAAATTAATAGGGTAAGCCCAAGAAAATGAATTCGGTTTATGAGGCACTTAAAAAAGCAAGCTGGTGAAATTAATTAAGGAAGAAAAAATGGGAGGCAAGGCTATGGTGACAAATGATTTATAAGCAAAAGAAATGACAAGGCTAAGGAATTGCGAGAAAATAAAAAGGTTAATTAGTCCACCTAACGGACTTACTCCCCATTGCCCGAGGGCAATTAGTCAATGCCATGTTGATCATTCATGTCAAGAACAACATTTTTGGGGAATCTTATGATTTCCATCTTTGTTATGGGAAAGTAACATTACGAGTTAGCCAACACCGCATGATTTTTTCCCAGTTTTTGCTAACCCTAGTTTATACGGTGATAATCATTTAGATCCTTACGAAAAGGTTTAAAAAAAAATTATAAAAAAACCAACCAACCAACCAACTCTTCCCTCCTAAATCATGAAAATTTATAATTGCATTCCAATTCAACAAATTCCCAAATTTTATATTTTGCTTCTTGGTCAGTTGTAATTCCTAAAAGATTTGGAAATTTATCTTGTAATTTCACCTTTTGTTAATTTCCTTGGAACATATTAAATACGCAATGCACAATTCAATTTTCTCTTGGTTTTACGCCTTGATTGTATAAAGTATCGATTTGGAAATTTATCTTGTAATTTCACCTTTTGTTAATTTCCTTGGAACATATTAAATGCGCAATGCACAATTCAATTTTCTCTTGGTTTTACGCCTTGAGACTATAAAGTATCGATTTCCCCTCCTTTGTGATCTCGTGGCACATGGGGGTTGTTGGTAACATGTTCACACCACACACAGAGAGCTTAGATGTTTAGATGTTTCACACCACACAGAGATCAACCATAACCAACTATACAAATTATTTGTATCTCAATATTTGGCATGATATTATTGGTCATACATAGCATCATTTATGCGTGGCGACAATAACAACAACAAAAAGTTCAAAAATCTCTTATTTTTATAAGACAGATCCCAACATGAACATTTGATAAATTTAGGAATAAAAATGAAATAGCAATAAATGAGAGAGAGAGAGAGAGAGTATACTACCTTGAAATAAATCTTGAATAGCTGGCATGTGACATGTAGCAGCTCCAACATGTTTGGGGCCTTTTCCTACAATTTACATATCGATTATTGACCGATTAGGAAAACCAAAATGAAAACTTCTACCCCATAATTTATAAATGAATTCAACCTTAGCTTACGTTTTCCAGATTATAATCATTCATTGAACTAAATTCTTAGCGGATAACATTCTTTATGTTATGCCACTATAACTATCAAGATTCAAGCGATATATCCAAAAAATGGAGAAGGAAAAAAATCAATTTATATAACTTAATAACATCATCTCCTATAGAATTCCTCAAGTACTGACTGTACAAATGAAGTACAAACCGGGCTCGGTGTGTGGTTGCTTGAGATATTGTCCTCATATAACGGTTAGTGCGAGTCACATGGAAGTAATGAATTGATGATCGTCCTACTCCATTAAAGGAAGGTGCAAGGAAGGGACATGGGGTAAGGGATTTATGGTTAGAGGAAAATTACTCTCCTTGTTTAGGCTGCCGCCACTAGACCGAGGAGACACAAATAAATAAAAGTGCAATGACACATATCACGAGAGGCTTAAGTGTAGGATTGCCTCGGTAGAACTTGACAAAAGTTGAAACTAATAAATTTTGCACTACCCATTGAAGGAGCATAGCTTAGATTTAGATAAAATACTAGCTTAAATGTAGATCTCAATGTGATGGTGAATAGATTTGAGAGCTTTTACGTGAGTGAATTTAAAATAATAAAGTGAAAATAGCATTTAAATTGTTTGCAAGAACGATACTAGTTGCACAAAAACTAAACTAATTTGTGTCTCCTACCAATACTCCATCGTTCTCTTAAGTCGATTCGACTTCAATATAACTAATCCTCCTATATATTGGTAAATTTTAATCCCAAATACAACCAATTAGTGTAACCAAGAATGTAATAAAAGGCTAAACAAATCAACAATACACAAGATTACGGTAGCAAGTAGCAACATGTCTTGGGTGCACCTCTGAGATTACAAAGAATGATCATGATAGAAGTGAGCTGCTGCCAAAACTATCGAGAATTAAGACAACGAAAAACAAAGTATTCTAATGGAGACAATGAATCGAGCACAACGGATTGTAAAACCAAGAAAATGGGAGAGACCCAGATTACAGAGGAACAAGGAGAGTTTGTGCTATACATACATATATATATATATATATATATCTAAAGAGAGAGAGAGGTTTATGGGTTGCATAGAAGGGGAAGACAGAGATAGAAGGATCCATACCTTGAGGAAGAGGTCGATGGAGGGAGTTGCGGACAACGTTGAAGGAGAAGATCGATTTCGAAAGAAGCGGTCGATTTCCGAAAGAGTAGATCGATTTAAATGGGAGAGCGTGTTTGGAGATCGATTTGTTGAAGAAGCATATGGATTTCAAGGAGAGGCGTGGCGGTCGATTTGCGGAAGAAACGTGTTTGGAGAGCATTCAATCACACTCCACTTGAAGCTAGCGAAGAAGCCGTGAGGGATAATAGGAAGCCATTTACCTAGCCCGTTGGAGTGAAATATTAGGCTGATATGAGCTAAAATAGCTAACAGTTCCAATATACCTTTTCCCTTGGAGTTGCTCTAAGTCATTTTTCTTTTGAGAATATATATTGATCACTATATTGATCACACTTGCATATAAGTTGTGATTAAAAAATTACTCCTCGTCCTAAAATAATAGTATTTTTTGGAGAATTTAATTTTTGTAATATTATAATTATTGCATTTGAAAAAAATTGATTTTTCAAAATTATCCTTTTGATAATATATTTTTTGGAAATATCAATATCATAATTGTACTTTTTATATTATTTATTAATTTAAAAGAAGGGCAAAATAATAAATTTATATTATTTTTGTACTTGATTTTTGAAGAGGGACTAATATTTTGGGACAATGAAAAATAGAATAAGGGACTAATATTTTAGGATGGAGGGAGTATATATAATCACACTTATTTGGAAGGTGTGATTAAAATATATATATATATATATAATCATATTTAATTAAAAAGTGACATAAAAAATAAATATTATCACACTCAATCAAATTAAGTGTGATTAAAATATCAATTCAATTTTTTTTATCACACTTTTAATAAAAGTGAGATATTTTTATTTGTCAAAGTGTGATCTTTAACTATTTTTGTAGTAGTGTATAATCACACTTATTTAAAAATTGTGATTAAAAAGTAGTAGTGTATATATAATCACACTCTAATTAGAATGTGTGATTAAAAAATATATAAATAATCACACTTTAATTAGAATGTGTGATTAAAAAATATATATATAATCACACTTATTTAAAAAGTGTGATTAAAAAGTAGTAGTGTATATATAATCACACTTTAATTAGAATTTGTGATTAAAAAATATATATATAATCACACTTGTTTAAAAAGTGTGATTAAAAAGTAATAGTGTATATATAATCACACTTTAATTAGAAAGTGTGATTAAAAAATATATATATAATCACACTTAATTGAAAAGTAACATAAAAAATAAATATTATCACACTCAATCAAATTAAGTGTGATTAAAATATCAATCTAATTTTTTTTATCACACTTTCAATAAAAGTGAAATCTTTTTTTTTTTTGTCAAAGTGTGATCTTTAACTATTTTTTTAGAAGTGTGTCTACCACTCTCGGTGGTTAACATATAACTATTTCACTATGCTATTGAAGACGGTCCAATTGATTGCAAGACTCGCGTTCCTTTTTGCTGGAGAACTTCCCTCAACTCACTAGGTTTTTGCTTTTTTGATTCAATAAACTTTTTTTAACTATATATCTACATATTATATTTGAACAAACAGAGTGCTGCAAGGTTTATACCTCTTTTTTTAACTTTACTGAGTTGAGATTTTTAATTTTCTGGCAGTGAAATTTGTGTAGTTCATATTTTCCATTGTTGTATTTTTAATTTTATTTTGTTATTTTTACTATTCATTTTTCTGCATTAATTTTTAGCTAAATGGATGAAACCCTAGCGAAATTTTCACTTTGGTTTTTTCGATTCACTTACCAGTGGCTTTAATGATGGATCAATCCTCAAAACTCAGTGATTCTAAAGAAAAAGAACGGATCAGCAATTCTTTCTCATATATTGGCCCCGTTTGGTAAAGCTATGGGAAAGTAATTATAACTTATACCTTAACAGCTTATAACTTATAACTGTGAACATAAGCTGATTTTTGACTTATAAATTAAGTTTCTCCTCGCCCACTCAAAGAATAAATTGATTTTTGACTTACAAAAAGTTATAAGCTGTATTGTTAAGCTGAACCAAACACATCAAAATAGCTTAGATTAAGCTAAAAGCTGAAATAAGTTGGAAATAAGTCCTACCAAACAGGGCCATTGTGTTTTATGCCCACGAAATATGCTAACCGAACTAGCTTATTATCTACCAGATGGAAATCCATTTGGACTTCAGTCCACATTATTGACTTAGACAATTTTAGTGAGACAGACCACAACGAGCAAAGCTTTGGCTTCATGGATTTTGTAGACAGACTTCTGCTTCTCCGCAATTCCCCAAATTTAAATAAGTTTCCCCTTCGATGTCGATTTGGGTACTATAATCCGTATCGTCTTAATTCATGGATTTGCACCGTAATCAAGCTTAATGTTAAAGAGCTTGTTCTTAATTTCGAAATTGATCAGCTTGTTGTTGAGTTGCCTCGACGCCTATTTATCTCTGTCAATCTTGTGGTTTTGAAGTTAGCTAGTGATGTCTTTTTTGGGTTTCCTATGCCAGTTTTTTTGCCAAGTTTCAAGGTCCTCCATCTTCATTCATTGATGTTTCTGGATGATGATTCTTTCCAAAACATCCTCTCTGGCTGCCCAATCCTTGAAGAATTGGACATAGAGAGGACTAAATTGGGGGATAACATAAAGACATTATGCATTTGCTCATCTACTCTGAAGAAATTACTTTTATATAACTGCTTCCGTGTTACAAGTCTTCAACGTAGTGTCGTGATTAAAGCCCCAGTTCTCGAAATCTTTTAGCTTAATAATTTTGTGTCCAGCGTTTTTGATGTGAATGAACTTCCCTCCTTAGTTAAAGCAAATTTTACATTTTATTTTGAGAATTGTAGAAGTGAGGATTACTATAATGGGATAGTTGGGATACTTGGAAAGATTTCTAATGTGCAGCATTTGGAATTAAGCAATGGCATCCCCAAGGTAATTAGCAGTTTAATGTTATTATGGTCATAAGTTTATTAATACTCTTTTAAGTTGAGTTTAAATTCTCACTTAAAAAAATAATAATAATAATAAAATCTTTTTTAGGTTGTCACTGAAGCTTTTGACTACAATACCTTTGTTGTTTCATAATTTGACACATTTGCGCTTGCAAATTTGCGATATTCATTGGTCAATTTTGCTTGACTTGCTTGGCCACATGCCTAATTTGAAAGTTTTAGTTTTCAACAAGTTCACGATGAGTTCATTTGTTAGCGATCATTTCAGTTTTTATTATTATATATTTACTGGTATGTTTGATGTGTTTTTTGTGATTGTTATTTGGATTGCAAGGTCGGCGAGTTATGTTTGTGGAGTGGGGAACCAAAGAGTGTGCCCAAATGTCTGTCACTTTGCATGGAGGCAATTGAATTTAGTGGATTTGCAGGGTGTAAGGAGGAAATGAAGTTGGTAAGGTATCTTTTGGGAATGCAATGGTTTTGAAGAAGCTGACTATTACGTCTCGGACTAGGAATAAAAAAAATAAAGGCAAATGTTCTAAAGTTTCCAAGAGGCTCAAGCACATGTCAAATTAAACTACTCTACCGTAGCTATTCCATGTACCCCAAAGTAGTGGAGTGGCTTTGATATTTGGCAAGATATAGCGACCTGGGACCCAAGCGACAACATGAACTCTTATGGGATAGCATTTTGGTCTTAGGATTTCTAGTCACCAAGATAGCGACAATGAACTTGTCTAGAGACAGTCGTAACAAGATAGATTGGATTAGAACCAAGCGATATTATCAATAGTCTTTCCTCTAGGATGTAGCCCATGAAAGAGTGGTAGCGAGAAAAGATTTAAGCTTCTGTTTGAGAACCGGATGTAGATCACTTTCTTTTAACATAGCTTTGTTCTTAAAAGGCTAGTGGAAATCATTGTAAAGAGTATATAGTTTTTGGTTTCTTTGGAATAAATATAGAATGTTCATTCATTAATCTTTCTGTAGAATGATCGTTCATTTATAATGATGAATGATGATTTCATTTGCAGTATATTGTTTACATCATTTTTTAATTTATTCATGGAATGATCATTATATTTTCTGACACTACCTAAAGAGGAGCTTCAATATTTAAGTCTATAATTCATCAGACAAACAATTAATTGAGACTTGAAGAACGTTGTATGACTTGGAAATGAAATGATTTGAGTCCCTTTTGTTCTTACTTTATGTTCTAATCTTGACTCTTGAGTAACGGTTTGATTTACATTCTCCTTGTATGAATGAATTTTGTTTGCTAATTCAGTTCAGACTATTTTGAAGAAGAGCTTTAGTTTTCCTTTTGCAAATTGACATGTAGATCTCCTCGGGCAGCTCTCAGGACTGAATGGATGAATGTTGAATGATCTTAAGACTTATTCTTGGATTATTAGTGGTGCTAGTAACATTTATCTAAACAAGGAATTGCAAATGGAATCAATTCATGTGCAAGATGAGCACTTGATTGATATCTACAATAGCATCTGTGGAATGATTAACGCACAAAGCTAGTTTAGCTGGTTGAGTTGTTAATACTAGTTAGTTTGCCTTTAAATCCCACCTTTATCCAGGTGGGGATGGATAAAGTGAGTCGCATGCAATTGAATGGGCACCTGGCGGCGTTGGAATTCTTGATCCACTAGATAAATTTTGGTACTCATAGATATGTATTAATTATTATATTTTGAGTTTAAGGGGAAAAAAGAACAAAAATAGTAAGTTTACAATAGTAAACAAAAGTTACTGTCACCACTAACTATTTCATAGAACAATTGAGTAGATGTATTGATTGCAACGCAAATATTAGATCAACCTTGAACAAGATAACCTTTTCTTGGATGAGAACAGAGTACATAGGGAATGAACATAAAGTTTTTGCAAGAACCTGTGTGAGCAAAAGATGTGACAACTCGAGCACAAAAAGTTGTCGTTCGAGCGTGAAATACAAACTCCTAATAGTTTTACAGACAGAAGGCAAACGCTCAAGCGCAATAAGGGCCGCTCGAGCCAAGATCGCTCGAGCGCAAAAAGCTTAACTTGAGCGAAGAATACCAATTCTCAGTAGTTTTGTAGACCAGCAAAAGTATTGAAGGTTCACAAAACCACTTGAGTGCAAGAAGTTACGCTTGAGCGTAAGAGCAAAATGTTGGACAACAACAGTTTGAAAAACAAACTACTAATCTGTTCCCAACACAACCCAAAAGTCAAACTCAAAGAGGTAAAAAGAGAAACAAGACATAAATAACTATACAAGACAATGAAACCCGAATCCAAAACATACCATGGGTTGGGTCTAAACCAGAGACGCTATAAGGTGGAACCGTTTCCTATTAGTCTAAGGGTGACTCTAGAGCACTCGTGAAATATGATATAGAGATAAAACCAGTCCACTTGTCGATTTTTTGAATTATCTAAAGAGAATGAAATTTATGTGTGAGACGTGCGCAATGATTGATTCGTGCTTATAAGTTAGTTCGGCAAAAAATTCGTCGGGACTTGTTACAAGTGACAGTGTCAAATCACAGCCATCATAGATATGATAACAGGAAAGATAAAAATTGACTATTGTGAAGGACTTTATACACTAAAAATTGTTAGGGTCCTTCAACCATTATAGAATTATGTGAAGCGAAATTTCTAAAATAATATAAACAAAAAACAGTATATTGATTATCCTAAAAATAAAAAATTAAAAAAAAGTCTTTAAAGACCCAATCAATATAACTATCTTGCGTTTATCTCTCACTTTGGAACTATCGCTCGCTCATTATTGGAATATGCCATTTTTCGTGTGATCGTTGTCAATGGCACCGACCTTGGGGAAATATTATGAGTTCCTACTCCCCAGTAAATAGACTCAAATGTAAAAACTCTCTCTCTCTCTCTCTCTCTCTCTCTCTCTCTCAACTTGTTTTTCTTATTCACAATTCAACATACAATAGTTGTTAAAGTTATTTGATTGTTGAAATTCAAGTAAAGATACAAGAATAATTGAGGCGTTTTCTTTTGGATTGTGCTTACTTTATTTATTTGGGATTTTAGTTTAATTTTTGAATAAATTACGTTTATACCTTTTGAGATTTGAATTTAATATTTATCACTTCCTGATGTTTAAAAAATTACACCGACTCCCTGTTATGCTAATTATTTTGACGAAGTTAATGTTTGTATAAAAAAGATATTAAATTCATATATTCTTTTTTTTTCTTGCTTTGTTGTACTCTTTTTTTTTTCTCCTCCTTTGCTTTATTTTTTTTTTCAATGTAATTTTTTTCTACTTTTCTATCAAGAGTTTGTTACTTTTTATATAAATAGGGGTTTTGTAAAATGAGATTATTAATACAAGAGTGGAAAATATAATTTCTATAATGCCAAGTGGTAAGATTAGGGTTGAGCAAGAAATTTGTATAATTGGTAATCTGATCTGGTGCAATCCAATCTAATAGATTTGAATTGATTTTTTAAATTCAGGATTCGATTCCGGATTGAAATTTTCAAAATCCGTAGGTCATGGATCAATTCCGAATTAAACTCCACGATTCCGAATTAAAACCAATCTAGACCATCTAAAAATAATCTATATTCATACTATATACCTTCCCACACAATATAATTTCTTATCTCATATAAAAATTAAAATGTAACCTAATTCACGTCGCCACTCATTCACGCCTCTCTCACTCTTAGGGTTAGTTTGGCATTACCTAAATAAGTCAAGAGTGCTGCTTCAGACCCCCACTGGGGGTGGCACCCCAGTGACGTGGAGCTCTCCCATTTGCCGAAAATAAAAAAAAAAAACAATTTTTTTTTTTGGCCAATCATGAGCCTTCAAGCAGGACCCCCAGCACCCCCACTGGGGGTCCAAGGCATTTTCCATAAGTCAAAAAGTCACTATCTTATTTAAGTCACATCATCTTATTTAAATCACATCACCTCTCTAACACATCATATCAAACCCAACTCAAACCCAACCCAAACCCACCAATAAGTCAAAGAGTACACTTTTTTAGAATATCCCAAACTAACCCTTAGTCGATGGTGTCTCTCTCTCCTCTTTCTCATAGCAGACTGAATTCTCTCTAACACTCTCATCCATCTCAGATCAGATCGGTGGTGCTGCTCGTCTCTCTCTCTCTCGGTGACACTATTTTTGTTCCTTTGTTCCCAGATCATCCATCGCAGATCAAATCGGTAGCTATAGCTGTTGTCTCTCTCTCTCGGTGAGCTCCTCTCTCTCTCTCTCTCTCTCTCTCTCTCTCTCTAACACTCTGAAATGGGTTTACTCTCAAAGAAAAAACATCCACAATCCATTGCTGTGATTTCATCTCAGATCGGTGGATTTAATCTCAAATCGATTGTTCATGTCATCTACAATTCGGTAAATGGAAGTAAGAGAATTATGTAGTTTAGTTTTTTTTTTTTATTCTGTTTTCTGTTTTCATTTTATTTTTATCCTTTTTTTTTCTGTTTTCTATTTTCTGTTTTTATTTTATTTTATTTTTTTTCTGATTTCATCTTTGTTTTCTATTGTTTGTTTTATTTTTAAATGCAAGTAAAAAAAAATTAATCCACAGTGTATGTTTTTTCTTTGATTTCTTTGTTTTCTGTATGTTTTTACAGTGTAATTTTATTTTTTTTTTTTGAATTGTTGCTTTTATATATTTTGTTGTCATGTCTTGAAGATTTGAGAAACTAAAGTAGTCATTGAGATTATTTATGCTCTTCTGTGAAGTATTTCCATGACACATGCACATTGCTTTTATGAAACTGAAGTTAACTAAATTCAAAACCATTGACAAGAAGAGCAATTATGAAGACCCCTATAATTTGATATTCATTCATTTCTAATTGTTTTCATCTCAAGGTCCTTCTTCATAAACAAACTTATACAACGAAAAAACGTGTTGTATTATATTCCTGTTCTAAAACTATTGAACCATTTTAGCTTTGTTAATCCTCAGGCTGCATGTATTGTTGGAACTTGTCAATCATGTCTTGCTTCCTTTTTGAGTTTATTGCATTTTTGCTCATTGTTTCCTCTTTCCTTATTTTTACAATGTTCTTTGCTTTGTTAATCCTCAATCATGTACCATTTTAGCTTTGTTTCCTCTAACCAAGGAGAAATTACTGACCATGAAAGCATGCTATTACCCACTTAAATTTAGGACTAGTGATAGCTGGATTTGTGTTGGGCCAAAATTGAGATCAACTTAAGATTGAATTACCCAATTTTTAAGCTAATGCCAAATGATTGATACAAATATATTTTATAGAAAGATTAAAATTGATAAATGTGAGAATGAATTTGGTGTCCACCTCAATGGTATACATGCACATGAATCTTTGAGAGCATCTTCCTTATCTAAAAATCGAGTGGGTATATGATCTTGATGTTGGTAGTGGTGTTTATGGTCGATAGTTGATATCATGGTAAGTGTATATGGTCTACATGATTCTTGTATATGAACCCTTAGATTGCTAATATGTATTATGTGGTGTGGTTTAATTATGTTTTTGTTTTTGGTCTGCATTACATTTTTTATTTGATTGATCCATGTTTCTATTTTGGTTTTAGCTACATGATTCTTGTAACAGACCCAGTAATGAAGACAACAAAGTTAATTTGAATGTCTTGCACAACTTTTTGGCAATACATTACACAAAATTTATTGTAATGTTCTAAGTTGGATGTAGCCCATTGGCTTTGTTTACGAGTTTCAATTTACTTAGGCGTGATGGTATAGATATTTTTGTCTATATTTTTTTTTACTTATATTGTTGTCCATTGGGATGGGATGAAACCCTAGCGAAATTTTAACTCTGGTTTTTCGATTCACTTACCAGTGGCTTTAATGATGGATCAATCCTCAAAACTCAGGGATTCTAAAGAAAAAGATCGGATCAGCAATTTGCCGGACCATATTCTTTCTCATATATTGCGTTTTATGCCCACGAAATATGCTGCCCCAACGACTTATTATCTACCAGATGGAAATTCCTTTGGACTAAAGTCCACATTATTGACTTAGACAGTATTGGTGACGGACGCCACAACGAGCAAAGTTCTAGCTTCATGGATTTTGTAGACAGACTTCTGCTTCTCTACAATTCCTCAAAGTTAAATAAGTTTCGCCTTCAATGTCGATATGGGTACCATAATTCGTATCGTCTTAATTCATGGATTTGCACCGTAATCAAGCTTAATGTTAAAGAAATTGTTCTTAATTTCCAATTTTCTGGGCTTCTTGTTGAATTGCCTCAAGGCCTATTTACCTCTGTCAATCTTGTGGTTTTGAAGTTAGCTGGTTCTGTCTCTTTTGGGTTTGCTATGCCAGTTTTTTTGCCAAGTCTCATGGTCCTCCATCTTCATTCATTGATGTCTCTCGATGATGATTCTTTTCAAAACATCCTCTCTGGCTGCCGAGTCCTTGAAGAATTGGACATAGCTAATTTAGGGGCTAACATAAAGACATTATGCATTTGCTCATCCACTCTGAAGAAATTACGTATATATAACCGCTTCCATAGAACAAGTCTCCAACATAGTCTCGTGATTAAAACCCCAGTTCTCGAAATCTTTCAACTTGATGACATGTTCAGTGTTTTTGATGTGGATGAACTCCCCTTCTTAGTTAAAGCAAATTTTGCAATTTATTTTGACGATAACAGAAGTAAGGATTACTATAATGGTGTAGTTGGGATGCTTGGAAAGATTTCTAAGGTACAGCATTTGGAATTAAGGCATGTTATCCCCAAGGTAATTAGCAGTTTAATGTTATTATGGTCATCAGTTCATTAATACTCTTTTAAGTTGAGTTTGAATTCTCACTTAAAAAAATAATAATAATAAAATCTTTTTCAGGTTGTCATTGAAGCTTTTGACTACAATAAACTGTTGCTTCATAATTTGACCCATTTGCACTTGCAAATTTACGATATTCAATGGTCAATTTTCTCGACTTGCTTGGCCACATGCCTAATTTGAAAGTTTTAGTTTTCAACAGGAACAAGGTGAGTTCATTTGTTAGAGATCATTTCAGTTTTTATTGTGATTATTTTTAGGGTCACAAGAACTTGGAGTTGTGTTTGTGGAGTGGGGAACCAGAGAGTGTGCCCAAATGTCTGTCACTCTGCCTGGAGGCAATTGAATTTAGTGGATTCTGAGGTCCAAGGAAATGAAGTAGTAAGGTATCTTTTGGGGAATGCAATGGTTTTGAAGGAGGTGACTATTACGTCTCGGACTAGGAATAAAAAATAAAGGCAAATGTTCTAAAGTTTCCAAGAGGCTCAAGCACATGTCAAATTAAAGCGCTCTACCGTAGCTATTCCATGTACTCCAAAGTAGTGGAGTGGCTTTGATATTTGGCAGATATAGCAAGACCTGGGACCAAAAGCGACAACATGAGCATATGGGATTGCATTTTGGTCTTAGGATTTCTAGTCACCAAGATAGCAGGAATGAACTTGTCTAGACACGGTCATAACAGGATAGATTGGATTAGAACCAACCGATATTATCAATAATTTCTTTCCTTTAGGATGTAGCCCTTGAAAGAGGGTAGTCGAAAAGACGTAAGCTTCTGTTTGAGAACCAGATGTAGATCACTTTCTTTTAACATAGCTTTGTTCTTAAAAGGCTAGTGGAAATCATTGCAAAGAGTAGATAGTTTTTGGTTTCTTTGGAATAAATAGAGAATGCTCATTCATTAACCTTTCTATAGAACGATAGTTCGATTATAATGATGAATGATTTTATTTACGATTATATTGTTTACATCATTTTTAATTTATTTATGGAATGATCATCAGTGACCTAGGCCTCGAGGAAATATTCTGAGTTCCTACTCCTCGGTAGATAGACTCAAATGTAAAAACTCTTTCTCTCTCTCTTTCTCAATTTGTTTTTCTTATTCACAATTCAGTATACAATAGTTGTTAAAGTTAGAGTTTTGATTGTCGAAATTCATTTAAAGATACAAGAATAGTTGAGGGTTTTCTTTTGGATTGTGCTTACTTTATTTATTTGGGATTTTAGTTTAATTTTTTAATAAATCCTTACATCATTTGAAATTTGGATTTAATATTTATTACCTCCTGATGTTTGGAAAATAACACTGACCCTCCTATTATTGTAATTATTTAGACGAAATTAATGTTTGTATAAAAAAGAAATTGAATTCATATACTCTTTTTTTCTTACTTTGCTTTACTCTTTTTTTTCCCCCTTTTTTTGCTTTACTTTTTTTTTCAATGTAATTTTTTTTGTTTTTCTATCGAGAGTTGTTATCTTTTATATAAAGAGAGAGTTTTGTGAAATGAGATTATTAACCACAAAGATGGAAATATAATTTCTATAACGTCAAGTGGTGTGATGTAATCAAACCAAACCCTAGGAGTGTCGGTGTAATTTACTCGCAATTTTTTTACTTCATCTTTTTCTGACACTCTAAGAAACTTTTTATTCAAAAAAAAAAAAGTTTGGAAACTCCCTATAATAATTAAAAAGTTAATAAAAAAAGATTAAAAAAATTAAAAAATTATACAAAAAAATTCAAAATTTTCATTTTCTCTTTATTTTTGATTTTTTTTTTTTTGGTTGTAAAAATTTATAAATCATTTCAAACATAAATTATTTTTTTCATCTCATATTTGAATTAAAAAGTCAAAAAGTCACTATTAAAATAATCTATTTCCAAACCAACCGTCCATTTGAATGGAGGGATTTGGTGAGGGGAAATTTTTTTTTTTTTAATGGTTATTATTTGAATGATTAAATAGGTGAGAAATGATAAAAAATAATAATAAAAGAACTCTTATTAGAATTGTGTTTTGTTTTTTATCAAAAGTAATAAAATTTGGTAATAAAAAAAAGCTGCGTAATGATTATTTTTTAAAAATATCAAAATTACTCTTAAAAAAAACCATAAATTCCAATCTTTATCCTAGGTTTTAACATATAACTATTTTTTTTTTGCGGGTTTTTTTTTAACAATAAAAAAAGGAATTTTTATTGATAAATTCCATTTAGAAGTGTTTTAACCCAAGAAGTCCATGAAGGAATTTTTTAACCTATTTAGTCCCATGTACGTATAGTTTTAGGGATTTTTATTGATAAATCTCATTTAAAAGTGTTTTAACCCAAGAAGTCCATGAATGAATTTTTTAACCCATTTAATCTCATGTATGTATAGTTTTATTCCATAAAATCCTTTTTTTTTTATTTACACTATTTTCTTGGACACTTGTGCCCTTATATTCAATTTTGATACCCTTATAAATATTTTTTGAACGGTTAGTAATTTTATGATTTGAACGTTCATATTTAAAGTTCACATTGGTCGGAATGTAAAATTGACTGTGGCGGACTGAAACCGCCCATGAGCAGGCCGGCCCATTGACAATGCGAATATTCACATTGACATGTTAACATTCACATTGATAAGAGTGTAAAATTGACCCATGACCCGTGGGCGTGAAACCGACCCGTGACATTGTGAATACTCACATTGACATGTTAACATTAACAATGATAGGAGTGTAAAATTTGCGGTGCCGGCTTGCATGACGGGGTAGGCCGTCCACTCGTTGACAATGTGAATATTCACATTGACATGTTAACATGCACATTGATAGGAATGCAGAATTGGCCTGCGGCTTGTGGGCTTCCCGAAGCCTGCCCACGGCCCGGGGCAAGTTCGTTTGGGTCCGGGCCCAAGCCGGTGGGTCGAGCCTCGGGTCAGGCCAATGGGCCTGGGCCTAGCCTCAGGCTTGGGCTAGCCTGGCCATTTTTTTTAAATTCTTTTTAATTTTTTCTACCAAAATTTTATCATTTTCTACAAAAAAAGACACTAGGCCTCGGACCAAGCCTTGAATGGGCCTTAACGGGGCCGATAGGCCGGGCCGGGCTTCAAAGTGATGGCCCAGGACCTAGCCTAGGGTCTCGGACTAGGCTCGAGCCCGAGCCCAAACGAGCCTTTACGAGCCGCGAGCGGGCTTCGGGCAGCCCACGGGCCGCGGGCCAATTCTACATTTCTATCAATGTGCATGTTAACATGTCAATGTGAATATTCACATTGTCAACGGGTCGGGTCGAGCCTACCCCAAGCAGCGGGCAAGCTTCGGGCAGCGGGCAAATTTTACACTCCTATCAATGTTAATGTTAACATGTCAATGTGAGTATTCACAATGTCACGGGTCGGGCCAAAGCCGTCGAGTTTCTTGATCAAGTGGACCAATTTTACACTCTTATCAATGTGAATGTTAAAATGTCAATGTGAATATTCACATTGCCAACGGGGCAAGTCGGGCCCCCTGGCCAATTTTATACTCTTATCAATGTGAATGTTAACATGTCAATGTGAATATTCACATTGTCAACGGTAGCCGCCGGCCACGTCACGCGTGGACATGTTTCGGGTAGCCACGAGATGCGGGCTAATTTTACACTCCTATCAATGTGAATGTTAACATGTCAATATGAATATTCACATTGTCAACGAAATGGCCAGTTCGCCCGGCATGGTGGGCCTTTGGCCGCAGCAGCCAATTTTATACTCTTATCAATGTGAATGTTAACATGTCAATATGAATATTCACATTATCAACGGCAAGACCGCCCGGGAACCTCCCATGGGCAGGCGGGTTTCACGCCACACGGAAAGATTTCTAATGTGCAAGATTTGGAATTAAGCAATGGCATCCCAAGGTAATTAACAGTTTAATGTTATTATGGTCATAAGTTTATTAATACTCTTTTAAGTTGAGTTTAAATTCTCACTTAAAAAATAATAATAATAATAAAATCTTTTTCAGTTGTCATGAAGCTTTTGACTACAATACCTTTGTTGTTTCATAATTTGACCCATTTAACGCTTGCAAATTTGCGATATTCATTGGTCAATTTTGAAAGTTTTAGATTTCAACAAGTTCACGGTGAGTTCATTTGTTAGAGATCATTTCAGTTTTATTATTATATATTCTTGGTATGTTTGATGTGTTTTTGTGATTGTTATTTGGATTGCAAGGTCGGCGTTTGTGTTTGTGGAGTGGGGAACCGAGAGTGTGCCCAAATGTACATCACTCTGAGGCAATTGAATTTAGTGGATTTGCAGGTCTAAGGGGGAAATGAAGCTGGTAAGGTATCTTTTGGGGAATGCAATGGTTTTGAAGGAGCTGACTATTACGTCTCGGACTAGGAATAAAAAAATAAAGGCAAATGTTCTAAAGTTTCCAAGATGCTCAAGCACATGTCAAATTAAATTGCTCTACCGTAGCTATTCCATGTACCCCAAAGTAGTGGAGTGGCTTTGATATTTGGCAGATATAGCAAAGACCTGACCAAAAGCAGCAACATGAACGCATATGGGATTGCATTTTGGTCTTGGGATTTCTAGTCACCAAGATAGCAGGAATGAACTTGTCTAGACACAGTGTCATAACAGGATAGATTGGATTAGAACCAACTCATATTATCAATAATTTCTTTCCTCTAGGATGTAGCCCTTGAAAGAGCTGGTAGTCGAGAAAAGACTGTAAGCTTCCGGTTTGAGAACTAGATGTAGATCACTTTCTTTTAACATAGCTTTGTTCTTAAAAGGTTAGTGGAAATCATTGTAAAGAGTATATAGTTTTTGGTTTACTGGAATAAATATAGAATGCTCATTCATTTATCTTTCTATAGAATGATCGTTCATTTATAATGATGAATGATGATTTCATTTGCAGTATATTGTTTACATCATTTTTTAATTTATTTATGGAATTATCTGTAACGCCCTAGAAATAATGACATTTAACCCAACAATATTGACATGCTATGATATATAAAAGATCCACGTTCTTTCATTCAACAGGGTTCTATTACAAAACGTATTACATGTTAACTACAAAAGCAAATGCCCTAAGGGCTTACAGCTTTCCAAGTTAACACTTGGTTACAAGAAAATAGAGTGCTAGCTCATTTACACATTAAGCCCTAGGCTTGAATTTACATGTAACACTGCAAAAGGAAAGACAAACAAAAGTCCATCCGCCACTAGCCTTCCAAGCTAAGTCCTTGGAGGTGGCATGCTACCGATACACAAAATGATGTTCCCATATAGGGTGAGCCACGGCCAAGAGAAATATACTAAACCATTATAAATAATGACTAAAAGACTAACAATTGATAGATGGCCAACTCTTTTACATTCTTTCATCACTTCAACAAATATAAACAAAACAGATATATTCACACTTTCCATGACAAGCATACATGCTCGCCAATATTTTCTAGATAAGCATACATGCTCTATCTACGGTGTTCTTCCCCTATCTCCTCCCAGTAACATCCGGTTTAGAGGTCCATCCCCTATCTTCCCCTAAACCGAGGTGTCCATCCTCTATCTCCTCCAACACAACACAATGCATATATATAACAATTATACACATCACATATCAATACATAAAATCAATGTATTCTTTCCATCGTCATAACCCATGACCCAATTCTATCTCAATTCCTCATTTTTCCACAATTAATTATTCAAATTAATAAATCCATGTAATTAGGACATTTCCATAATTAACATTACAACCCTTAGGTTCCAGTTTCACTAATGTTTCAACATTAATTCCATGTTTCTATACCAAACATGCTTCTAGGTTTATTATAGACAAAACCCCAACTTTTGTAAAATTACACAATGGCCCAAAGTTTCCCAAAATTTCACAACAACTACCAACATATCAAAATGCTAAAATTCAAAGACAAAATCTATAAAAAGGAGTAGGATATCCCTACCTCAAAGTTTGGGCTCAAAAGGAGATGAAGACCCAACACCCAACTTGCTCCAAAACCGAATATTTTCAGATTATATCGAAGCCCAAGTCACCCTCTACCTTTTTAACAAAGCACTTAGGGAAGATTCACCCTCTAGGGAGATGATTTCTTAGAGAGAAGGCAAGTCTAGAGAGAGAGGCTCTCAGATTTAGGGTTTTAAAAGGTAAAAGCTTCAAAAAAGTGAAGTTTAGATCACGTCGCGAATCGATATAAACAAAGCTCGCCGAAGCGAAGACTTGGTCGCTCGAGCGACCTGCATTGAAAACCGTGGCTTCGAGCTAAAGGTCTCGCCGAGCCAACATCCTAGAAGCTCGCCGGCGAAGAAAAGCTCGCCGAGCCAGAACTCGACCTTCAGTTCGCACTAGACGACGCCGAAGCGACGAACCGCTCGCCGGCGAAGATCGAACCAGATCGCTCGGCGAAGAATCACCGCTTCGAGCGAAATCATGGTGTTCAGTCCAGCCAGACGATCGCCGCTGAAGCGAAGCCGCTCTGGCTCGGCCCACCAGACACAAAACTCAACCTCGCCGGCGACCAACTCTCGCTCGGCGAAGGACAAAATTGGGCAAGAACCCTTGGCTCCCTCGAATACAACCAACTCAAACAAACTCGCCTAACACACCCTATAACTTAAGTACAATATATGAAAGGACGAACAGACAACAATCCACTACCAACATCCACGGACACACGTCCGATCATCAGACAACAAGCAGTAAACCCGGGATCGCTATAACCTCCCCCCCTTAAAGAATTTCGTCCCCGAAATTAAAACAAGTTTTTGAAAAGCAAGCCTTTTTCTCCATTTTAAACAATGTCATAACGCAACATTTAACAATTCGACCCATTACCGGTCATCCATCTCCTATTAAGAGGCATTTCTCAACATGTACATTTCAACATGCAATTTCTTTCCATTTCAACCATTTCCCACACATATGGTTTACAATTTATATCATAAGCAATAATCATGATACAATTTTATTTCTATAATATAGCCAACATATGCAATATTATAATCAACTCCCATAACAAGGCAAGTTCTACAACATTTACATTAACCAAAACATACACCATGTTTTACAACTTAAGACATTTCAAATGTTCTTAAAGTTCATTACAATTACAAAATTGCAACACTTGATTACACATCAACAAATAAGTCCGGATATTTCTCACGGACTCCCAACTCACGTTCCCAAGTGGCCTCCTCCACTCCGTGATGTTTCCACAAAACCTTAACCAAAGGGATGGTCTTACCACGCAGGACTTGGTCCCGCCTATCCAAGACCTGAACCGGCCTCTCCTCATACGAGGCATCCTCATCTACCTCTAAGTCGGTCCAATCCAACACGTGTGATGGATCCGGCTCATACTTCCGAAGCATACTTACATGAAACACGTCATGAACTCCGCCAATGTGGCGGCAAAGCTAAACGATAAGCAACCTCGCCAATCCGCTCAAGGACCTCAAAGGACCAATAAACCGAGGGACAACTTCCCACTCTTCCCAAATCTCAACAAACCCCGCCTAGGTGATATCTTCGTAAAGACGTGATCACCCACCTCAAACTCTAATCTCCTCTCACGGTCAAGATAGGACTTCGACGACTGGGTCAGAATAAGCCTCCTACGGATAAGCTCAACTTTCTCCGTCGTCTCCTAACCAACTCCGGACCCAACAAAGGTGTGTCACCCACCTCGGTCCAACAAACGGAGACCTACAAGGTCGGCCATACAAGGCCTCAAATGGTGCCATACCGATACTAGGCTAGAAACTGCTATTGTAGGCAAACTCCACCGCCGTAAGTGCCTCCCATGTCCCACGAAATCAAGGACACAACCGAAGCATATCCTCAAGGATCTGAATGGTACGCCGGACCGCCCATCACCGAGGATGATAAGCTGTACTAAAGGTCAACTTAGTACCTAAAGCACTCTGCAAACTCTGCCACAACCTAGCAGTAAAACGAGGATCTCTATCTGAGACGATCGTCACTGGGACCCCGTGCAATCTCACTATGTCCCGAACATACAAGTCGGCAAGATGATCTACTGAATCTCTCACGCGCATTGGAATGAAATGCGCCGACTTGGTCAACCGGTCTACAACCACCCAAATAGTATCACTACCCCGCTGAGTCTTCGGAAGACCTACAACGAAGTCCATGGTGACATGCTCCCACTTCCACTCGGCAATAGGCAAGGGTTGTAACAAACCCGCTGGCCTTTGATGCTCGGCCTTCACTTGCTGACAAGTAAGGCACTTAGACACGAAGACTGCCACATCTCTCTTCATACCCCGCCACCAAAACTGACGACCCAAATCCCGATACATCTTAGTACCTCCCGGATGCACCGCAAGGCGTGAATGATGAAACTCTCGGAGTACCTCCTCTCGGCAGGCCTCCGGTACAAACAAACGGTCTCGGTATCTCACACTCAGGTCGGGATACACCGTCAAACCCTTCTCAACCTTCCCATTGGAGATCCTCTCTCTGAGGGATTCTACCTCAAGATCACCTCTCTGTGCCTCTAACACTCGAGTCACAAGTGTAGGCTGCGCAACCACAGAAAACAAGGCCGCAGTCTCAACGGATTCGCCCAGAAGCAAGTCAAACTCGCCAAGTGCCCCCAACATCTCCCACTCTCGGATGGCTACACAAGCTACATCACTAATGGATTTCCTACTAAGAGCATCGGCCACAACATTGGCCTCGCCTGGGTGATAATGCAACTCGAAGTCGTAATCTTCTATAAACTCCATCCACCTTCTCTGCCTCAAGTTCAAGTCTTTCTGTGAAAACAGATACTTCAGACTTTTATGATCCGAGAACACCTCGAATCTCTCACCATAAAGGTAGTGCCTCCAGATTTTCAAGGCAAAGATCACTGCCGCCAACTCTAGGTCGTGTAGGGTAATTCTTCTCGTGTATTTTTAATCGACGTGAGCCATAGGCTACTACTTTCCTCTTGCATTAACACACAACCCAAACCCTCTCGTGAGGCATCACAATAGATCGATAACCCAACCCTCTCCGGATAATCAAGATCGAGCGGTGGTCAACCTAACCTTCAATTCTCAAACGACTTTTCACAAGTCTCACCCCATACAAATTTGACTCTCGGCGAGTCAACCTAGTCAACGGCGGTTAACTGGAGAAATCTTTCACAAATCGACGGTAGTACCCGGCTAATCCCAGAAAACTGCGAATCTCAAACACATTCTTAGGCTGGGCCCAGTCTTGCACTGCCTCAATCTTGGGTGTATCAACAGACACCCTTCCCGTAAACTACATGGCCTAAGAACTTGACTTCTCCTAGCCGTAACTCGCACTTCCCAAACTTGGCATACAATTTATGGGCTCTAAGCAATTCAAGCACCACTCTCAAGTGTTCCTCGTGTTTGCTCGAGGGTGAATAGATAAGAATATCATCCACAAAACGACCACAAAACGATCCAAGAATTCCGGAAGATCCGGTTCATCAAGTCCATAAAGATCGCCAAGCGTTAGTAAGCCCAAATGGCATCACCAGAACTCATAATGGCCATACCGCTGCACGGAATGCCGTCTTCGAATATCCTCCTCTCGACCTCAACTGGTGGTAACCCGATCTCAAGTCTATCTTAGAGAAACAACGGAACCCTTCAACCGTCAAACAAGTCATCTATACGGGCATAGGGTACTTATTCTTAATCAGAGCTGGTTCAACTTCCGTAATCGATACACAACCTCAAGGCACCGTCTTTCTTTTTAGCAAAGAGGGCGGTGCTCTATGGCGATACACTAGGACGAACGGCCCTTATCTAGCAATTCTTGAGCTGAACTTTCAACTCAATCAACTCGCCGCAAAACGATAAGGTGCCATAGAAATCGGGCGCGTCTGCACTAAATCAATAGAGAACTCGTCTCTCGGTGAGGTGGCAAATTAATAAGATCCTCGAAAGACATCCGGTATTCACAAACTACCCTTGGCAACTCAACTGGGTCTCATCACACTCACCATTCTCAAAACTAGCAAGTAAACTACTAAGCTCATTCCGCCATGACCGCACTTCGTGGGCACAATACTACCAACCCGGTCTCCTAAAAGTGGAAAAACTCCTGCTCACTGCATAACAGTAACCCTCTGGTAGCAATCAATAACCCGCCGTATGACGATAACCACCATACCCAAAATAACATCAAAGCCCTTCATGGGCATAACTACAAATGGAAAAGGAAGTCGATGATCGTTTACCTCTATATCACGACCTCTACATCCGTGCCTCAAAATTAACTCACCCCAATAGGTGACACAACGCAAATAGGAGATGCTAAAAGTGCTAACTCAGTTCCAACACGATGCAAATGCAGAGATACAAAAAGAATGAGATGCACCCGTGTCAATCAACACTCTAGCAACCGAATTGCAAAACAAAAGGTACCTCTCTCACTGATGGAGCCGGTACTAGGTCCCGCTGTAACAAGATACACGCCTCAGAGGGCCCTCGATCTACCTCGCCTCTCGGAGCATAGGATCATGAATCGACCGACGACGGTTCCGGATTGGCCCTCGAGGCTGCAGACAGACCGAAGTTGGCTGAAATCCTCTGCGCTCGTTTAGAACCAGACGCCTCGGCGGCACTCAACCGTGGGCAATACCTCTTCATGTGCCCGCTGTCCACCGGTAACACGATATGGGCCCGCCTCGAACTCGACTCGGGTCTGGCGACGGCGAAGAAGCGCTCTCGACCCCGCCCTTCGGGCAACAGAAGCCTTGTGACCCTACTGGCCACACTTGAAACAGTGAACTCTCCTCGATCGCCTCCCGAGCTCGTGACTTTCAGATCTTGAAAGTCGACCGCCAAACCATTCGGGACGGGCCGAGGGTTATAACCCTCCGCCTCGCCATCACCCGTCCTCTTGGCCCCTCTTGGAGCCCCATGTTTCTCCTCTTCTCCTCTCGCATCATCCTCCATATGAGCCGCAGATCCACCAAATGCCTGTACTCTCGAATGTAAGGTCCACTAACTTTCAACTTGAGGTCCCACCTCAACTTCCGCCAAACTCAGAGTAACGGGCGCTCTCTGTCGCCACTAGTTCAGTGCAAACCCGACAAGCTAGTAAATGTAGCCTCAAACTCGCCACGGACAAACCCTCCGCTAAGCTTGGCAACCGATCCCTTAGTCTCCTAGCCATCATGATAAAAACCTCTCGAAAGCATTCACAACGCCACCCAAGTACCAATTCGCACGAACTTTCTCATACTTCCACCATTGACCAAGATCTCCTTCACCGAAGGATGCCAAGGTCACTTTCAATGCTCCATCCTCAATGCCTAGCATTTCAACGCTTTTACTCATCTGCTCTAGCCACTGCGCCTTCAATGGCTCCTTAGGATCCCCAACAAATTCCTCCCGTTAGACCGAAGAACTCCCTCTTCAAGAAAGAAGGTCCCGCCAGGTTCGATTTCGCTCGAGAATACCTAAGGCCCTGCTATCTCTCGGGCCAAGGCACCCATGGCTCTTGACCCACTGCTCGGCCACATTGGCCCGACCAACCCCTTTCCCCGAATCGGAACCTCATCCCAGAATGGCACTTCTCGCCTCCTAGGCCTACCACGCCTACCACCTCTTGCTCGCCCGACATCCTAATAAAGGTAACAGAACGTTAGCACATTTATAAACGCCAAAACTAAACACTCACGCCCTAATGCATGGATAATCAGAATTCATTCCACGTAAGCACATAAACACATATAGCACTTACAATTTCATTTCCGGATGATGATAGTCCCAAGGCGTTACTAGAGTACCTTTAGAAACAAGATTGATCAAGTGCCTTTCCAACAAGACTCTCGTAAACCCAAAGACCCAATCAACATCCTAGAAACTAAATCCCATACCCAAATAATCACATAAGCATGTTATCACATAAACATATAACAAGACACCTAAGTCTCTATCAAGCGAGACAAACCCATTGTGATCCTAATCACTTCCCACGCACTCCAAAGTATTCAACCCGTGACGCTCTGATACCAAGTTGTAACGCCCTGGAAATAATGACATTTAACCCAACAATATTGACATGCTATGATATATAAAAGATCCACGTTCTTTCATTCAACAGGGTTCTATTACAAAACGTATTACATGTTAACTACAAAAGCAAATGCCCTAAGGGCTTACAGCTTTCCAAGTTAACACTTGGTTACAAGAAAATAGAGTGCTAGCTCATTTACACATTAAGCCCTAGGCTTGAATTTACATGTAACACTGCAAAAGGAAAGACAAACAAAAGTCCATCCGCCACTAGCCTTCCAAGCTAAGTCCTTGGAGGTGGCATGCTACCAGTACCTGAAAATGATGTTCCCATATAGGGTGAGCCACAGCCCAGTAGAAATATACTAAACCACTTATAAATAATGACTAAAAGACTAACAATTGATACATGGCCAACTCTTTTACATTCTTTCATCACTTCAACAAATATAATCCAAGCACATATATTCACACTTTCCATGACAAGCATACATGCTCGCCAATATTTTCTAGATAAGCATACATGCTCTATCTACTGAGTTCATCCTATCTCCTCCCAAAGAACATCCGGTTTAGAGGTCCATCCCTATCTTCCCTAAACCATGAGTCCATCCCCTATCTCCTCCAACACAACACAATGCATATATATAACAATTATACACATCACATATCAATACATAAAATCAATGTATTCTTTCCATCGTCATAACCCATGACCCAATTCTATCTCAATTCTCATTTTTCCACAATTAATTATTCAAATTAATAAATCCATGTAATTATGACATTTCCATAATTAACATTACAACCCTTACGTTCCAGATTCACTAATGTTTCAACATTAATTCCATGTTTCTATACCAAACATGCTTCTAGGTTTATTATAGACAAAACCCCAACTTTTGTAAAATTACACAATGGCCCAAAGTTTCCCAAAATTTCACAACAACTACCAACATATCAAAATGCTAAAATTCAAAGACAAAATCTATAAAAAGGAGTAGGATATCCCTACCTCAAAGTTTGGGCTCAAAAGGAGATGAAGACCCAACACCCAACTTGCTCCAAAACCGAATATTTTCAGATTATATCGAAGCCCAAGTCACCCTCTACCTTTTTAACAAAGCACTTAGGGAAGATTCACCCTAGGAGATGATTTCTTAGAGAGAAGGCAAGTCTAGAGAGAGAGGCTCTCGATTTAGGGTTTTAAAAGGTAAAAGCTTCAAAAAGTGAAGTTTAGATCGCCGTCGCTAATCGATATAAACAGCTCGCTGAAGCGAAGACTTGGTCGCCGAGCGACTGACAGAAAACCGTAGCTCGAGCGAAAGGTCTCGCCGAGCCAACATCCTAGAAGCTCGCCGAGCGAAGAAAAGCTCGCCGAGCCAGAACTCGACCTTCAGTTCGCAACTAGACGCGACGCTGAAGCGATTTAACCGCCGCCGAGCGAAGATCGAACCAGATCGCTGGCGAAGAATCACCGCCGAGCGAAATCATGGTGTTCAGTTCAGCCAGACGTTAGCCGCTGCCGAGCGAAGCCGCCTGCTCGACCCACTGACACATAAACTCAACCTCGCCGAAGCGACCAACTCTCGCCGAGCGAAGGACAAAATTTCGGCAAGAACCCTTGGCTCCCAATACAACCAACTCAAACAAACTCGCCTAACACACCCTATAACTTAAGTACAATATATGAAAGGACGTAAACAGGACAACAATCCACTACCAACATCCACGGACACACGTCCGGATCACTGTACAACAAGGGGTAAACCCGGGATCGCTATATTATCATTATATTTTCTGACACTACCTGAAGAGGAGCTTCAATATTTAAGTCTATAATTCATCAGACAAACAATTAATTGAGACTTGAAGAACGTTGTATGACTTGGAAATGAAATGATTTGAGTCCCTTTTGTTCTTACCTTATGTTCTAATCTTGACTCTTGAGTAACGGTTTGATTTACATTCTCCTTGTGTGAATGAATTTTGTTTGCTAATTCAGTTCGGACTATTTTGAAGAAGAGCTTTAGTTTTCCTTTTGCTAATTGACATGTAGATCTCCTCAAGCGCTCTCAGATCGAATGGATGAATGTTGAATGATCTTAAGACTTATTCTTGGGTTATTAGTGGTGCTAGTAACATTTATCTAACAAGGAATTGCAATGGAATCAATTCAAGTGCAAGATGAGCACTTGATTGATATCTACAATAGCATCTGGAATGATTAACGCACAAAGCTAGTTTAGTGGTTGAGTTGTTAATCCTAGTTAGTTTGCCTTTAAATCCCACCTTTATCTGGGTGGAATTGGATAAAATGAGTCGCATGCAATTGAATGGGCATGCAGCAGTGCTGGAATTCTTGATCCACTAGATAAATTTTGTTACTCGTAGATATGTATTAATTATTATATTTTGAGTTTAAGGGTAAAAAAGAACAAAAATTGTAAGTTCACAACAGGAAACAAATGTTGCTGTCACCACTAACTATTTCATAGAACAATTGAGGAAATGTATTGATTGCAACGCAAATATTAGAGCAACCTTGAACAAGATAACTTTTTCCTGGATGAGAACCGATAACATAGGGAACGAACATGAAGTTTCTGCAAGAACCGGTGTTTGTTTTGGAAGGATTGGCATGGGATTGGACTATTTATTCGATGGACTAATAGTCCGTTGTTTGTTTTAAAAGTTTTGCTCGACTATTAGTTCTATATTTGTGGGATTATGCTATCCCGTGGAGGGATAGAAACCATGGGATGACTCATCCCATGGGATTAGCTAATAAAATTATATTTTTGCCCTCTAGTATTTAATTATGGATTATATTTAGGAAAATTTAATAAAACTTAAATGGCTCAAATTAAAAATAAAATAATTTTATTTAATTTTTATTTTTGTTTTATTTATTTAATTTTTAAAATAATTTTTATGGATATTTTATTGATGTTTTATTTTATATTTTATTTAATTTCATTATTTTATTTTTAATAGATGTTTTATTTTATTTCATTATTTAATTTTTATTATTATTTAATATAAATTTATTTAAAATTTTAATTAAAAAATAACATATATTTTTATTGATATTTAATTTATTTAATTTTTTTAAAATAAATTTATTTAATTGTGCAAAAATAAAATAAAATAAATTTTTATTTAATCTAGCTAAAAATAATTAAAACATTAAAGTTATGTTTAATATTACTATTACTTAGTAAATAAGTGAAAAGGATAAAATAGTCATTTGAGCATTTATCCTTCTCCATAATATCCCAAACAAACATTGGATTCATTAAAAATAGTTCAATCCGCATATCTAATTCCATGACTCAACAAACATAGGATACAAATCCAGTAACCAAATAGTCCGGGACAATGTATCCCAGACTAATAGTTCGATGGATTACAATCCCCCCTTATCTAGTCTGTCTAAACAAATGTTTGTTTTGGAAGGATTGGGTATGGGATTGTTTGTTTCAAAAGTTTTGCTCCGGACTAATAGTCTATTAGTCCCATATTTGTGGGACTATGCTATCCCATGGGGGGTGGGTGGGATAGAAACTATGGGATAACTCATCCCATGGAATTAGCTAATACAATTACATTTTTGCCCTTTGGTATTTGATTATGTATTATATTTAGTAAAATTCAATAAAATTTAAATGTCTTAATTTAAAAATAAAATAATTTTATTTAATTTTTATTTCTGTTTTATTTATTTAATTTTTTAAAATAATTTTTTATAAATATTTTATTGATGTTTTATTTTAAAATTTTGTTTATATTTTATTTAATTTCGTTATTTAAATTTTAATAGATGTTTTATTTTATTTCATTATTATTATTTAAAATAAATATATTTAAAATTTTAATTAAAAAATAACATATATTTTTATTGATATTTAATTTATTTAATTTTTCAAAAATAAATTTATTTAATTATGCAAAAAATAAAATAAAATAAATTTTTATTTAATCTAGCTAAAAATAATTAAAAACATTAAAGCTATGTTTAATATTGCTATTACTTAGAAAATAATTGAAAAGGATAAAATAGTCATTTGAGCATTTATCCTTTTCCATAATATCCCAAACAAACATTGGATTCACTAAAAATAGTCCAATCCAGACATCTAATCCCATGACTAAACAAACATAGGATACAAATCCAGTCCAACCAAATAATCTGGGGACAATGTATCCTAGGACTAATAGTCCGATAGATTACAATCCTCCCTTATTCAATCCGTCCAAACAAACACACCCGCAGAGCAAAAGATGTGACCATTCGAGCACAAGAAATTGTCACTCGAGCATGAAATACAAATTCTTAATAGTTTTTCAGACAGAAGGCAAACGCTCAAGCACAATAAGGGTCGCTCGAGCTAAGACCGCTCGACCGCAAGAAGCTTAGCTCGAGCGAAGACTTCCAATTCCCAGTAGTTTTGGAGACCTGCAAAAGTACTGAGAGTTCACAAAAACCGCTCGAGTGCAAGAAGTTACGCTCAAGCGTAGGATCAAAATGTTAGGCAACAACAATTCGAAAACAAAGCTACTAACTTGTTCCTAACACAACCAAAACAATCCAAAAGCCAAACTCAAAGACGTAAAAGGCGAAACAAGCCATGAATAAACTATACATGACAATGAAACCCAAATCCAAAACATACCATGGGTCAGGTCTAAACCAGAGACGCTATAAGGTGGAACCACTTCCTATGAGTCTAAGGGTGACTCTAGAGCACTCATGAAATATGATATAGAATAAAACCAATCCACTTGTTGATTTTTTGAATTATCTAAAGAGAATGAAATTTATGTGTGAGACGTGTGCAATGATTGATTCATTCTTATGAGTGAGTTGGGCAAAAAATTGCTTCGACTGTTATAAGTGATAGTGTCAAAGCACAGCCATCATATTATAAGTGATAGTGTCAAAGCACAGCCATCATAGATATGATAACAGGAAAGATAAAAATTGACTATTGTGAAGGACTTTATACACTAAAAATTGTTAGAGTCCTTCAACCATTGGAGAATTATGTGAAGGGAAATTTCTGAAATAATATAAACAAAATTAGTATATTGATTATCCTAAAATAAAAATAAAAAATAAAAAGTCTTTAAAGACCTAATCAATATAACTATCTTGTGCTTATCTTTCACTCTGGAACTATCCTCGCTCATTATTGAATCATTATTTTTCATGTGATTGTTGTCAATAGCACCGGCCTCGGGGAAATATTCTGAGTTCCTACTCCCCAATAGATAGGCCCTGTTTGGTACAGCTTATTTCAGCTTTTAGCTTAATTTAAGCTATTTTGATGTGTTTGGTTCAGCTTAACAATACAGCTTATAATTTTTTGTAAGTCAGAAATTCACTTATTCTTTGAGTGGGGGAGGAGAAGCTTAATTTATAAGTCAGAAATCAGCTTATATTCACTGTTATAAGTTATAAACTGTTAAGGTATAAGCTATAATCACTTTCCCACAGCTCTACCAAACAGGGCCATAGACTCAAATGTAAAAACTCTCTCTCTCTCTCTCTCTCAACTTGTTTTTCTTATTCACAATTCAGCATACAATGGTTGTTAAATTTATTTGATTGTTGAAATTCATTTGAAGATACAAGAATAGTGGAGGGTTTTCTTTTGGATTGTGCTTAATTTATTTATTTAGGATTTTAGTTTAATTTTTACATAAATTACATTTACACCTTTTGAGATTTGGATTTAATATTTATTACCTCTTAATATTTGAAAAATTACACTGACTCCCTGTTATTGAAATTATTTAGACGAAATTAATGTTTGTATAAAAAAGATATTAAATTCATATATTCTTTTTTTTTTAACTTTGTTTTACTCTTCGGTTTGGTTTTTTTTTTTTCTATGTAATTTTTTCTGCCTTTCTATCAAGAATTGTTACTTTTTATATAAATAGGGGATTTTGTGAAATGGGATTATTAAACACAAGAGTGGAAATATAAGTGTGTTTGGTTTGTGTTTCGAAACATGTTTTTGGAAGAAAATTTCTAAAAACAAGTTTGGTTACTAATTTTTTCAAAAAAAAATTTAAAATTACTTCTCTCTATTGCACATCAATCAATCACTTTTTTCTCTCTCTCTCATCCTCAATCATTTTTTTTCACACATATTTACTTAATTACAATAAAAAATCGAATCATTGCAAATTCCCAAACTCTAAAACTATTTTCAAAATATACAACTAAACAAACCAAAAAATTTATAGACTCTCTCCTGCATTTTAAAAACATTTATCTCAAATTACAAACCAAAAACACCCATAATTTCTGTAATGCCAAGTAGTGGGATGTAATCAAACCAAATCCCAGGGTGTCAATATAATTTACCCTTAATTTTTTTACTTCATCTTTTTCTAACACTCTAAGTAAGTTTGAAAACTCTATATAATAGTTACAAAGTTATTTAAAAAAAAGACAAAAAAAATTTAAAAAAATTATACAAAAAATTCAAAGATTTCATTCTCTCTTTATTTTTTGAATTTTTTTTTAAAACTTTTTTTATAAATCATTCCAAATATAAATTATCTTTTCACCTCATATTTTAATCAAAAAGTCAAAAGTTACTATTAAAATAGTCTATTTCCAAACCAACTCTCCGTTTGAATAGACGGATTTGGTGAGGAAAAAAAAAAAGAAATGAAATGATTTTGAATGGTTATTATTTGAATGATTAAGTAGGTGAGAAATAATAAAAACTAGTACAAAAAAAGCTCTTCTTAGAACTGTGTTTTATTTTGGATAAATTACACTAATAATCCCTATAGTTTGAGACTTGCGTCACTTTAATCCCTGACTTTTCAATTGTGACACATTTGATCCTAAATTTTGAATCTTGTTCCAAATAAGGACAATTGAAGATATCATTAGATTTTTCAAAGGTAAAATTTTCAATTTGATAAAATATAAACTAATTTGACAAAAATAAATATCAAACAAATATTTTTAAATTTTTAAAAATTATTTCTACCCACTAAAATTAATAAATCTTTTAGACATTTATTTATTTTTTTTACCAAATTAATTTTTATTATATGTTTGGATAATGATAATGTAAAATTAAATTTTTAAAATTAATAATGTAATTTTTATTAATTTTTTTTATCAATTTTACATGATTTTATCATTGATGAATAAAATAATTTTTAAAAATTAAAAATATTTTTTTAACATTTATTTTTATCAAATAAGTTTATATTTTATTAAATTGACGCTATTGCTCTTGAATTTAAAAAATGGTATCTTCAATTGTCTTTATTTGGAACAAGATTCAAAATTCATAGTCAAATGTGTCACAATTGAAAAGCCAGGAACTAAAGTGACGCAAGACACGAGTGACAAACTATAGGAACTGTTAGTGTAATTTGTCATTTTATTTTTCATCAAAAAATAATAAAATTTGATAATAATAATAAAAAAAACGTAATAAAACTTTTTTAAAATATTAAAATTACTCTTACAAAAAAAAAAAAAAAATTCCAACTATTCATTGCAAGACTCATGCCTTTATGCTGGAGAACTTCCCTCTACTCACCAGGTTTTTGCTTTTTTGATTCAATACACTTTTTTTAACTATCTATATAACAAAACAAGGGAGTTGATGGGACATTTGTCTATATGGCATATAAATCAAGGGCTGAGATCACACTTCAAGGCCATACAAATCAAAGGCAGAGATCATTTCTCTCACCCTCTGTTTTTCAGATTTCAAATTTCAAACACCATTCTTGAAGACGCTACCCTTCTCTCTCTCTCTCTCTCACCCTCACAAACCTCAACCCCTCCTTGCGCAACGTCCATTTTAAGCCTTCGATCTTTAAAGCAAAATTATCGATCTTTCCTTACAATCGAAGCGAAAATGGACTCTGATTCGTGGACTACGCGTCTCTTAGTTGCCTCCAGGCGATATCAATCTCGATCCGTCACCTCATATACTCACGCTCGCTTTGTGAAAATCTTATGATAAAGAAAACGAACTTGGGGATATTCGATTTCCAAATAAGTCAAGTGAAAATTACAATCTTTGTTCTGTTTGTTTTTTTTTCTTTTCTCTGAATTCGTGAAATTGGTTTTGATTGTAGTGCAGCTCACGGAGGAGGTGATGTTGATGGTGATGATGAGTCGCGGCCGGAGTTTCTTTGTCGAACTTTGCTGCCATATCGATGAAGCCCATCCTGTTGAAGCTAAGAATGGGGTAATCATTTTTTAAAAATTTTATAAGTGAAAAATAAAAATAAAAATGAATACTATGTTCGATTCCGGGCATTTTCTAGGGTTTCAATTTTTTCGATTCCGATACCCGAGCATTGTCGGGGTTTGTACATTTTATTTTATGTTATTGACATAGAATTAATATGTTTGCCCCGGAGGATCTGTAGACGAACAAAGCAGATGGTTTGGCTTCTCAAGATTTCGTAAACTCGCTTTACTAGCCGTGTATTTTATAGTTCAGACTCCATTTGCTTTTTTGTAATTGTGTTTTTACTTGATTGCAATGGTCATGACATGAGTGAACAATTCAAGATTTTGTATTGTATTGCCATTTAGTATGTATGACTCCCTTTGCCCACAAAGTGTTTGACAAAATGATTATGAGAGAAATACCATACTGACCATCTGCTGAAAATGATGAATTACAGTTTAGGCATTCGGCAATTTCTGTCAACATAGTACAATGGTATTTAAAAAGGGGAAAATTACAATTCAGTAAAAGACCCAAAAAAAAAAAAAAGAAAAAAAAATTTACACAAACATGGGAGGTGCAACTCAAACTTACTCTGTGCAGGTGCAACTCTGAGGTGCAACCCTCCATATTTGTGGATTTTTATTTTTATGTTTTCTATCCCACAGCGAGGTGTGCCATAATATTTGTTGCAAGTTTAAACATGCCCTGCTTGAGATAACTATGTTCAATTTGAATGTCTTGACTCAGTGAGACCAGTTGAGTCAACTCATCCCAAAGAGATTGCATTTGGTAGATGCAAAAAATAAAAAAATAAAAAACTATTTTTACATAATTTGTAAAAAATATTATAAATAAAACCCAGATGAGATTAATAGTGTAAACACCTCATTGAAGTTTTATTATTATTATTATTTTATTTTTAATGACTTGAAAAGAGACTTTTGTTCTTTTCTATTTGTTTTTTGGTTTTTTTTTTTCCAATATATAAAGGGTTCATTGCTACTTTGCCGAATAGGATTTTTAAAATATTTCAAATTTGCACCTAAATGCTTTAATCAAGCAGTTTAAGAATATAACAAACTATTTCAAACTTAGATTGTAACCAAAAAGTCTTTATAAGTTGTTACAACATTCTCTTTATTTTTTACATATATTTTCGTAAAAAAATAACTAAAATAACTAATTTCAAAGATAGACCACAACAGGAATTTCAAAGAAGAGGCAAAAATAAATAAAACTAGGAAATTTGTTGAATAACCGCAATGACTTCAACTAGAAATAGTTCAATGGTTTAATGTTCTCGCTTTGATCCTTTTTTCATTTTCCTTTTACTTTCTTTGTGACTTTAAAGTATTATGATTTACTACTCTTTGTTGATCTCACAGATTGGAGAATATGAAGAAACAATTGGAACATGCTTTGTTTTGACTGAGGGGGGTGAGTTGTATTCTTTTCCCACTTCGCCAGCACTTTATACTAATTTTCTGAATCTTTAGAATTATGTTATGTTAAAGGAATACAAATACTTCTTAGTTGAATGTTTTGGTGGATATAGCAACCATGGTTTAAAGGATTATTATGAAAATATTCAAAGTTTGATTTTTTTATTTTGTATTCAAACAATCTGCCTTATTTTTACAATCTGCTTTATTTTTGTATTCAAACAATCATTTATTTTTATTTTGTATATGGAAAGTATTTTTTTTCAAACTTATAATATGTTAGGTTCTTATTTTGTATTCAAAATATGTTAGCCATCAATATATAAATACAATTAATTAATTAATACCGCTAAGAAATTTAATTCACAACCTTAATGCAGGCTATTGCAACCAACTCCAAGGTAAGGCTATTCATGCGTAATTGCATTAAGTTTGAATTGTGAAAATAAACGTAAATTTGTCTAATCTCTATTTAACTGGGTATAGTTTCCTTCTCTTCGGCTTCACTTCCATTTGTATCATATAAATTTTGTGTGTTTCAAATAAAGACACTTGCCAACATATAAATTTTCTGAATATTATGACAACCAAAACTATTCTTTTAACATAAACAGAGTGATACACAGAGTGATTAATCTTCAGAATTATTTTGGGATTAATTTTCTGAATGTTTATATAAACAAACCACAAAGAAATAGGTTACGTTATGTTATGATAAACAGAGTGAAAAGAATGCAACTCACCCCCCTCTGATGAATGCGTGATGACTTCTTAATCTTTTGTTGATTGACGACTGATGAGTGGGGTAAATTTGGGGTTAATAGAATTTAAATTTAACTTATAATTACATATCAAAAAATAAACAAATAATTCTATGAACTAGGTCACAAAATATGGGTACTGACCTTTAACTCGTGATAGACCACAACAAAGGAATTTCAAAGAAGAGGCAAAAAAATAAATAAAACTAGGAAATTTGTTGAATAACTGCAATGACTTCAACTAGAAATAGTTCAATGGTTTAATGTTCTGTTCAGTTTGATCCTTTTTTTCATTTTCCTTTTACTTTCTTTGTGACTTTAAAGTATTATGATTTACTACTCTTTGTTGATCTCACAGATTGGAGAATATGAAGAAACAATTGGAACATGCTTTGTTTTGACTGAGGGGGGTGAGTTGCATTCTTTTCCCACTTTGCCAGCACTTTATACTAATTTTCTGAATCTTCATAATTATGTTATGTTAAAGGAATACAAATACTTCTTAGTTGAATGTTTTGGTGGTCATAGGTTATGTTAAAGGAATAGTTTTGGTGGATATAGCAACCATGGTTTAAAGGATTATTATGAAAATATTCAAAGTTTGATTTTTTTATTTTGTATTCAAACAATCATTTTATTTTTACAATCGCTTTATTTTTGTATTCAAACAATCATTTATTTTTATTTTGTATATGGAAAATATTTTTTCCAAACTTATAATATGTTGACTTTGGTCTTAAAGTTACTCCCATAGTCCATATTGAAACACCTTCAGCCTTTTTCACATAGTCCATGTTTAGGAATCTATTATCTTTTTTCCTGTGTATAATACAAATATTACAAAGAGCCAAATAATTTTGAGAAATAAATAAATTGAACCAACCTTATCAACTATGACAGTTGATAGTGATCACATACGAATCCTCCTTTTCCTTCTTTAACTCCAACGACACAAACCAAGTCAAAGAAAATAATCTCAAAAGAAAATAATCCTCCTTTTCCTTCTTCATGTATTCAAATTCAAATTATTATTTACTAAATTTGATATTTTAAATTAAAGTGGGTCAAAATTGATAGGTTTTATTGCGAGAGACAATAAATTTGACGAAAATGGGTTAGACAGAGATGAGAATTGATAAACCATTATGAGATACAGAGAGGTTAGTTTCTAATTGTTGAACCATTTGATGAGACCTTTTTTTAGAAAAAGAAATAGAGCTTTAATTTCTATAGGATACAAAAAAATATTCACTCAATTTAATTTAATATTCACTCAGTTTGTTATCCTGCCTATTGAGTTGATTTTTGGATTCTATGATTTTTTTCAAAGATCATTGCAAAAAATTGTGAAACTTGCAATTATAACTCTTAAACATGGGTTTGTTGAGTTTTTTTGGTATTGTTCAAATTGAAACCGTAAAATCATCTGATTCAATAATATTATATTAAGCCATTCACGCATTTGTTATTGTTCTTCAAATTATTTTTATTACTGCAATGAGTTTATTGTGTTGTCAAATTAGAGTTGCTTTTAAAGAATCATTTTTTTGATTTCTCATATGCATTTTGATGTGATTTCTCATAGCTATTGGTTTTTTAAAGTGAATTTAAGCGAGTGATTTTGTTGTAAGTGGCTGATTCGTATTGGAAACGTTGGGTTGTCACTTCTCTTTATGTGTGTAGTTGGTTAGCTCTCATTCTAAACCGGATGGTTAATTATTATTATTTTTAGTTAGATAGGATGATTACTCTTTTGTACCAAAATATTCGTTCACCTTTTCTTGAAGGTATTGAAATTTGATAAACTGAAAAGGTTACCAGCTATGATACTAATTCAGTAACATCCTTTTATTGAAGGTTTGCTATACATGTGTCATTTTAGCGTGGATTGAATTCTAAAATTTGTTGTTTGGACTTGAATTTTAGCAAATATTTTTAGATTCTATTATTTGCTTATGCTACACAGTAATATAAAATTTATTATTTGGACTGTAATTTTGAAGTTTGTTATTTGAAATTTATGAATGTTTTTGCCAGTTTACTATGTAGAAACAATTTTAACTTCTTATTTGTGAAGTATTAAATTGAAGTGATATATCATTTTAAATTGGTTTATTACAATTAAATTCCATAACCCGTGTAATACCAAAAAAATTATTGACCGTGCCTTCAGGCACGAGTTATCCCTAGTATATCTACATATTATATTTGAACAAACAGAGTGCTGTAAGGTTTATCCCTCTTTTTTTTTAACTTTACTGAGTTGAGATTTTTAATTTTTTGGCAGCGAAATTTGTGTAGTTCATATATCCCATTGTTGTATTTTTAATTTTATTTTGTTATTTTTATTATTCATTTTTCTGCAATAATTTTTGGCTAAATGAATGAAACCCTAGCCAAATTTTCACTCTGGTTTTTTCGATTCACTTACCAGTGGCTTTAATGATGGATCAATCCTCAAAACTCAGTGATTCTAAAGAAAAAGATCGGATCAGCAATTTGCCAAACGAAATTCTTTCTCATATATAATGTATTATGCCCATTAAATATGCCCTTCAACCAAATTTTATTATCTACCGATGGAAATCCATTTGGACTTCACCACATTATTGACTTAGACAGCTTTAGTGAGAGGCCACAACGAGCTTAAGTTCGCTTCATGGATTTTGTAGATGATTGCTTCTCCGCAATTCCCCAAATTTAAATAAGTTTCCTTCGATGTCGATTTGGGTACTATAATCCGTATCGCCTTAATTCATGGATTTGCACCGTAATCAAGCTTAATGTTAAAGAGCTTGTTCTTAATTTCAAATTGATCATTTTGTTGTTGAGTTGCCTCGCCTATTTACCTCTCACAATCTTGTGGTTTTGAAGTTAGTCGGTGATGTCTTTTTTTCGGTTTCCTATGCCGCTTTTTTGGCCAAGTCTCAAGGTCCTCCATCTTCATTCATTGACGCTTCGATGACGATTCTTTCCAAAACATCCTCTCGCCGCCCATCCTTGAAGAATTGGACATAGAGAGGACTAATCGGGGATAACATAAAGACATTATGCATTTGCTCATCTACTCAAGAAATTATGTATGTATAATACTCAAAGGAACAAGTCTCCAACATAGTGTCGTGATTAAAGCCCCGCTTCTCAAATCTTTCAAATTTTAATGATTTTGTGTCCAGTGTTTTTGATGTGGATGAACTCCCCTCCTTAGTTAAAGCAAATTTTTCATTTTATTTTGAGAATCACAGAAATAAGGATTACTATAATGGTGTAGTTGGGTTGCTTGGAAATATTTCTAATGTGCAGCATTTGGAATTAAGCAATGGCATCCCCAAGGTAATTAGCAGTTTAATGTTATTATGGTCATAAGTTTATTAATACTCTTTTAAGTTGAGTTTAAATTCTCACTTAAAAAAATAATAATAATAAAATCTTTTTCAGGTTGTCACTGAAGCTTTTGACTACAATACACTGTTGTTTCATAATTTGACCCATTTGCGCTTGCAAATTTGCGATATTCATTGGTCAATTTTGCTTGACTTGCTTGGCCACATGCCTAATTTGAAAGTCTTAGTTTTCAACAAGTTCACGGTGAGTTCATTTGTTAGAGATCATTTCAGTTTTTATTATTATATATTTACTGGTATGTTTGATGTGTTTTTTGTGATTGTTATTTGGATTGCAAGGTCGGCGAGCTGTGTTTGCGGAGTGGGGACCCAGAGAGTGTGCCCAAATGTCTCACACTCAAGGTGAAGGCAATTGAATTTAGTGGATTTGCAGGGTGTAAGGGGGAAATGAAGCTGGTAAGGTATCTTTTGGGGAATGCAATGGTTTTGAAGGAGCTGACGATTACGTCTCGGACTAGGAATAAAAAAATAAGGGCAAATGTTCTAAAGTTTCCAAGAGGCTCAAGCAGATGTCAAATTAAACTACTCTACCGTAGCTATTCCATGTCCCCCAAAGTAGTGGAGTGGCTTTGATATTTGGCAGGATATAGCAGCACGGGACCCAGAGCAGCAACATGAACTCTTATGGGATAGCATTTTGGTCTTAGGATTTCTAGTCACCAAGATAGCAGGAATGAACTTGTCTAGACACTGGTCAGTAATGTGATAGATTGGATTAGAACCAACTGATATTATCAATAATGTCTTTCCTCTAGGATGTAGCCCTTGAAAGAGCTGGTAGTCGAGAAAAGACTGTAAGCTTCCTGTTTGAGAACCAGATGTAGATCACTTTCTTTTAACATAGCTTTGTTCTTAAAAGGTTAGTGGAAATCATTGTAAAGAGTAGATAGTTTTTGGTTTACTGGAATAAATATAGAATACTCATTCATTAATCTTTCTATAGAATGATCGTTCAGTTATAATGATGAATGATAATTTCATTTGCAGTATATTGTTTACATCATTTTTTAATTTATTTATGGAATGATCATTATATTTTCTGACACTGCCTAAAGAGGAGCCACAATATTTAAGTATATGATTTATCAGACAAACAATTAATTAAGACTTGAAGAACGTTGTATGACTTGGAAATGAAATGATTTGAGTCCCTTTTGTTCTTACCTTATGTTCTAATCTTGACTCTTGAGTAACGGTTTGATTTACATTCTCCTTGTGTGAATGAATTTTGTTTGCTAATTCAGTTCGGACTATTTTGAAGAAGAGCTTTAGTTTTCCTTTTGCTAATTGACATGTAGATCTCCTCAAGCTCTCAGATCAATGGATGAATGTTGAATGATCTTAAGACTTATTCTTGGGTTATTAGTGGTGCTAGTAACATTTATCTAAACAAGGAATTGCAAATGGAATCAATTCAAGTGCAAGATGAGCACTTGATTGATATCTACAATAGCATCTGTGGAATGATTAACGCACAAAGCTAGTTTAGCCGGTTGAGTTGTTAATCCTAGTTAGTTTGCCTTTAAATCCCACCTTTATCCGTGGAATTGATAAAATGAGTCGCATGCAATTGAATGGGCATGCAGAAATACCGAATTCTTGATCCACTAGATAACTTTTGGTACTCATAGATATGTATTAATTTATTATATTTTGAGTTTAAGGGGAAAAAAGAACAAAAATAGTAAGTTTACAATAGTAAACAAAAGTTTACAACAGTAAACAAAAGTTACTGTCACCACTAACTATTTCATAGAACAATTGAGGAGATGTATTGATTGTAACGTAAATACTAGATCAACCTTAAACAAGATAACTCTTTCTTGGATGAGAACAAAGAACATAGGGAACGAACATAAAGTTTCTGCAAGAACCTACGTGAGCAAAAGATGTGACCGCTCAAGCACAAGAAATTGTCGCTCAAGCGTGAAATACAAATTCTTAATAGTTTTTCAGACAGAAGGCAAACGTTCAAGCGCAATAAGGGCCACTCGAGCCAAGACCGCTCGAGCGTAAGAAGCTTAGCTCGAGCGAAGACTTCCAATTCCCAGTAGTTTTGCAAACCTGCAAAAGTACTGAGAGTTCACAAAGACCGCTCGAGTGCAAGAAGTTACGCTCGAGCGTAGGATCAAAATTTTAGGCAACAACAGTTTGAAAAATAAGTTACTAACTTGTTCTCAACACAACCAAAATAACCGAAAAGCCAAACTCAAAGACGTAAAAGGAGAAACAAGACATGAATAACTATACAAGACAATGAAACCCGAATCCAAAACATACCATGGGTCGGGTCCAAACCAGAGACACTATAAGGTGGAGCCGCTTCCTATGAGTCTAAGGGTGACTCTAGAGCACTCATGAAATATGATATAGAAATAAAACCAATCCACTTGTCGATTTTTTGAATTATCTAAAGAGAATGAAATTTTTGTGTGAGACGTGTGCAATGATTGATTCGTGCTTATGAGTGAGTTGGGCAAAAAATTCACGACCTGCTATAAGTGATAGTGTCAAAGCACGTGCATCATAGATATGATAACAGAAAGATAAAAATTGACTATTGTGGAGGACTTTATACACTAAAATTGTTAGTCCTTCAACCATTAGAGAATTATGTGAAGGAAATTTCTAAAATAATATAAACAAAATTAGTACATTGATTATCCTAAAATAAAAAATAAATAAAAATAAAAAGTCTTTAAAGACCCAATCAATATAACTATCTTATGCTTATCTCTCACTGAACTATCCTCGCCATTATTCAATCCGCTATTTTTCATGTAATCATTGTCAACGCACCGCCTCGGGAAATATTCTAAGTTCCTACTCCCAAAGAGATAGACTCAAATGTACAAACTCTCTCTCTCTCACAACTTGTTTTTCTTATTCACAATTCAACATACAATGTTGTTGAAGTTATTTGATTGTTGAAATTCATTTAAAGATACAAGAATAGTGGAGGGTTTTCTTTTGGATTGTGCTTACTTTATTTATTTGGGATTTTAGTTTAATTTTTGAATAAATTATGTTTACACCTGTTGAGATTTGGATTTAATATTTATTACATCTTGATATTTAAAAAATTACACTGACTCTCTGTTATTGTAATTATTTAGACGAAATTAATGATTGTATAAAAAAGATATTAAATTCATATATTCTTTTCTTTTTCTTTTTTGCTTTATTTTACTCTTTTTTTTTCCTTCTTTGCTTTATTAATTTTTTTTTTCAATGTAATTTTTTCTGCTTTTCTATCAAGAGTTGTTATTTTTATATAAATAGGGGGTTTTGTGAAATGAAATTATTAAACACGAGAGTGGAAATGAGATTATTAAATGTGTTTGGTTTGTGTTTTGAAACATGTTTTTGGAAGTAAATTTCTAAAAACATGTTTGGTTACTAAAATTTTCAAAAAAAATTCAAAATTACTTATCTCTCTATTACACATCAATTAATTACTTTTTCTCTCTCCTCTCTCATCCTCAATCATTTTTTCTCACACATACTTACTTAACTACATCAAAAAATCAAATCATCTCAAATTCTCAAATTTCAAAACTATTTTCAAATACACAACCAAACAAACCAAAAAAATTTCTAAACTCTTTCTCCAAATTTTTTAAAAAAATTTTATCTCAAAATACAAACCAAAAACACCCATAATTTCTGTAACGCCAAGTGGTGGAATGTAATCAAACCAAATCCCAGGGTGTCAGTGTAATTTACCCTTAATTTTTTTACTTCATCTTTTTCTAACACTCTGAGTAAGTTTGAATACTCTCTATAATAGTTAAAAAGTTATTAAAACAAAGAAAATAAAATAAAAAAATTTATACAAAAAATTCAAAGATTTCATTCTCTCTTTATTTTTTGAATTTTTTTTTAAAAAATTTATAAATCATTCCAAATATAAATTATTTTTTCACCTCATATTTTATTCAAAAAGTTAAAAATTATTATTAAAATAGTCTATTTCCAAACCAACCCTCCGTTTGAATAGACGAATTTGGTGAGGAAAAAAAAATGATTTTGAACGGTTATTATTTGAATGATTATAAATATGTGAGAAATAATAAAAAATAGTACAAAAAAAAGCTCTTCTTACAATCGTGTTTTATTTTGGATGAATTACATTAATAGTCCCTATAATTTGAGACTTGTGTCACTTTGATCCCTAATTTTTCAATTGTGACATATTTGATCCTGAATTTTGAATCTTATTCCAAATAAGGACAATTGAAGATATCATTAGATTTTTTAAGGGTAAATTGTCAATTTGATAAAATATAAACTAATTTGACAAAAATAAATGTCAAACAAATATTTTTGAATTTTTAAATCTTTTTTACCCACTAAAAATAAAATTATGTAAAATTGATAAATCTTTTAGATATTTATTTATTTTTTTACCAAATTAATTTTTAATTATATGTTTGGATAATGATTATGTAAAATTAATTTTTAAAAATTAATTTTGTAATTTTTTATTAATTTTACATAATTTTATCATTGGTGGATAAAAATAATTTTTAAAAAATTAAAAATATTTTTTTGACATTTATTTTTGTCAAATTAGTTTATATTTTATTAAATTGATGATTTTACCCTTAAAATTAAAAAAATGGTATCTTCAATTATCCTTATTTAGAACAAGATTCAAAATTTAAGGTCAAATGTGTCAGAATTGAAAAGTTAGAGACTAAAATGATATAAGTTTCAAACTATAAGGACTGTTAGTGTAATTTGTTTTTTTATTTTTCGTCAAAAAAATAATAAGATTTGGTAATAGAAAAAAAAATACGTAATGAACTTTTTTAAAATATAAAAATTAGTCTTACAAAAAAAAAAAAAAAACCCTAAATTCCAATCTTTATCCTAGGGTTTCATATAACTATTTCACTATGCTATTGAAGACGGTGCAACTATTCATTGCAAGACTCTGGCGTTCCTTTATGCTGGAGAACTTCCCTCTACTCACCAGGTTTTTGCTTTTTTGATTCAATAAACTTTTTTTAACTATATATCTACATATGATATTTGAACAAACAGAGTGCTGCAAGGTTTATCCCTCTTTTTTTTAAAACTTTACTGGAGTTGAGATTTTTAATTTTTTGGTAGCGAAATTTGTGTATTGTTGTATTTTTAATTTTATTTTGTTATTTTTACTGTTCATTTTTTCGCAATAATTTTTAGCTAAATGGACGAAAGATGAAACCCTAGCGAAATTTTCACTCTGGTTTTTTCGATTCACTTACCAGTGGGTTTAATGATGGATCAATTCTGAAAACTCAGTGATTCTAAAGAAAAAGATCAGATCAGCAATTTGGCAGACGCAATTCTTTCTCATATATTGTGTTTTATGCCCACGAAATATGCTGCCCGAACCAGCTTATTATCTACCAGATGGAAATCCATTTGGACTTCAGTCCACATTATTGACTTGGACAGTCTTGGTGAGAGATGCCACAACGAGCAAAGTTCTGGCTTCATGGATTTTGTAGACAGACTTCTGCTTCTCCGCAATTCTGAAAATTTAAATAAGTTTCGCCTTCAATGTCGATATGGGTACTATAATCCGTATTGTCTTCATTCATGGATTTGCACCGTAATCAAGCTTAATGTTAAAGAGCTTGTTCTTAATTTCAAAATTGATCAGCTTGTCGTTGAATTGCCTCAAAGCCTATTTACCTCTGTCAATCTTGTTGTTTTGAAGTTAGCTGGTGATGTCTTTTTTCGGTTTCCTATGCCAGTTTTTTTTCCAAGTCTCACGGTCCTCCATCTTCATTCATTGACATTCTGGATGATGATTCTTTCCAAAACAACCTCTCCGCCGCCCAATTCTTGAAGAATTGGACATAGAGAGGATCGATCTAGGGATAACATAAAGACATTATGCATTTGCTCATCTACTCAAGAAATTACGATATATAATCTTTCGTCTGTTACAAGTCTCCAACATAGTCTCGTGATTAAAGCCCCGCTTCTAAATCTTTCAAATTTTGATGACATGTACAAGGTTTTTGATGTGGATGAACTCCTCCTTAGTTAAAGTAAATTTTACAATTTATTTTGACGATGATGTATAAGGATTACTATAATGGTGTAGTTGGGATGCTTGGAAAGATTTCTAAGGTTCAAAGATTTGGAATTAAGGCATGTTATCCCCAAGGTAATTAGCGCTTAATGTTATTATGGTCATCGCTCATTAATACTCTTTTAATGGATGAAAGATGAAATCCTAGCGAAATTTTCACTCGTATATTTGATGTTTTTATTGTGATTATTTTTAGGTCACAAGAATCGGCGCTTGTGTTTGTGGAGTGAGGAACCAGAGACTGTGCCCAAATGTCTATCACTCTGCCTGGAAGCAATTGAATTTAGTGGATTTGCAGGGTATAAGGGGGAAATGCAGCTGGTAAGGTATCTTTTGGGGAATGCAATGGTTTTGAAGAAGCTGACTATTACGTCTTGGACTAGGAATAAAAAAATAAAGGCAAATGTTTTGAAGTTTCCAAGAGGCTCAAGCACATGTCAACTTAAATTGCTATACCATAGCTATCCCACGTACCGTAAGGCAGTGGAGTGGCTTTGATATTTGGCAGGATATAGCAGCACCGGACCAAAAGCAGCAACATGAACTCTTCTGGGATACCATTTTGGTCTTAGGATTTCTAGTCACCAAGATAGCAATAATGAACTTGTCTAGACACAACGTCATAACAAGATAGATTGGATTAGAACCAATTGATATTATCATTTGTGATAAACCAACCCGTAATATGTTTAATTATGCATGTGATTATGTGTTTGATATGAATTTGCAAGTTCAATACGTGATTTTAGAATTATATCTGTTAAATGTAGGAATATCTGTTGCACTTACAACTTTAAATTGAAATTGAAAGCCTTAGAGGTGCCAGAAACCAAAACTGACTTCATATCCATGTTTAACATGATATTCAGAGCCTACTGTGCAATTTTGTAAAATTACGATTCATAATGATTAATTAAGTTAATTAGCCCATGCATATGTGTATATAGCTTCTTGAGCTTACCATTCTTGAGAACGTTTGCTAGAGAGTGAGTTAGAGAGAGAGGAAGAGGAAAAGCTAAGGATTTAAAAGAGATTCAAGGGGCAAACCCAAGATTACGCTAAGGTATGAAAATCTACTTAGAATCTTTGTATATAGATCGGTTGGACTCGCCAGACGAGCTGCCAAGAGAGAGAAAATCTCGCTTTCTTGTGTTGACCTCTCCGACTTTCTGAACACGTTCTTGACCTTATTTAAACCCTCCAGAGAACGAAAGGATGATTTGAAACTATGGGGACATATTTTTGTGGATGACAACATGTGGCCAAGGTGGCACCGAAATGCCAGCCAATGTGCCACATGTCCTGGTTATGGCACCGAGGTGATCTCGGCTAAGTCGAGGTTATCTGCGAAGATATCGGAATCCGAGATGGACGGATAAGTTATAAGAGTCATAGAATAGGAGAGGACCTCAGCCAAGATAAGGATAAAGCTCTTAAGGAGTTTACTTTTATCTATTTGAGAGTCTATGAAAGTAATGCACCCTCGTGAGTCTAAGGTACGCTTTTTGTATCATGGCTAGTGAGTTAAGCATTGTTTGCTATCTTTGAGAAATAATTGAGTACTGACTTGATCGTCGGAGTGCCCCCGGGTGGACGAACCACCGCCAGAGTCTTATCTTTCTGTGACAGGTTGTTCAGGCGCAATTTATTTTGCCGGTGTTCTCCAGCTGAGTTCTTGTTTGGCAGTGTGGTTAGAAATCAACACCCACAGAAACCATTAAAAAAGATTGTGAATCACTAAAAGAAAAGTGTGTGAAATGAACGAATTATTTATTGAATGTGTGTGACATGTTTTGTATAGGTCCTGTGCCGGAGGAAAAGCCGCAAGATCAAACGTAATGTAAATAATAGTATTGTAAAGATATGATTCTTTATTGATTACTTTTGAGCCATGAGTGGCGATTTGTGCCGACATTGTGTTTTGATCGAAATGAATGAAGTTCATAAATGTTATATGACATGTGCAATGTGGACTTAAGGTCATTCTGTTTATGTTATGATATGTTTGGGCCCGAGGCCGTTTTGTATCATGTGTGGGCTCGAGGCCGTTCTGTTAATGACATGATAATATGTGATTGAACCCGAGGTCATTCTGAACAACTATTAATATATGAGTCTAAGGCCGTTCTGTACCATATGTAGGCCTGATGCCGTTCCAACAATGATGGGCCTAAGGTTATTCTTCTTATATGATGGGTCTGAAGCCATTCCGTATTATGTTGGGCCCGAGACCATTCCGTAATATGATTATGGATTGTAGGAAACTTATGCTCATTCATTTAAACCCTTTTACTATATTTTTACTCATTGAGCATCACTCACTCCGTATTATGTATGCACATGTAGGTGGTTAGCAGCATGGAGCCCAACCTTAGAGTCTGTTTGAGGAGTTATTTTGCAAACCTGTTGAGTCAAGCCTCCAAGATGGAGCTTTTGCCTTTGACTCACATCATGCTATGACTTTTGTTTCGACTTTGCTATAATGGTCTTGTGATATGTAAACTATGTATGAAATTTCCTATGGTACATAAGTTTTTGCATGGACATATAAATGTGAATGTGTTATGATGTAAGTTGTATAATTTTGCTCATATTGGCACTAGGGGTGGACGCGGGTCATATGCCATTTTAACCTCCAATCCGCATCCGTCCGCTAGATTGGCGAATTGGAAAAAATCAATTCGCATCCGTTCGCCAATCCGGCGGATGTGGATTGAGCGGATTGGCGGATGGATGTGAATCGGTTTAGCGGTTTAAGATTTTATAAATTTTCAACATAATTCAACTTATGCACTTCCTCAAAAAAAAAAAAAAAAAAAAAAATATTACAGTCAATGACTTAAAAAACTATTATAATCACTGTATGTCTCATCCAAAAAAAGAAAGTTTGAAATTTAAGAATATCACAATCACTACATGGCTCATCCACATATTACAATCAAAGTATGATTCATCCACATAAAGTATTAAAATTTGTGGTTCTTAAAATATAATAACAATTCAAACCACCCAAACCATAAACAGGGCAATAGTGGAGATTGTATGTTTCTGTATTGTTACATCTATATATGTTTTTGAAAACAAAAACCAACCAGCATATATATCATGTTTTCTATTTATTATTTTTAGAGTTAAATTTAAAAACTAAAAAATATAGATAAATAATACGTTTATTTTTTTCAATTCAAAAAATATATTCAAGTTGAAAACGTTTTTTCAACAGAATATTTAAACTCATTTTCAATTGAAAACACAAACAAAATACTTAAACAAATTGAAAACATAAAGTCTTATAAATTATTAGGTACTTGTAGTTTGGCGGTTCGCCATGCCAAAGGAATCTCAAATCTGGCTATCCGTTTCGCCAAATTGGCGGATTGAAGAAAATCAATCCGCAACCATCCGCTGTTGCCACGCATCCGCCCAAAATGTGGCGGATCGGTTGTTCTACGGTTTTGGCAGACGGTATATCCCGCCACCCCTAATTGGCACAACTCTATGGATTCCTTCTTTTGTGATATGCTTCCACTTATGGCTCCATTATTATAATTATTCTACATGTTTGTATGAGGCCGAAGGTAATCAAGTGAATGCTGGCCGGTTATAGTCTAAATCTCTAGAGGCGAGTTTGGGTCATGACATCAATAATGTCTTTTCTCTAGGATGTAGCCCTTGAAAGAGCTGAAAAGACTATAAGCTTCCTGTTTGAGAGCTACATGTAGATCACTTTCTTTTAACATAGCTTTGTTTTTAAAAGGCTAGTGGAAATCATTGTAAAGAGTAGACAATGTTTGGTTTATCGAATATATATAAACTAACGATGCCCGCACTGGAGGCATGGTGCAAGTAATATTAGGATTAGAATATAATTGTAATCCCAACACTATTTAAATTTATTTTTAATTTGATAAAATCACATATTTATTATAAATTTTGGAGTTCTCACAAAACTCCTTACTAAAACTCATTTTTGCTTTTATAATAGATAGCTACATAGATAGATGTGCTTAGAATATATACAATTTTCACTGCATACATACAATACTACTTTTACTTATATAATTATATGTATGTCTGTAATGTCCTAGTGTATTACAAGCGTATATACATTGTATAGAAATATGTGTAAAATATATTGAACAAAAAAGAAAACAAAAATAAATAAACAAATATAGAGAAAAATAAAACAGGAGAAAATAAAAAATAAAAAGAAAAAAGAGAGAGAGGCGGGATCATGGGATCATGGAAGGAAGGGTGTGAGAAAAGGAAAAAATAAAGAGAAAGAGAAGCAGGAAAGTAGAAAATGTATGTGTAGAACATTTTTTGAAAAATATATCTTAACCATTGTTTTATAATTTTAACAGATCTAAGTCATCCAAATGTCCTAATAAGACAAAAATATGTTGAAGACTCAAAAACCGTCTTGCTTTATTAAAATATGTTGAAGATTCATATGAGGTCTAAATTTACGAAGTCTATCAGCTATTCAATAGATTTAAAAATAATAATTAATTATTCAAATTTATTTAATTTGTAAATTAAAAAATTCATTAATATAATTTCCACTACACGCAGTAAAACCTGGCTCCTAATTTTGGGATTGCAGACTTTTCCATATAATATGAATAAAAATAAGTGAACAAAAAGAAGAAAATAAAAAAAAAATAAACAAATAGAGAGAAAAATAAAAAAAATAAAAAGAAAAGAGTGTGGAATGTGAGATCATGGGATTATAAAAGGATAGGTGAGAAAAGGAAAAAGTAAGAAAGAGAAGCGGAAAAATAGAAAAATGTACATGTATGATATTTTTTGAAAAATATATCTCAAAGTTATTTTATAATTTGAATAGATCTGAGCTGCTCAAATGTCCTAGTAAAACAAATGTGTATAGGACAAATTCAAAAACCATCCTACTTTATTATATATATATAGAATGTTCATTCATTAATCTCTCTCTATAGAATGACCGTTCACTTATAATGATGAATGATAATTTTATTTGCAATATATTGTTTTCATCATCATTTTTTAATTTATATATGGAATCATCATTATATTTCCTGACACTGCCTAAAGAGGAGCCACAATACTTAAGTCTATAATTCATCACATAAACAATTAGTTGATACTTAAGTCTATAATTCATCACATAAACAATTAGTTGAGACTTGAAGACCGTTGTAGGACTTGGAAGTGAACTGATTTGAATCCCTTTTGTTCTTATCTTGAATCTTGATTAACGTTTGATTTACATTCTCCTTGTATGAATGAATTTTGCTTGCTAATTCATTCAGACTATTTTGAAGAAGAGCTTACTTTTCCTTTTGCCAATTAACATGTAAATCTCCTCGGTAGCTCTCGTGAGTCGTGACTGAATGGATGAATGTGGAATGATCTTAAGACTTATTTATATTGTTACTTTTTTTCTCTTGGGTTATTAGTGGTGCTGGTAACATTTATCTAAACATGGAATTGCAAATGGAATCAATTCAAGTACAAGATGAGCAATTGATTGATATCTACAATAGCATCTGTGAATAATTAAGGCACAAAGCTAGTTTAGCTGGTTGAGTTGTTAATACTAGTTAGTTTGCCTTTAGTTCCCACCTTTATCCGATGGGGATGAATAAAGTGAGTCGATGAAATTGAATGGGCACAGCAGTGCTGGAATTCTTGATCCACTAGATAAATTTTGATACTCATAGATATGTATTAATTATTATATTTTGAGTTTAAAGGAAAAAGAACAAAAATAGTAAGTTCACAACAGTAAACAAAAGTTACTGTCACCACTATAGCTGGGAAGGTGGTGGTGGTGACCGGCTCTTTGATTTTGACTTTATAGATAGCGTCCTTAATGTGTGGTCAGTGTAGAGCAAGATCCACGGATAGCCTGAAAGGAACATTGATGAGTGAAAAAGATTAGCATATTTACAAACAAATTCAAGATTAAGTCAAGAAATTGGCATGGTAAAAAAAAAATAAAAAAAGTGAATGATAAAAATTGATGTTTCTAAACATTCGGGTATTGTTCTAGGGCACTGGAATGGTCTAGAGACAAGCCTAAATCGCATTAGCAAATGGGTTGGTCAGCCATTATCATCTCATACTCAAAATCTTGTGTGCAATAAAAACGGCTGTATACAGCTTACAAAAAAAAAAAAAAAATTTAAAACCATGGATTAGAAACCCTATTCAGAAATTTGACCAGTATAGAAAACTTACTTAGCACTTCATCCGCTGCTATCCGTGTTGCAACATCTCTTGTAAGAATGTGCTCAATCAAATCCAGTGCAGCTTTCAATATAGACTCCCATATCCCGGTGTGGAAATCAAGCTTCATGTTCTGGATTGCTTCAAAAACTGCTTCTAGTGAGTCTCATTGAAATGGGAGAAGACCAGTCAAGAGAGCATGTAGAAGGACACCAGCACTCCACATATCGACTTTCTCAGAATAATCGCCTAGGAGAACTTCTGGGGCAACATAAGCAGGGCTCCTAGCCAAACCAGTCAATCTCTGGCCTGCAATGTAATGATTGCAGTGTTACATAAACAAGAAGGAAAGCAATCACAAAAGGCAGCTACTAAAATAAGAAAATACAACATGAGACCATTACAGTGGATTTATCAGAATTCCACTTAAAATCCAGAACATGAGGCGATTTCTCTCTTTAATCAATTGTTACAATGTACCTACAAACACAAACTTAGGTGTGATGTTCTGCAGCTTAGGCCTGTGTTTGGCTCCCAAGAAGACCAATGGTTCCCAAGGAAGAAAAAACAGGCTATTCTATAATGTGGTCAACTCTTTTTAAAGCTAAGCAAAACCAATTCCTGCATAATGAAACTGTTCTGATAATTTTACAGATTTTAAATTTTGAAGCCTCATACAAGGAAGCCAAATAATCTTAATTCTGTCACACTATTAAATCCTTTCTAAGCACAAATGATGGAATCTAGTGTCACCTTCTGCAGATTATTTTTATGAGTGTAACTTTGTAATGCTGAAATCCTCCGTATCTCACTGCTATTACATTTCAGTTACACATTTTCCTAAAGAAAAAGAATAAAAGACACAAGCTATGGAATTTGAGGCACCTCATGCTGGTTAAAAAATATTCCACATAATGGGGAAGAACAAAGCTCTATAGAATGTCTTTGGTTGAGTGTTATTTGCAACCAAACAAGAAAGTCCTCTTCTGCCTCCATCTTAATCACCACTATGCCCCCAAGTAACCAAACAACCTCTAATAAAACTAGAAGACCACAGGAAAAATTCTTTATGTTAGGGAATGCACTAAAAACTATGTTAATAATGAGTATCGTATCCATACAGTCAGCAAGTACAGGTAACTGTTAAATTTGTTTAAAGAATCATGGTCTAAGAAATGATCACTCCATTTGAGAGTTCAGCATGCATTAGATCAGCAAGGTAAATAACTCCGCCATTAAGATTTACAAATGCCTTTAAACTGATATACTTCCAAAAGATTTACTTCGCCATTAAGATCAGCAAGGTAAATAACTCCGCCATTAAGATTTACTTCCAAAACTATTTTGAAAAAGTCAGACACGAGGTAACCATTCAACAATAGTAGAAGTCGATTAGGCCAAAAACCTGTTGGCCCCAATGATTTTCATAAAAATGTATGCTCACACCTTTTTGGCTCTTTGTACTAGCATAGGAAAAATGATATATACAGGAGACACAGAAAGGCAATACATACACATATAGGACCACAATGTACTTCCTCTCATGTTCTTGCTATTCTTGCTTCAGTTGGTAAGAAGGAGAAGCAACTGTGGAGAATAGCTATACATTTACCTTTTATCAATACCAAACACTAGGCATTACACAGACTTGTCATAATTAAAACATAAAATCCTTAGACCATTTACAAGGCTTTTTATAACAAGTTTCTATTGGTAGCTGAGTGTCCACCGAGTCATGTCAAATTATATCACTAAATTTCCAATTACAGACTCCAACAAATGATAAGAAACTTTTTTAATTGGAAGAAACCACTCAAAAATAAATAAATAAATTGCAAAGATTTAATAAGTAAAGAAACAAAAAGATAAAAAGGTCCATATTCATTCCATCTTCTGGTGTTCAAAATTGTAATAGAAAGAAAAATATTTAAGGGCAAGAAAAGTAATAGAACAATAAAGAAAGGAGGTGTCGATTAGTTACCATTTGCAATCCTTATGGCTAAGCCGAAATCTGCCAGCTTTATCTTCCCTAAATTGGTGAGAAGAATATTCTCAGGCTTTATATCTCGGGAAATTTGGCTATAAACCCCCTTTACCTTCCTTTCATTGTTAAAAGGACTAAGAAAAAAAATATATTTTCTAAACCCCCTCATAATTATAAAATCTTACATAAAGGACAAAATTTATTATTTAAATATTTTATATGACTATTATACCCTCAATTAAACTAAAAAGCAAAATTCCCAATCCCAACGACTCTCTCTTCGTTGTGAGTGTATACAAATAATCAACTCTGAGAAATGAAAAGGAAAGAAGAGAGAAGAGAGAGAAACCTGAGAGAGGAGAAGAGAACGGAATAAGTCGGCGAGGAAGAAGAAGGAGCACAAGAGAAAGACAGCAGTTAACCCTACCTTAGATCTGAATCTCCTCCACAAACAACTACTACTTCCTCCTAATGATCCTGCTTTACCTTTGCTTTTCATTTGCTCGATCAAATTCAATTCTAATAATTTATCTCTCTCTCTCTCTCAAATTCGATAGTTTTTTCTTCGAGAATCTTTGTTGTTGATGTAGAGAATGAGAGGGAGAGAGCTCAAATTCGATAGTGTTTTTCTTCGGAATCTTTGTTGTTGATGAAGAGAATGAGAGAGAGAGAGAACTCAAATTCGATAGTGTTTTTCTTCGAGAATCTTTGTTGTTCGAATATATATATATATATCTATATATTCCGATCTCTAATCTATATATATATCTATATATGTGTGTTTTGAGTCTTTAAGATCGGAGATTTGAATGATTGCACAGATTTTTCAGAGTAAACATCAAATTTCATTTGATAGAACCAGAGTAAAATTTTACTCTGGTTTTATTGCTCTGTTTTTTTCATTTGACAAAACCAGAGTAAAATTTTACTTTTAGTTTCACAGTATAAAATTTTACTCTCATTCAGAGTAAAATTTTACTTTTATACAGAGTAAAATTTTACTTTAGTTTCAGAGAGTAAAATTTTACTTTCATGCAGAGTAAAATTTTACTTTCATACAGAGTAAAATTTTACTTTAGTTTCAGAGTGTAAAATTTTACTTTCATGCAGAGTAAAATTTTACTTTCATACAGAGTAAAATTTTACTTTCAGACAGAGTAAAATTTTACTCTGACATACGTAGAGAAGATGGCTTAATAGAAGAGCTGATAGATATGAGGGTAATATAATAAAAGAAACAAGTTTTAAAATATCAGGGGGTTTTGAAAGTACTTATATAATTCTTGTCCTTTTGAAAGACAAACTAGATAGCGAGGGGGCTATGACCAAATCCCACATATAACTCTCTGCATAACTCGCCTCATGACAATACTTAATGATCAAGACAATTTCTTGAATATATTAATGTACCGATGCTCTGAATACCGACCCTCACTGGCCATCTGATCGATCAAACATCCACTGGAACACAACTCCATCACAAGGTGAAAGCATTTAGAATCCTCATACACCGCCTCCAATGTTACCACACCCGGATGCCCTGACAAATGCTACATAATCTCTACCTCACAGTGAACCATCTCTTCCCCCTTACGCAGAAGAAACTCATTCACTCTTGTAAAATCACGGATTTAGAAAACTTACCACATTAAGACATTTAGAAAATAGAGCAAATGAGAAAATATCTTTATTAAGATATTATTCACAGGGATTCGATTGCTAATTCGTCCTCTTGGATGATCCAACACAATTCATAAACATACACACATTGAATCACACTGCTTATTTTGATCATTCTCTAATTTATTCAATTATCTTAGGCTTTATTTTAACTTTTTCATTCATTTAGGGTGCTCAATTCCTACCTAAGAATGCTCATAAATGAATGAGAATGGAATTGTGATCAGAGTATGGCTTTTCCAAATGTGCTGAAACAAGGCACTTTGCTCTAGCACAACATTGGTCACTCGAGCTGACCACTTGGTTTGCAAAAGTACTGGACGGTCTGAATCTAGGCTCGATGGTCACTCAAGCCAACTTTCAAATAAAAGGTGGTCGCTCGAGTGGTCACTTGGTCGCTCAAGCCAATCAGAATGTCTACAAAACTACTAGATACAAGCAAAGTGCACTCGAGTTTTGGGTTTTCCAATCGCTTTGAACTCCAAAACATGTATTCAAAGGGTGTAAACTTGCATGACATGCTCTAAACTTCAACTACATAACTGTAAGCATGGATACAAAACCAATTTGCAAATTAAGGCTCAAAACTTCAAGAATTCACCATGCATGTTTCAATTTGGCCCATCCAAGACTTCAAAACATGAAATTCATCTTCAAAGCTTTGTGAATCATGTATGCATGTACATAATGGCTCTCATTTCAACTTGGACAACATGAATCATGCTCAAAGTTGTGGAATTTAACAAAATTACGCATGCATGTGTGGATTAAGATCAATTCTAACAACCCTAGCTCAATTCTTACGCTTAATCTCATAATCTATTGAATTCATATACTTGATAGCTTAAATTTATAAATTAAGAGTTAAACACTTACCTAAGGTCTCCAAGAACACTAATTCTTGCAAGGATTTGAGTTTCTTTTCCAAATTCCTTAAGCCTCTTAGCAATTCTTCCTAGTTCTTGCTCCTCTCTTTCTACAACGATGATTCCTTCACTCTCTAGAGCTCCAAAGCAGATTTTTGTGCCTAAGTATGAGCTCAATTAACATTGCCCAAAGATATATATATGCTTGATTAGCTTAGATGCTAATTAAGGCTTAAGTTGACGAATTGCTTAAGGTTATTAATCAAAACTTGATTTAATCTAATTAATTCAATCAATCAAATTTTAATCAAACTTCTCAATAAGCTCTAAAATTATGTCATTCATAATAAACCGCTAATTTTGATTTCTAATGCCATTAAGGTCCTCAATTTTAGATTATAACAGCATTCATAACAAATATGTTCATTTATCAATAGATATGAAGCCAAAAATCATATAAAACACATGATTGGCATTCAAATTCACATCAAGCACATAAGCACATGCATAATTGAAGAGTTATATGTATAGTATGGGACTAGGTTGTCACAACCATAGTACTTTATCCATCCTTATTGAGTCATAGTGCGTATCTCTCGCTTATGTTTGATTGGAAAACCACGCTTGAATTGTGCTATGGCCAGGTTTGTGGGGCATTCGCTAATCTCATCTCCCAATACCTGGCATTGTAAGACTTCAACGCCTCGCATTCTTCTATTGTACCTTCAACAAGTGGTCAACTTCTTTCGGCGTCTTCGTGTTTGTCTTGTACCAAACTACATCCAAGTATCTATGCTACCCTCTGGGAGCCTTCCCCACCATGTCAGGCCTAACCTCCCCAAGCTTAAAGTGAACATAATGCACATTAAGGCATCATTTCGCCTATGAACAATGACTTGTTTATGGTGGCTAATGTGCATGTAAAGATTAGTTTTCCCATCGTAAATGGTAAACTTAGGTTGATGAAAACCAATTGGAAAAATCACATTCTCGATTTCTGGGGGGAATGGAAAACTTTGTAACCTGACCAACTGTTGATTAGCTGGCATATGAACTATAATGCGAGGTCGGTATTGCTAGTTCTGCATTACCATGCAACCTGGGTATTAACCTCTGCCAAGCAGGTATCCTTTGGGCTTCTTTTAAATGTTCCCTTTCGTTAAGAATTGTCTTCAGATCCTCCAATCTTGTTAAATATGAGGATTTGGGTGTCAACAAAGTATGCAAGGTGGTAAGTACATCCTCCGTTGTTGACCTTGAGACCTTGAGCGATTCACTGTGCTAGCTTGCTTTTTGTGTTCCTCTCGGATACAATTAGCCCTACAATTCGGACTCCTGTGGTTCTGAATCTGATTTCGTAAGTGCAATGTGAAATAGATAAACACAAATGAGTCCAAATCCAACAAATATTTTGGAAAATTAATTTTTATCAAAAATGCCAAAAATGAACTGCATTGCCAGATTTCAGAGTCGCCACCTAAATATTTTTGAAAAATTTAAAAAACTCGTGACTCGTGCCAAAGGCCAATAATTCGTCATCACCAAAGTGTCTTGGCTTGGGAACTTAAGTGTGAGAGAGGAAGGTCATTAATTGAGCACCCCACTCCCCTGATCAAAGATCGGCCTCTACTAATCATGATGTGATTTTTATTTACATTATATGCTCTTGTTCTAATTATTAGGCTAATTTACTATGTGATGCACACAAGTATAGACCAATTCACAAAATTTGAAATGCATTGATTTTATGTTTGTTTTGAAAAAGTGTTTTGAATATGGGTCACTTGAAAAAGTGAGCTTGTATTTTCATTTAATCAAATTATTCCAACCTAAGTAAAAGGCCTTCATCCACTTGCATTCAAATAAGTATATCACTTAAGCACTTAGCCTCATGGAATATGCTTGATATGGTAACACAAACATACAATGTAACATGCTAAAGTAAGAAATGCTCACCTAGTACTCTAAGGTAAGCCAAATAAAACAAAATAATTAAAAGAAATGCATGCTCCTAGACAATGCAATATGACTAATGCAATACACACATTATGTAAATAACAAATTCGGCTACTAACATGGCATTTGATTCAATTCAAGACATGGGATAAATCACGATTCGCTTGAAGAAGTTGAATTTTGACATCGGTTAGTATGATGAGCCGAACCCTTATGCATATAAAACGAATGGATACAAGTCAAGAAAATGCTAAGTAAATATGATGCTACCATTATAAGCGGCAAATAAAAGGAGAAAGAAATGGGGTTAGAAGACATACACAATTATTACATATTTCGCCTCGCAAGAGGTCTCCAATAAGTGTTCGAATTAAAACTACTTATTACAAGTCCAACCGAATGAATAATAAATAAATAACTAGTTATCTAATTTATTATAACAAGGATATTATAACAATAATCATTACAACAATAAGTAGAACAATAATAATTACAACAATAATTATGACAATAATATGAATAATAATATTACAACATTAAGATGAACAACAATATGCACAAGGATCGTATGCGCGTTGATGAAGACGGTTTTCAAAGACTGTTTTGTTTGCCCTCTGGGAATCTGCTGTGTTTTACCCTTAGGCATTGCCCTCTGTTTCTATCAAAAGTACTCTGCTTACCAAACATTGGAGCCCAGCCGGCCCCCAATGAGGCCTAGCCGAGTCCAAACAAGGCTAGCCGTGCCCTATTTTCTTGCAGAAAGATGTTTTTGTGCTCTGAGGTGAAAACAGTGCAAACAGAGTATCTTTAAACCATGTTTGTCCCTTCTGCTCTTCTCTATCATAGAGAAACTCAAGAGAAGAGCGGATTCGGTTCCGAAACCATCAATAGGCGCAAGTTGATTGCTTGATGATTTCGAGCACATTTGGACAAAAAGTTAATAAATGTAATGAAAGATGACCACCCCTCCCTCCTATCATGTAGTTAGCTCAAGGAGGAAGGTAGACATGCCTCAAGAGTCATCAACATCACAAATTAGTATGCAATGACTCTTGACGCGATGAACTCGGCATAATGTCTAGCAGAATTCAACCAATTTTATTAATCTTCTTTATGTCGGTTGTGTCAATTTTAAGCCGATTTTATTAGCCTCTTTTACTTGCCTTTCCGTTCTTTAATCATTTAGTCCACTAATGAAGAGAAGTGTTAAACAAGAAGTTGTTTTTGGTGTGAGAGAGATGTAATGTCTTGTAATGAACTTACGAAGAGATTAAACCATTAAGCATGGAAGGTCTCTTTCTCAAGCTTAAACAACACTCGTTTGCAACAACTCTTACAAACAAAGAGAAAATCAAGAAAGGAGGAAGAGTGCAGAGATGATTATGCAAGGTTGATTATTGGACAAGTGGGACTCTTTACATGGAATTAAGTAAGAAAAGCTATCAACTCGAATGACTCAGCGTCTAAGGCCTAATCAACTAAAGCCGTGAGGACTTACAACACTATAAACATAATATTCAAAGCATAAATTTAAAAGACATTAAAACAGCCCACAAATACCTAAAAAAAAAAAACTGTGGTAAAAGCAAGAGAAGGTAAGTAAAAAGAGGAGAGAAAAAAGTTATGAAACAAAGCCTAAGGAGGGGTGGCTAACCCCTCTACACTTTGCAATGTTTAATTACATATTCCAATTTCAAAACAGTCAAAAATAGTCCAAAAATAGTCCCAAATAGTGGCTAAAACCTTGTTAAAAGAGTACAAAAAGATAGGCAAAAACAAAAGATATAAAACTAGTAAGTAAGACTAAGGACATCTAAACCATGTTTTCTAGCCTTTTAAGCTCTCAAAATCAAGATGAAAACCAAAGAAAAGAGTGCAAAATAAAGGGTATGAGTTATGGGATAAGGTACAAGAAAGGGTGTTAAGCCTCTCTACCTTTGGTAGCTCTTCAACCCCAAGTTCCCACACTTGAAATGGATCCAAAACAGTAGGAAAACACAGGAAAAAGATAGAAAAAAAATTGAAATGAAAGCAAGGAAAAAGATGACAAGCTTGTACCTCTTACTTATACCTCTTGAAGAGAGCAAGTTTTAGTTGTTGATCAAACTTAATTCCAAACACCCTCAAGTTTATAAAATATGGTTTGAAACTTCAACAAAAAACTTCAAGAACAAGCTCTAATGGTGTATGTATTGTTCAAGAAGATTTGAAAATCAAAAGAGTAAGGAAGATGGTTTTAGCTCTCAATATCCTTCAAAGCCCTTAGGAAAATCTTCTAACCTTTAATTAATGCGGGGTCTATTTATGGAATTTGAGCCAATTTGGTCGAAAATATTTTCAAACAAAGCCAGTTGTCCAATTCCCGCCAACAGTCCCTAGCTATTCTGTTTGGTGCTAATGAGACCTCGACCCCAAAACCCACTCAGCACTAAATAATGTAAGGCCAGTCTAAAAAGGCACTCGACAAGTTTTCATTGAAACCCGATCGGGTCTAAACAAGCCACCGATCTAAACAAACCCAGATGGGTCAAAAATCAGATTTCAAGCCCTACTTTAAGTGCATATCTCCCTCATTCGGATTCGGTTTTAGGTGATTCTTGAGTCTAATTGAAGCCCAGAAAGTCTAATTTCCAATGGAGGTGGCTTCACATCTAAATTATAAGTTTACAAAGAGATATGTCTAATTTAGTGAAGGCTGTTCATTTTTTTCTTACCGGATTGATGCCTAACCTTTTCCTAAAATAGTTTTCTTCCATCCCCCCCTATTTCCTCCAACTCCAAACCTATAAATAAGATGTTTTTAAAGATTTTTCAACGAGTTCACCTCCCTTTCAATTATTTCCACTTTGTCCTTACTCGGTTTACCGAAAAGTGCAATATTTTAATCAAAATGCGAGCCCTGGAATATCGTAGAAACATTTGGAAAAATATTTTGAAAAGAGGGTTTCAAGGTCTAAAATAGTTTGGCTAAAATGGGGTATGAGGTTTGGGATTAGAGCTTGAATCCAAATTTCTTCGCTGAGAATTCAAAAAATTGCATAGTGTAACTTTCATCATTGGGTATTTGGAATAAAGCGCCCAAGGCTTATAGATGGTCAAAAATGGGGTGTCTACACCTATCCTGTAGCTTCTACTACCAAAAAGTACAGGCGTGGCATCTGTCACGACCCGCTCCCCGTACCCAAGGGTTAAGTATCGTGATGGCCAGTAACTGAAGTTACCTCCGGCCAATTCATAAACAATTAAATAAACGCAAGCGGAAGAAATATTTAAATAAGGGTACCAAAATAATCATCGGAGCTTCTATTTTTATTACAAAATACATTGACTAAAAGGCCGATATTTACATATAAAAATATCATAAAAATACTGTGTGTGTGTCTATTCCACAGCCCTGCATCTAAGACTTTCCAGAAGCTATTTCTGAATTGTATGTTTCCTGAAAATTGGTAAAAACTATAAGCACATGGCAGAGTGAGAAATATTATACCAAGAGTATAAGGGACACAAAATAACCATGGATCGTTAGTTAGGTCAAAACATTTACATAACAAATCATTTAAGTAGCAGAAGCTGAAATACATAAATTATGTACATAAATAACCATAACCATGCATGCACGTAGCGTAACAGAGGTCCAAGTGACAATCGAGCAATGCGGATTCAAGAGGTGGCTCGTACGGATTCTAGAGGTGGCTCCCACGATAGTGTAGCACTTAGTTCTGGCAGATTCTAGAGGTGGCTCCCACAATAGTGTAGCACTTAGTTCCGACGAATTCTAAAGGTGGCTCCCACAATAGTGTAGCACTTAGCTCCGCACAGCACTTTGGTCCGCACAAAACAGAGGTCAATGAATCTGAGTGTCACAAAGTAATTAAACAGAGGCCAATGGTTATTTAAGTTCTCCAAGGCGTGGGACTTCCGTGGTGGTACTTACAAAACATAATTCTTTATAAGGTCACAGTCAAATATTCTTTAAAAGTAAAACAGAGATATCCATGGATTTCCTTTTAAGCAAATAAGGTTCAAAACTAAAACCACGTAACTAAAATCTTTTATAAATCATAACTTTTAATAAAAACATAACTTGTATGAAACAGATTTTGGTAAGTTAAAACATACGTAAAATACATTTTGGTGACTCAAGGTATAATATAACTCACCTTAACTTCAATACCTTACTCTTCCTTTCCACTATCAAAGACCATTCTAGCTTCCACTATTCTTTCCTTTTCTTCTTTCTTTTCTTTCCTTTTCTTTCTCTCTTTCTTTTCTCTCTTCTCTTTTCTTTTCTTCTTTCTTTCTTTCTTTTTCTTCTGTGTACGCCTCCTTAATTACTAATCAGGCTTGCTCAAAACGTTTAGGGTGCCACGGGGCTCCCAAGTAGGTTTCCTATAACTCCATTATTATTACACTTAAGATTCATACTTATCGTAATGGATATGTAAGATAATTACGTTTTAACCTATTATTTTAATATAATTATATAAATAAATTAATTCCTAATTAAATTACATTTTATCATATATGAACAGAAAAGAAATTATTATTAATATTATCTATATTATTTATATTTTGACCCCTAAACTTTTAATAATTATATTATTTTACAAAATTACACATAATAATATATAATAAATTATATATTTTTCAAATTGAGATTAAATAATATTAGTATAAATTCTATAGCATAATTAAAAATCTGGGATGTTACAGCATCCTTCCTTCGTTCCTCCGAATGATGGGACTAAGTGTGCTCATTGTGGATTTCCCTTCCAGCCACACCCTTTCCCTTCATTCTTCGCTTCAAGGCCTCCATCTCCGCTGTCATTCTTTGTATTACCTTATCTTGGTGCCTTATTACCTCCTCCAGGCCCCTATCATTATGTGATGTCCTTCATCGCCGATGCCCATCTTGGCTTGACGAGCGTAGAGAGGAGCGCGTGCTTGTCTCGTGCATTTCTGTGTGGACCTCTACAAACATTCTCTTTGGGAGTGTCCAATGTCACCATTGAAGGCACTCCTGGAGGCAAATCTTTGCATCTTCGGGTCGCCTCTAGTGTAGTTCTGTCAATGGAGGACAAAGGTGTTTCATCTTCACCAGCCATTCAGATTTCTTGAAAGTGCTTGATAACAAGGTTTTGTTTGTCGAGTTCTTACAGACGGCGCCAATTGTATGGGCACGGAATATTCGTCAGACACGTACTCCTCGTGATTAAGCTTCTATCTCTTCTAACGACATCATGTAATCTGCAAAACAACTCAGGTGAACAACCCGACTGGTGTGTGTCGAAAAATCTTTCCGATGTTTAAGTCAGTTCTTAAGATCAATATGAGAAAGCTCTCAAGAGTTGTAGTGAGTAAAAATGCATTGCCTTTTTCCAAGTCTATTTTTGAGCTTTTATGTATTCCGTAAGGTAGACTCCTAATAGGACTATAATTCCTCTTTGTAAAGTCCCATCAAGAGTTCACCTCCTAAACGATAAGGCCTATTCTTTAACACCCCAATCTCCGGAGTGCAAGAAAAACAACACGACTCCCAGCTCAGTCAGCAAGCTAAGAAATCCGTTTCGGTTAGCCAAGGACTGACTAACCGTACTTAGCGACCTCAGTTGCTTTTAAGAATGCCAAGCAACATACTACGCCAGGCTATCCGTAGATGCAAGACCCATGGTTGTTCAGCTCAGTCATGTTGCCAACTTCGCCATCAAAATCCGCCAATCATTGTTCAATTCTCCAATTTAGCTCGGCCCGAGCTCCAAGTACAAGTTAGCTCGGCCCAAACTCACAGGTCCAAGCAACCACAACTCGGTCCGCTGTGTAATGCAACGCAAGACCCTTGCAAGCTAGCTCGGCTCATTTGCACGCAACCTTAACCTAGCTCATCTGTGTAGCCCAAATCCAAGATCCATGCAAACTTAACTCAGCCCATTCGCACAACACAAATTACCCTCTCAGAAACCATGTCCAAAAATCTCCTTGAACCTTTTTTGGTATGGGCTTCAATTCGAATTGTACATTTTTAGCATCAAGCTCAGAATAAAGATTAGGACTGTGCAAAATACCACCCAATCCGCTAAACCGCACCGATCCACATTAATCCACACTGCTCTATTAGCTAACTGCAGATTAAACTTTAAAATTTATAATTTGCCTTCGAAGCTGCTCTGCTCCATTATAGTTAATGCACATATATTTTTTAACCTCTAATGAAATATTAAAGCAAAAATGAGTGTGAGAGAGATTTAAGAAGTGAAATTTATTACAAATTAGTAGTTATATATATATATAAAATATTATGTAAAATTAGTTTGTGTTATATATATGAAAAATATTATGCAAATTAGTATTATATTTTATGCAAATACTTGATAATTGGTTAGAATATTTTTAAATCCGCAAATCTGCCCAAAACTACCCCAATCACAATTTGCTGATCTGCCAATCTGCTAATCCGCTATTCGATTTATAATTTTACTCCCAAACTACCTGAATCACACTGTACACACCCCTAATCAAGATGTTCAACACTTCAAAAAAAAAAATGCTTACATGCTTACATATGACATGCTTTTGATATATATTGGGTTAAAACTTTAGACCATGCAACAAACGGAAAAAAAATTGATGATTGTTTTTAGTTCTATTTCTCACCATGAAAACCAATATAACACAAAAAAACACATGTATATATATCTAAAGATGAAAAAAAATTTAAAAAAAAAAAAAGAACAGAACAAAACAAAAGAAAGAAAGAAAGAAAAACTTGACAACCCCAAACCAACCAAACAAAAAATATGAGTATTGTTTATGTTTATGTTTATTTTATTTTTTATAAAAATAAACGCAACAAATTTTTTTTTATAGATATCAAACACAACAATTAGAAACACAAAATATGACCTTATTATTCACAAAACATTCAGAATAGTATTTACAATATGTATCATACTATACAAAGTGCATAGAGAGAATTGACAATCCTGGTGTTGAGAAAAAAAAAATTGAAATAGGGAGACCTTGGAGAGATTGAATTGAAACCGTGGAAGAGGGATGGGAATTTGGGTTATTGACATCGAGGAGTTACAGTATTGTGGCCGATAAGATGGTTATGGTATATGTAGAATTTTCAATGTTTTGAATTTTAAGTTTTTGTTTTTAATTTTTTGGTTGACTTCTATGTTTTTATGAAAATACCATATATATGCATGACATATTGTTAAGAATTTAAAGATAGAAATGATTATATGAACCAATAATTTAATGCCACATGATTTTCATAATTTTTAAAATTTAAAAAAGTAAAAATTTTGAATTAAGGTTTTGAAGACTTTAGACTACTTCTCGTTGAGAACCCATTTTTTTTAATATATATATATATATATATATAGATAGATAGATAGTTAGTGGCGGACATAGTGGGTGGCGGGCGAGGGTCACCAACCCCAAACCAATGTTTTAAAAACCGGACCGGTGGTCGAACCGGAAAAGAGATCGGGTGGACGGGTCATCGGTTCAACCGTCGGGTTGAACCGGAATCGAACCGTGACGTAATAAATATATTTAAATTATATTTAAATAAAAATATAAGTAATAAAATTATAAATTAAAATATTAAAAATATTAAATTATCTTAAATATTTGTCCTAATATTTTTTTTATTGAAAAATATAATAATATATTTTAAAATATTATTAATTTCAATTTTGGAAGATGAAATCAAATATTTAATATTCCCTCCATATGATTTTAATTCAAATAATTTGATTGAAATGAGAGCAAAATTTTTGGAGGGATATCAAAATTTCAATATTCCCTCCAATACATTTAATTGAATCCCACATGGATTTCTTGAGTTTTTTTGAAAGAGTTTTTTTCTTATAAATAGATGAAGACTTTCACAATAATTTCATCAAACTCTTAATGGGATTCCTCACAAGAGGAGACCCTTGAAAAAGAGTTTCAAATTAAAATTTTCTTATATTCTTATATTATATATATATATATATATAATAAGAAAGAAAGAAAGAAAAGAAAAAAAACAAAGAAAAATTGCAAAAAAAAAATAAAAAAAGAGCCGGTTCGACCGGTTCGCCGGTTCGACCGCGGTTTTTCCCGATTTCTCTTAAATACACCGGTTTTCGTCTTTGACCGGTTCAGGTATTTCGGAACTCCCGACCTGGCCGACGGTTCAACCTGGAATCCGGCCGTCCCACGGTTTTCAAAACCATGCCCCAAACTTTTGAAAAATTACATTTTTATCATGTAATTTTGAATATTTATAAAAGGAAGTTTACATTTTAGCCCCATCAAAATGTATATAATTTTACTTCATACCTTCCAAAATCTAAATAATTTTACTTTTACTATCCTAAATTTTAAAAAAATTCATTATTTTTTATGCAATTTTTAGTAATTATAAAATAAATTAGTATTTTAGTCACCCCAAACTTTTGAAAAATCTCATTACTTTCATGTCATTTTGAGTTTTTGTAAAATAAATTAATATTTTGATTTTCAAAATCTATATAATCTTACTTCAATTTCTCTAAAATCTAAATAATTTTCTTTAACCCCATTTTACACAATTTCTGCGTATATATATATATCATCAATACAAGTGCATGTAACATAATGAGTCGCTCCTACTCTTATTTAACGATTTTGTTACCTAATTTTTTTTGTGTATAAACTTATATTTACAAATTATTATTATTATTTTGGTAATTATATTTACAAATTTTTTTTCATAAAACAATATTTGTTTAAGTTTACCATGTATGTGATGAAATGAGTTGTGTCTTCAGATCACATGAATGATGAACTTCAATGGATAATTTCAGAACTTTGAACAGAATGGTTAGGCCTTGGTCTCATATTGAAATTGGACTGAAAAAATTTAGTTCACCAAAGTTGATGAAAGTTGGGGAACTTACTGATAAGTCCCATGTAACAAGTTCAAAACCCAGCTAATCCCAAAACAAAATACTTGCACCAATTAGTCCAACACATTTTTAATTGTTACCAAAAAATCCTTTTTTTTTTTTTTTAATTTACGACATCGTTTCACATCTTACTACCGCGGACTTAGTCAAACGGTCACGGAGACTCGTCTGAATGTTCAACATCAATGAAGTCGCCTAATGTTAAAACATGTTATGAAACTGTAAAATTTTACAGTTCTAAAGCATGTTATAAAACTACAAAATTTTACAGTTTTAAACCATGATTCATTCCAACACCAAAAAAAAAATTTCAAACTGCAAAATTTTACAGTTTTCACCGCCTAACTAAAACTCGAAAATTACTTGTTCAGAATTCGAAAATTTTCTCATTACAAATCTGAGTCATTACAGATCTGTTTCAATGATATTATAGATCCATTTCATCATCAACAACAACAACCATAGATCAACAACTATCCCAAAAAAAATCTGTAAATAGAGAGAGAAAGAGAGACAAATTGACAAAACCATATTCATGGTAGATTCTTACAACTCTGACAAGCCGTAGATCTCTGTGGGTACTTCCGACGGCCTCATCTAGCTCGTTGATTTCTTCTATCGAGTCATCCAATAGGTTCGAAGATCGAATTTAAATCGACACCAGCGATGATGGTGTCGATGATGAAGAAGAAAAGCGAGCATCGAATTTTGGGATGCGAAATTGATCTGAAGAACGCATTGTTGATGATGATGAAAAATCTGCAGAAAAATCTGCAGAAAATTTCCAGATCTGAAGATTTTTTTTTTGTTGATGTTGATGAACCCATTGTTGATGATGAACATGTAACAAGAGAGGCAAAAACCAAAGAGATAAAGGAAAGGACTTTTTGGTGCACTCAAAAAGTTTTGAGATTAAATGGTCTCCACATGTCCCACATGGGACCTGTGGGTAATTTTTCCATGAAAGTTTTGGTTGGGCCACAGCCCACAATACGTTAAAAATATGCGCTAAGTTCATATTCTCATGGTAAATACACTTAAAATACAACTTGTCTTATGTAATTTTAAAAATTACATCTTATCTCTTTAAATTTTTAATTTCATAACAAATAACTTATTTTATTGATAAATTATTAAGTCAGTTAATAATTTTTAATGATGTGAAAATTTTATTTCAATCAACAATTCAGATAATTTTATCATTGTATAAGAGAGCAATTAAAAATTTTATTTTTTCAATCAATTTTGTTAAATAAATTTTTTTTACAATAGGGTATTTGTAATTTTTCAAATCACAAGGGACAATTCATGTTTTAAGCAAATCTCAATGGATATATTTATAATTTACTCCATTCTCAAAATTATGACGTATAAACATTGATTTTATTTTTTTTAGTAAATTACATTAACTTCTTTTGAAATTTGAAAAATACAATAAGTTTATAATTTTGACATAATTATATTGTTTTTTGTTTTTATATAAATTTTAATATATGTAACACTTTATTCATTTTTATCAATAATTCATTAGTTATCTGCATTATTTATATTCATTATAACCTCGTTAAAAAGAAAATCAATGTAATTATTCCAAAATTGTGAGATTATTATATTTTCTCTACACATCAAGGAATATTGATCTAATTAATCTTCTTCTTCTTTCTTTTTTTTTTTTTTTTTTTTGGGGGCGAGACAGAGGGAGAATCGGGGGAATCTCACTATATCCTATTATCATTTACTTCATGTGTTGTTTATCGTTTATTATTTTGTAATTTATGAATTAAAATACATTCAGTCTAAATTGATAAGGTATGAGTATGGTATGATGGAATTAGTTAGAATGAAATACACATTCTAACTGTAAAATATTTGGTACACCTTATGTAAGTAAAAATAATTAATCCATTAAAATAGTTATTTTAACAAAAAATGAAAATACATATTCCTTTCTCCAAAGTAACAAATATACATTCCATTTCATCATTAATCATCCAATAACAAATATCTACTAATATATTGGCTTGTACCACCACCATTTTTTACCACCGTAACACTGACACATATCACCACCACCAGTATTACCACATCCCTTCTACCACTGCTACCAATATGCCCACTATTATCCTTCTATTAGTTTATTATTTAAATATGTAATAGAATCCAGTCGTATGATAAAAATGTGACTACGAAATGAATATAAGAGAGGAAAATCATCCGTATTTCTCACCAATACACACTTTGTCTGACAAGATAAGCACGTGAGAGTTATACAATATATATATATATATATATATATATTCGTATGCTAAAAATTGGGACAAATATACAAAAAAAAATAGAATTTTTGAAATAAAAAAAACGCAGTAAAGGAATCAAGAGAAAGGAAAAGAATGGATAGAAAGGCGTGTTATTGTGGAAAATAGAGTTTCTTAATTCCAATTTATACAAAACCCTAGTTCATCTTCTTAATCATTCACTATCTGCATTTTGTTTTAGCTTAATACAGTCATAATTTGATAATTTGATGTAAATTTTGGGACAAAGTTTGTATTGGTAGAAATGGGAATGATTTTCCTCTCTTACCCTCATTTTGCAGTCACATTTTTGTCACATAACTAAATTCTATTAAAGATTTAAACAATAGAGTCACAGAAGGGGGATATTGACATTTGTGTAGAGACTAAAGTGGGATTTAACCAAAAGTGTAGGAATGACAGCCACGATTTTATGTGTAGAGATCAAAGTAGGATTTGACCAGAAGTGTAGGAGTCGACTGTTATGATTATATATATAGGGACCAAAATGAGATTTGGTACAAAGTATAAGGTTACAAAATATAATTGACCCTTACAGGTTGGGTAATTCTATTTCCACATACTATAGCACTCTATACTTCTTGGTGTTATGAAATTATATTTAACTCTTTGATTATTACGATTGAGAATCTTCTTAGTGATATATGAGCATTGGTTAAGGTGTTACCATAGTGGTTGGGCGAGATTAGATCAAAAACTCCAAAAACTTGAGCGCAACTTTCACCATTTGAGCGATCCATAGACCCTTCCAGCTCTATTTTTTAAAATTGTCTGAGATACTGGAACCCTCGATTCATCGCTCGAGTGTACTTTTGACAGCGTGAGCCGTCTGTCCAGAATCATAACTTTAAAATTCACTTTTTTGGTCAAATATCTTCACTTTTCACTCTCTCTTCTCTCTTTTTCCATCATTTTTGAGCTTTTAAGCCCTTTAACCTTGATTTCATCTATTTCTATACATCTTTGACCCCAAGTTCCACATACCAAAACGTAGAGCTCGATGAGGACTTCCATTTAATCTGAGTGGATTGTGTTTTCATCGAAGTTGGATTTTCGGGCTTTCTTCTCTTCTTGCTTGAGGTAAGGATTCTTTTGCTCTTCTTCAATACCTCTTTATAGATAGATATGTGATTATTTTTTGCATTTAAAAATATATTTGTTAAGGGATTTTCCAAAAGCATGAAAGGGGATTTGTGGTTTGAGTTTTGGAGAGTTGGAATTGTATGATTGTTCGTTGATTTGGTATATTAGGAGGTAATCATGCCTGTGTTGATTGTGGCAAAAACCCCATTATTAAGAATTTATAAACAAAAAGAGAAAAAGTTGGATAATAATTGGGTTATGTGTTATGAGATTTAATAAATGCTTTAGGGGGTTGAATTAATGCTTTGGTTGATAAAAGGGATTAACTGGGCCTAGTAATTGCTTTGTTTGTGTTGCGTTGAGTTGGGTTGAAGTTGTATATTGATTTGAGTCGAAATGTTATACGTTGAGCCTCCCTATTTTATGTTTTTAGTCTTTTAGTCTATGATATTTGATACAATAAAGTATTTTTCTCCCTTTTTAGGTTAATGTCACTCTGGAGACAAAAAGATTGCAAAAAGCGGCAAAAAAAAAGCAAAACCTCTGCCACTGAGTGAATCTGCACGAGCAGATTTTCCAGATTTTGTGCCAACTCTGAGTTGATCCGCACGAGTGGAATTCCCAATTCGCACAAGCGGATTTGCCTCGATATTTGTACACATGTTTTTATCCAAAATTGTTTGGAGGCTATAAAAAGGGGATTTTGGGGACCTATTTTTGTAACAACCCTCACCTCTGATTAATGCTAAATTGTGACTGAGAATGATAAATGGCGATTTGGTGAAATTCTAAATTGATTGCAAGAGTATATTGCTTTACTTGCATTTCTATCTGTTTGTCATTTGATTGATCTATTTATGTTTTAATTTCGAACTGCAAATTGAAGGCCTTATCGGCGGCCGAATCAAAAATTGATTAATGTTATGTGTTAATTAAAATTTATGTGATTTTATGGTAGATTTAATTGAAATGTGATTTGGAACGATTAAATTAGATTAAATAATGTTAAATTAATTGAACCTAGTTATTTACCTAATTGCCATTAGTGGGCCACTTTCATATAATACTTTGAACTTAATTCATATCAGCCTTGGTGCATCATTGTGTTCACCTTCTAGTTCAAAACCGAGAGAGGGCGAGAGAGAGTAGGAGAAAAGCTTGAGTTCATCAAAATTGACTTAAAACTTAGAGGAATTGCAGAGAATTGCACATTTGAGCTATCACACCTAAAATTCAAGACCTAAGGTAAGAAAATCACTTTCTTAATTGTGAATTTGAGCTACTTCTTGCATGGTTCATAGTAAATTGGTGATCTAAGTCAAGAATTGACTTAAAAAGTTGATTTGAGTAGCTAATTCATGCATGCATGTACATGTTCTTGGAATTTGAGGTTGTTTTTAGAAAATCCTCACATGCATGTCCATTTTCTAGTTGTAGTTCATGAATTCATCATGTTTTTGGAAGGATTGACTCATTTGATCATGTGTTAGAAGCTTTGAATTCAATTGAACACATGCATGTTAAACGTACATCTAGTTCTTGAAGTTTATTTGAAAATGGTGTCTAATTGACTTACCCTTGGGCTTTGATTTTTCGAATTTATCTTCAAAACATGTTATATTATGGGTTTGAAGTGTTTTTCCATAAAATTGGCGCAAAAGGATCGAATTTGAGGCTTTTAAAGTTGAGTTTTGTGCTTGGGGATGAATCTGGAAATTCAGTTTGGACCACGCAACTTGAGTGTAGAGACTTCACGCTCGGCGTACACTGAGTCATGCATCTCGCTCGGCGTGAAATGGATATGCCAGTTCATGTATTTTCTGATCATGGCGAGAGAGTTCACGCTCTAGCGAGGGCCTGAGTCTCACGCCCGAGCGGAGGTCGAGTGTCTGTCGAGCGTGAATTGCATGCATCCAGTACTTTTCATGAAGTTTACAGTCCGCTTGAGCAAAGGAAGTTACGCTTGAGCGGAGCTCCTTTGTTTGCATGTCTGCTCGAGTGTAGAAAACCACGTTCGAGCGTAGAAAGCCACGTTCGAGCGAGACCCCTATTTTCTGAAAATTTTGAAAAGTGTTTTAAAGTGCATTTTTGCATCCTCTTTCTATCCTAGGCATTCCTAGGCCATGTTTAAGGCATCTTATTGAGGATATTAATATAGAACCACACCGAGACAAGATGGGGACTAAGTGGTTGATTCCCAAGTGTGTAACTTAGTGTGTGTTTGTTCTGTAACTGTGTAGGGTTGGCATCCGAGGACGCTCATTAGCTGCTTATAGCCCAGTGCTCTGTGAGTAACAATGTTGTAAAGATATGTTCAATTATGATTATTTTCGAGCGATCAAGCATCGCTTCTTGAAGCGTTATTGTTTAATGAATGAATATTTGTCCTATTTGTAAAAGCTGTATTAAGTGGCATCCTTAGCAACTTTATTCTTTGTCTTTATTATTGCTACTATTACAAAGATCTCTGTCGGTTCCAATGTTGGAACCACTCATTCTTGTTATGATGACCATCAATATTTGTTTGATGCATTAAGACCTACTATCTGATTTTGATATGGGATGTACCACATATATGCTATGGTTTCTAAGTGACTGATATGACTGTTTAATTACTGAAAGGACATTCATTCTTAACCTCTTTACATAACTGTTATTCACTGGACTTTAGCTCATTGTTTATATATATATATATATATGTAGGTGTCCAGGCACCGGACTGGAGCTAGGAGCGTCGGGTTAGCTCTGTTTTGTCTAAGCCAACCATTGTGCCTCACCTTGAGGTTCCAAGTCCGTTCAAGCCACAATTTGTTTTGGGGTGTTGATTCACCCTTACATTTCCGTTTGTAATAGTTGAATAAGACTTGACTGTACAGTTGGTTAGGCATTTGGTCCCTGACATGGATGTTTGTATATACGTCGCATGTATATATGTTCTGTTTATGAATGTGGTTTGTTTATAAAAGTCTTTTCGCATTCAGACTGTCACAGCTCATTGGACACATTTTATTTACTGTTTTGGCTTCCGCCCCATTACTCAGTATTCTTGTCATTCATTAGCGTGCCTGGGTAATGATGGATTACTGGCCGGTTGTGATGCTAAACCCATAGGGGCGGGTTTGGGTCGTGACAGTTTTGAAACTCTAGAGAAGACGACTAGAAGCTAGAGAAGAAGAGCAAATCATCAATCCATGGCTTTCTCTTCAACATTTGAAGTGTTTAACCACTCCATGAGTGGCTAAGTTTCCTTCTTAGAATTGAGATAAAGCTCTAATCAAGTATTATGTAATTTTAGTTTGTCTTTAGAATTGGATAATCGTTGTATGATCATTTTTAGATCTTTTATTCAAATAATCTTTTCATTCGATTTAAGTATTTGATTTCAGTGATTGAGGCCTCATGTGGCATGAGTTTTGTTTTAGCCTAAAAGCCAAAAAGTTACTAAAAAAGCCAAAAAGCCTATAATTTTATCCTACACATCTACCCTATGTTGCAATCACGTGGTTTGTGGCCTTAGCAGAGGTCAAATGACCTTTTTACCCCTCATTTTTGTTTTTAATTTCTATTCGAACCCAGCCTTTATGTAAAAACATGTGTCACTGTGTTCAATTACCAAAAGCCTACAATTGTATTGTTTGTTTTTGTTTTTGGTTTTCTGTAATTTTTTTTTTTTTTGGTTTTGAGTGAATATATTTGCAATTAACAATTTTTATATACTCTTCTGGAAAGACTTGTTTTTATACATGTTTCTACAAAATTTGTAACAACATATAGTATACAATAATTACACAATAACACAGAAAATGTACTATATTGATTAACATTCTTTTTTTTATTGTTGTTATTTTATTTTCTCACGATTCTTTTCACATATTTTTTTTCCCTAGTGTTTTTATGTTAGGTGTATATAATACTTAAATAAATTGCTTACAATATTAAAATAATTTAGTGCAAAACAAAAGTACAAAATACTTCTAATTCTAATTTTCTGATAAGTAAATCCTAAAAAACCAAACCAAACAAACTGATTACATTTCAAAAATTACAACATAACATTTTTATAAAATTATTCTAACATAACATTTTCATAAATTACAACATAACATTTTATATATTTTTTTGGGAAAAACAACATTTTGCATTTGTTTTGGTATTGATATGTTCATAAGTTTTTAATGAAGATTTGAAAATAGTTTGGACAGGTATACAATTATCAGCGAAATTGTGAAAATTGTTTTGTAATGAGTTTTGAAAAGACTTTTTGAAACAAAATTTAATATAATTATTACATTCCACAATTTATAACAAAATATTTTTGTCAATCAAATTGCAATAATTGTTTTTGTAGGACTCTTTTTTTCGAATTACAAAATTGGTGAAGTCCAATTTGTAAAATTATTTTTTTTATAAATATTTTTACATAAAAAAAATGGGTCAAGGTAGTAATATGTGTTCATTTTCCCATATCACCTAAGCCTATATAGCTGACATGATGCAATAATTTCTGCTGCATCACTTCACCTGACAGCATGTCAGGTGAAGTCACGTAGTGATGGATTCAACAATTATTGAAGGGAAAAAATGAAGTCACGTTAGCACCTGCCCTTACAGCATCGACTGTGGGCGAGAAAGTTGCACACAAGATTGTAAGGGCAGTAAGAGATGCTCTAGCTCGCAATGAGGGAAACCATGGTCGTATTCTCAAGCTTACTAAGGAGTTTCTCCGCTACAATCCACTTGAGTTTTTAGGAAAGCCTAAACTGTTGGAGGCAGCAGATCGGTTAGAACAAATTACCAAGACTCTTGATATGCTTAGAGTTGAGGATGAGAAGTTGAGGGTTATTTTGGCTGGTTTCCAACTGAAGGGAGACACCAGTTATTGATGGAAGTCTGTGAGGACTTCTGTGGGCACCACTTGGGTTGCCTTTATTGAGGCCCTTTTGGCTAAGTATTTTTCTCCTTCCACTCAAGAAAGATTAAGGAAACAATTTGTTAAGTTGAGCCAGGATAATACTTCTTTGGCATAGTTTGAGGTGAGGTTCGCTAGTTTGTCAAGGTTCCTCGAGTTGATCGCGAGAGGAGTGCCTTGTCTTAAGTTTGAGGAAAGGTTGTGTGATGATATTAGGGAAAAGGTTGTCACGGTTGTGTATAGAGATTATCACACACTTATAGAGTGGCGGCTCACGTAGAAGCCATTATTCTTGAGATTGGTCAAAATGGAGAGGAAGATGCCATATCAACAATTTTGATTGTTCAGGGAGGTGGTAGACCTAGTAAGAATTGGAGATAGGCGAGATCTTAAGCACAGGCGCAGTTGTTGCCTCAATCTACTTTTGTTTCTTCAAACTCGTCCTTCAGGAGGTCAAATCAGACTCAGGCTTCTTTGAGTCAATTGCAGAACAGAAGACCACCTACTTGTTCTAGGTGTGGTCGGTCGAGCCACATTCGACATCGTTGTCCTTTGCATGAGCAGGAACAGTTTCAATAATGTAAGCGGGGACAATGGTGATGTTATGGTGCGGTGGAGTTTTATTATTTTGTAATGTAATGTGATGTTATTTTATTTAGGACTTTATTCCTCAGATGTTGCATATGTATGCATGTGTTGTTGTGTACCTAAATGGCATGGGTATAACTAATCTTGAACTTGCTTGTATTGTGTTAAAGAGTATTGTAAGGATTGGAAATTCTAGTTGTATTATGTTGTATTATTTTCTTGAGTTAAGCATGTGTTGGCTTGTGATGTCTTAGATTGATTTAGAGTTGCTTGTTGAGAAGCGAGGATTGTTTATTGTTTTGACTAGTCGTGATTATTTTGGAGTGGTGTGATCGTTAGGATTACGTGAGATGGGTAAGAGTTACGGTGGATTGTGAAAGTGTTTTGGGGAAGTGTGAGACTTTTATCTTTTTAATGATGAGGGTAGTTCATGTGATTGTGTTTGTTGAGAATTGATGTTGTGTGTGGATGTGATTAGAGTTATGATGCTTAGGTGTTGGGTGGCATTTCCTTGTGAGGTGAATTTATCTGTTAGATGTAGGAGTAGTGTTCTTAGATAAGCAGTGTAGTGTTAGTGATGATTGTTTTGTATCTGAGGTTATGTGAATTGTTGTTGACCATATCGATCTTTTTGTATCGATGGGATGAGAGCATTTTCCATATATGCATCTGAATGGTGGTTTGTTTAGGGAGTAAGAGTGGTGTAGTCTAAGCTTAAGGAATCTGGCGTGATTCAAAAAATTTGTCGGTTTGTATGTGGAACTCCATTTTGGATTAAACAGTGCTAGGTAGCATGGTGGTGTTTGGTGTTAAGTGTTGAGGGTTGTTGAGTTGGTTAGTCAGTTGGTTGTTGTCGTATAGCGACCCCGGTCTTTTCCCATTTGATTAGTGTATCCGAACCTATGTTCCGTAGATTTCCGTTGTCTTATTGTTGTCGTTGTTGTCCTTTGATTCCTTGTTCTTTGGTTATAGGATGCTTTGGGCAGGTTGATTGCAGGTTGGTTGGGTTTTAAAACAAATCCTTGATGTTCGATTTTGGCTTGATACGCTCGGCGAATTCTCTTCGCTCGGCGAGGTCCTTCTTTGGTTAAATCGCTCGGCGAGCCTTTCTTAGCTCGGCGAGGTTGCGTCGATGCTAGACGATAGCGGTACTTGTTGGCTCGGCGAGCTTTCTTCGCTCGAGTGAGTTACTGCTGCTTTTGGCTCGGCGAGCATTTAAATCGCTCGGCGAGATTTGTGCGGTAAAACTCGGCGGCAGACCTTCGCTTCAGCGAGCTTTGTCGATATTTAAGCAGCGGCGGTTTTAAAAGCGTCCTTTTTCACAATTTTGATCCGAAACCCTAGTTAGAGTTTCTTCTCTCTCAACTCATCTTTTCCTTGGGTTTGATCTATCTAGAGGCGTTTCTAACCTAGTTCCTTCATTAAAAAGGTAGAGAGTGAGGGCTTTCATTTAATCGAGCAATTGTTGATTTGGAGCACTTTGGGGTTTCGAGCATCTTCTTCGTCTTCTTCTTTTGGATTCTTCGGCTTTAAGGTAGGGATTTCCTACTCCATGTATATGTTTTAATCCTAAGTGTTGGTGTCTTGATATGTGGGAAGTAGTTTGGTAATTTTGGGGAGAACCCTAGGGTTTATCATAGATTAATTCATGTAAGTAATTTAAAAGGGGAATTGTGTATCGGTTAAATTCATGAGATTTGGGGAAATTGAGATTTGTTGATGTAGTTGAATATTTATTCATTCACCTGTGGAATTGATATTATATATATTGTATTGTGATATTTATTTCTTGTTTAGAAATAATTGTTTTGGGCTATCGGTGGAGGATAGCCAGTGATTGTTGTAGACCTTGCATATGGCTTAGGTATAACTGGAATTTAGTCATTTATGTTGACTGTTGAGTTAATGCAGAACATTACTTGTATTAATTATGGGTTGTATATGGCAAGTATTATTTATGTTGCATATGCATTTGGTATTGGAGGAGATAGGGGATGAACTCCACGGTTTAGGGGAAGATAGGGGATGGACCTCTAAACCGGATTTGTTGGGAGGAGATAGGGGATGGACTCCAGTAGCATCACTTATGTGGGTGCTTATTTTTATTTGTTGTTGATATGATACATCACCACCATGTGTATCAGTTGGGAAGTATGGAAGTGAAGTTGATTGTGATTGATATAACACCAGTATGTGTGTTTATTGTGTTGTAAGAAAGGTTTAACATGATTTGTTATCTTTGTTGAGTTGTTGGCGAGTTGAGCCATGGAATAAATGGAAAGTGAATTGTGTCATAGACCATGTGTCATAGACAATGTAGGCATTCGTGTCTTAAAATTGGGAATTTATTACCTTGTGCTAACCATGTATCGGACGTTAATGCTTTAGTTAATTCTTATGCTGGTTTAGTATTTCTCTATTGAAATTTGTGGCTCACCCTATATAGAACTTCTTTTTCGAGTTCGGCGGTTCACTACCTCCAAGGACTTAGCTTGTGAGGATTTGGGCTTGAAGATTTGTTTTAGTTTATTTGCTTTTATATGTAAAACACTCAAGCCTAGGCCTTTATTTGTTTTGAGTTAGAACTCATGGAATTGTGTCCAAGTATTGGCTTGGCAAGATGTAAGCCCGTAGGGCATTTATTTTAATGTTTCATTTCTTAAGACTCTGATGAATGGAATTATATTTCTTGTTTTAATATATTGGTGCATGTTAATATTATTTATTATGGGTTAATTTTGAGGGCGTTACATGTCGGAAGTGGGTTGTGAGTCACCTTGAGAGTAACGGAATTGAACATAAGGGTTGTAAGTTGAACAGCTATAGTGTGGACTTGTGAGTGTTAAATCTCATGTAGGCAAATGTGAAGTTGGTGTGGTGGTGGTAGCTTGGGTTGGGGTTACATGTTGAGGCTTTTCGTGTTGTGGCGCTTTTGCCGTTGTGTGATTGATAGATAGTGATGCGATAAGGCTCCCAAGAATATGTAAACTTTATTTGTGCTTTCTGTATTATTAACATGGTTGTTATTTCTATTAATTTGTTGTTATAAAAATGTTGTTTTTGGTGTAGTGGCATCACTATAAGAGTGATGGGTGTTGTTAGATGACGGTTGAGGTTCACCAATTGTTTTATGTTGAGAAATGAATTGAATGAATTTTTCCTTGTGTTGTGGCCTCAAATGGTAGTGTTGAACTATAATGTTGTGGATTTAATCTAATTGGCAATAAAGGATTTTGATCGTAGTTTATTTAATTTAATAAAAGTTGAATCTAACAAATCATGATAATGTGAGTAATTATTGTTCTAAATAGCACTTTATTTTTATTTTAGGAGGATGGTTGCAAAATTTTAAGTTTTCGTGGAAATCAAAAACGTATTTTGGTTATGGACGGTGCAAGTTTGGGCACCTTTTAGAAGGAAAAAAATTATATACAAGAGAGAGATTTTCAAAGAAAATGAGAAAATGAGGATTTTTAATTTTTTTAAACATGGATGTGTTGTGAATTATGTCACCTTTCATGGTTGGTTTGTGTAGTGACTTATGGGATTGCTAATGGTGTGTTTAGGTGTTTTGTTTTAAGGAGGGTTTGGCATTGTTGGGGCTCATTGTGCTAGGCGTTGTTTTTGGGCCATGTTTTTTAGTAAGTCTTCTTCTTTTGTGAGAGTTGACCAAGATTTTTGTTGTGAGGGTGGTTTTCTTTTCCTTAATGCTTGAGTGTTGAGTTCTCGGTGATGGTTGGCGTCTTTAGGGTGCACGTAAAGTCCGATGTTTGTTTCTCATCTCATAGACCCTAACAAGTCGTGTGGGTGAAGAATCATTCGTGACCTCTTTATTGTATTCTTGTTGTTCAGGTATCTTTAGGGCCCCAAGGTGTTGGACCGGGATTCGGTAAATTATCCTAAGAATGGATCTGGACTTGGATTGGTGGTTGTATTTTTTTTGTAGTTGGTTTGCCTTGTCTTTTGGTGTATTCTTAATTTTGGGGACAAAATTTCCTAAGGTGGGAGGTTGTAGCACTCTATACTTCTTGGTGTAATGAAATAATGGCCTGTTTAGTGTAGCTTTTCTTAAGTTAAAAGTTGATAAATAGCACCCATTTCCTAACTTTTAAATATTCGATTTTTTCCAGCTTATTTAAGCTATTTCTGCCTAATAAGCTATAAGCAGAAGTTACACCAAACAGTCTAGCATAGACTCCCAAATTAAAATAGGGTAAATTACACTAACCTCCCCTGAGATTTACCATAATTACAGATACCTCTCCTGTGGGGTCAAAAATCACACAGACCTTCTTTACTTTTGAAACTAATATACAAAGACCCTTTTACATTGCAGTCCAGTCCAAATTCAAATAGATTCGGCTGATGTCATCCATAATTATTCTACAAATTCCAATAGTACCCTTACCTCACCCTGCATATATATATAAACACATACATATCTTATATATATATACTCTATGGTCAAAACCCAGCCATTCCATCTTTCTTCCCTCTTACTATCTCTCTGTGCTCTGTCTCTCTCCCCTTGTTGAAGGCCGTTACTTATGCATCTCTCTCTCTCTCTCTCTCTCGAAAGTTTCTACCGCTGTGTTGGACCCAAGAGGAAACCCTAGCTTTGATCGACATCTATAGCGGCGATGGTATGCTCTCGTGAGGGCTATCTCTGGACCGTCGGTGGGATCGATGGTCACCGCTGTCCTTCAGCCCAGCCTTTCCTTCCAAAACCTTCGCCTAGTGTCGCCACAAGATGGAGAAGCTCCGCCAGAAGTACCGGACCGAGAAGCAATGATCTCTCTATTTTTTTGGCCAATTCTTCTCCTCCTGGTTCTTCTTCAATAACATGGATTCCATGTCCTTGCCATGGATCTAACCAAAATCTGACGATTGGATCAAATCGGTGTTGAATTAGTGAAGAAGATTAACGGACATTCAAGCTCTAATCTTGGTCTAGGTGAGGGATTAACCGGTGTTGGTATCGATCAAAATTCGGTGACTTTAGGGTTTAGGGCAAAGAATTGTAACAAGATTGATGTGAATTCGAACCCTAATTACGGTTCTACAGTTTTGAATGGGCATTCATCGTATTTGGATGAAGGATCTGATGAAGATATTGGGGATGATACTGATTTTCAAGATCCAATTAGAAGCAAGAAATTTGAGAAGATTCATGGGAATTTGGACCTAATTTTGATTTAGATTGTGGGTAAAAACCCCAATTGATCAAGATTTGGTACCTCTTGGGTTTAGGGCAAAGAAATTCAATGACAGATATTCAATTCCTACTAGAATTAGATCAAAGAGTTCGAGCAAGGCGATGGGAATTCTTGCCCTAATCTTGATTCGAGGTTTGTGAATAGGAATGGGTTTTCTTCTACTTTTGGATTAGGGTTAGGAAAAAAGAGTGGTGGTGGTGGTAGAGGAGTTAAGAGAGAAAATGGTGAAATTATAGAGATGGTTTCTGCCATTAAGATGCTGGGAGAAGGGTTTGTGAAGATAAAGAAGATGAAGATGAAGATGGATAAGGGTTAGTTGTGTCTTTTCACAATGTGGTTCAAGGGCAATATGGTTAATTCGGCTGTCAAGTTAACGTCGTTTATGCTCTTTTAACGGGAAGGGGGAATTTGTGTATTATTTTCAAAAGTAGGAGAGGTCAGTGTAATTTTTGAAAACTACAAGGAGGCACATAATTAAGGTAAACCTCGGGGAGGTTAGTGTAATTTACCCATTAAAATAAGCTATAATCACCCTTAAAAGGCATACCAAACAGCCTTTATATTTGACTCTTTGATTATCATGATTGAGAATCTTCTTAGTAGATATTTGAGCCTTGGTTAAGGTGCTACCATATTGGTTGGGTGAGACTGAATCAAAAACTCAAATTTGAATAGTTATTATTGAGTAGTCTTCACTTTTTTATCATTTTGTTTCTCCACACTCTGAAGCTTGATATGAGGCTAAAACTATTGGAAAGTTTTCTTCCGAGGCTTCAATTTGGACATAGAACGACCCTAAATGGAGTCCGGACGAGTGAGTTATGCCTATTTAAAGTTTGCAAATCATGTTGTGTGCATAGTTCACTCGAGCACAACTTTCACTTTCAGTGGTCCATAGACCCTTTTAGCTCTATTTTTCAAAATTGTTTGAGATACTAGAAGCCTCAATTCACCGCTCGGCGCACTTTTGACCACTCGGTGTCATCCCGAAATCATAACTTTAAAGTCTATTTTTTCGATCAAAATTTTTCATTCTCTCTTCTCTCTTTTACGCCATTTTGAGTTTTCAACCTCTTTAACCTTGATTTCATCTATTTATATACATCTTTGACCCCTAGTTCCATACACCAAAATGTAGAACTTCGATGAGGGCTTCCATTTAATTTAGCGGATCGTGTTTTAAGTAACGAAATTGGATTTTCAAGCTTTCTTCTCTTCTTGCTTGAGGTAGGGATTCTTTGCTCCTCTTCAATATCTCTTTATAGATAGAGATGTGGTTGTTTTTATTGCATTTAAAAATATGTTTGTTAAGGGATTTTCCAAAAGCATGAAAGAGGATTTGGGGTTTGAGTTTTGGGGAGTTGGAATTGTATGATTGTTGGTTGATTTGGTATGTTGGGAGGTAGTTAATCATTTCTATGTTGATTGTAGTGAAAAGCTCTAATTTATTATTAAGAATTTATAAACAAAAAGGGGTGAAGCTAGGTAATAATTGGATTATGTGTTATGAGATTGAATTAATGCTTATGAGATTTAAAAAATACTTTGGGGGATTGAATTAATGCATTGGTTGCTAAAAGGAATTAACTGGGCCTAGTAATTGCTTTGTTTGTGTTGTATTGAGTTGGGTTGAAGTTGTATATCTTAAAGAGGGTTGTATTAATGGAATAGAGTTTTTGACAAAGGTATTGGGGCTTTTGGAACAATGGGTTGCTCTTGATAACAAAATTATGTTGGTAATTCTTTTGGTTTAATGAAATGGAAAATGGTTGATTTGAAATGATAAAATTAGTTGTGAAATCAACTTATAGAAGTCTTGTATTTAAATGTTAGAGGTTTTGTCTTTGGACATCAGTGGAGGATGACATTGTTGTTATTGAATAAATTATGAGTATGTAATACGCTTGTGTGGTAGCTATGTGATATAGCATGTTGTGATGTGGTTAGAGGTCCGTTTCTCTTTGGTTAAGCTAGTAAAGCGTGGCGCTTTGGTGAGGTTCCTCTCCCTTCAATCTGTGCTCGGTAAAGTGTGAAATTGAGGTCCATTTCTCTCTGGGAGGCGGTAAAGCATGGTGCCTTGAGATCGTTCCTCTCCCATCTAGTTTGCCCTCGATGGCTGTGACCTTAAGTCTTTTCCTTGGTGAGGCGATAAAAGCGTTATGTGTTATGTGGATTGTATTATTTGTCATCCGTGTTGTAGGCGGTGGAAATGAAAGTATATATTACATTGATTATTTATATTTAGAAATAGATGTTTCTCGGTATCCTGTTATGGGTGTTCCTTGCCCTTGGGTCTTTGGCCAAGGAAGATAGTAAATGTGTTGTTGCATAAGTTTGTGTAGTGGGTTTAGTTATCGGATTGGGTTATGACCCGTATATGTGAACGTGTTTTCAAAACAAATGTGGAGACTAAATTCTTTTATATTAACGTGGAGGTTTAAATAACTAAGGTTGTATTGTGAATAAATGCTTTTGAAACTAAACTGGATAATTAGAAAGAAAACAAATGGTTTTACACCTTGTAATATTCAAATGGATATTTTTGGAGAAAATGTACTTATATAAGTATATTTTGAATATTAAACTGTCATATTATTTATATTGTACATCATGGTGCATTCATGATCATAGATATTTGTATGTTGTTATTGTTTAGGATCATGTTGGGATCTCTACTGGACTTTATGTTCATTCCACGTTACTAATCATTTTTCAGGTGCACATTGAGAGATGATTCAAGATCGGTGATCTTCCTTAATTGTTGGTCATGGGGCCTATACTTGTTGGCGGAGCATACATTGTTGTAAAAGGTTAAACCTTTACTTTTAATGTATAGATGTAAACCTACGGACATTTTGTTTAAATGTAATTCCTATTGCATTCCATATATATGCGATTGAGAGGACTTTTATTTATTTTTGGATGTAATGTATGCATAGTTCCGCATGTTTTTAATGAAAAAGAATTTATGTTAATAGATATGGTAATGTTATTCAGGTAATAAAAAGTGGGGCGTGACAAATACTAATTCCACTCAATTTACACACTTAATGAAATTTTTCCTTATACAATTTTGTCCTCAAGTAAAAATACCGTATTATCTTTATCTTCTCCTAACAAAACCTTAATTTTAAAATACCACAACCATCATCTATTGCAAATGTCATCTATTTTCTTTACCATCCCCTTGCCTCCTCATTTCACCTATGACCACTTTTAGGTAAGTGAACCATCACAGTCCCACAAGCTCCTTGCTCACTATTCACTTTGAAGTTGAATATAGAGGTCTAAAATGGAAGGGATGAGTTGGGAGTGGCAAGTAGTGATAGAGGTTTGAGAGGATAGCAACGAGGGTGAAGAAATTATAGATAGATGGAAGAAAAATTAAGGCCATGTTTGGTTTGATTTTCTAAGACTAATTTGTGAATTTAAAAAAAAAATCAAAACTAGAAACTAGTTTGATAAAAAGTATTTTTGAATTTTTAAAATTTATTTCTATTCTCCAAAAGGATAAAACTATAAAAAGGATAGGTGTTTTCATTGTTTTAATTTTTTCACCAAACTAATTTTTGTTATTTAATTTAATTTATTTATTTATTTTCTAAGCAATTTTAAAAACTAAACCAAACATGGCGAAAAGTTTAGAATTAAAGATGCATGTATTATTGGAATAAGGAGATGTGTATTGAGAATTTTTGTTTAGGAAAATTTTATTTACACACCACCAATCTTCTCAGTATACAACACAATCCATTTGAATATTTTATTTTTTTCTCAATTCACACCATTAATTTACATTTAATACCAAAATACCCTTTCTTCCTTAATCACGTACCCTAATCCTAACCCTAACCTAACCTAACCTAGTATCACCACCCACTATTACGCCGCCATGCGTTGTGACTATCGCCATTGCCGAAATCAATTATGCCGTTGCCATCCCTCGGCTACCAACCCTCCCTAACTCCCTCGGCCTTTCCATACCACACCTTCCTCAACACCCTTTTGCCCTTCTTGCCATCCATTCTATCGTTGATCTGCACCTCGATGATCGACCTCCCCACCTCGTCGATCATCCTTTCCATTTATTTCCCCAACGTCATTCTCTACTACCACTCCCTCTTGACCACCATTATAGTCATTTATAGCCCACTACCTTCATTACCCTATCATTCTGACCACGCCATGTCCATGATCTTCCCACCCCCATGATTACTAATGAGTGCATGTCGTTTGTAGTCCTAAACACTAGATCCAACCTCCCTACTTGAACCTTAGATCTAGGAGGAAAAGAAGAAGAAAGAGAAGAACAAGGAGAAGAAGAAAAATGAATGCTAGAAAAGGGGTAGTGGCAGCGGTGATGGTGATCGTAAGCTGTCAATAGGCTGTAGTGCCGATGGTGGTGGTTGCTAATGTAATGTGTGAAGTAAGAGTGAGTTTTTGGGTTATGTCTAGTAATTTTGTTGAGGGATGCAATAAGTATTTTAAAAAATAGTAAATAGTGTACACTGAGAGAATTTGTGGTGTATAAATAGAATTTCCCTTTTGTTTATTTGATGTGTGAATTGAAAAAGAATTCATTAGCATGTGTATACCGAGAGCAATTAAGATGTAGAAATAGAATGGGTAAACTATTAATAGGTCTCAATAGTTTGACTTAATTCTCATCAAGTTTTATTAAAAATAAGTTCTAGTAAAATCATAGCTAAAAATAATTTTTTGTGACGATTTTTTACATGTCACTCAAAATTGACAATTAGTACCTTTTTTTTTTTAATCACGATTTTTATAAATTGTCATTTAAACTTACAATTAGTAACTTTTTTGTGACGAATTTTTTAAACAGTCGCTAGAAATTAAAAATTAGTGATGCTTTTTTGTGGCGCTTCTTTTAAATATTGCTAAAATTTAAAATTAATGATATTTTTTGTAATAAATTTTTTAAATTGTCCCTGAAAATTAACAATTAATGACATTTTTTTAATAATATTTGATAAAAAAATAATTAATTATCATAAAACCTAATCAAAAATTCGCTCACTAATCTATATATTATATAAGTAAAAGAGGATTTTTAAGTGAAAAACCTTGTGAGAGTTTCAATATCTCATACTAATTTTCTTAATTTTTTAAGTTTAAACAAAAAATTTATGTTCACTACCTTCCATTTAACCATATAAAAACAAAAATCTAATTAGTTTATAATTTATTTGATGATCCCCTTCGAAGAAAGAAGGAAAAAGTGAGTTGTTTTACTTATATAAAGTGAATCTTATACTCCCATTTAATATTATAGTGTTGTGCATGTTTTAGTTCAAGATAGTTTAAATTTTAAAATAAAATTTTTAATTTTTAATTAATTAACTTTTGTGTAAGTTTGTTGGTCTTTTGACCTAGTCGATTATCTTTGAATCATTTTGATTTGGTGATTCGTTGGTTTTATAGCATGTGAAATAACCCAACACAAATTAAGTACATTAATCAACGTCCATTAAGAAATAAAGATAGGTCTCAACCTTTACATCATCAATTGGCGAAATGGGTACAAAAGTTCCAAATCACGAATTATACATTGAGCAATTATAAAAAAATACATGAATCTATAGTATGTAGAAAATTAAGTCGTAAAAAATAAAACAATGCCCTCATGGGCTTACAATTTCAAGGCTTATGCTGGGTTACACAACAATGGCCTCTCAGGACCCATACATGAATAGCCCTTAGCTAACAAAATAATCACAACAAAGCAGAGTTATTTACTCTTCACAAAATATGTCCACACCTTCAACTCATTGGGATCACTACATCATTTCACCAAAATCCATAGGGTGAGCATAAAGTCGATGAAGAATCCTTAACAAAGTATATACATTTATGCAAGATTTTCCAATATTAGATGCAAATGCCATAAAATGCCATTTTAAAGGGAATTTCATTTACATGCTCTTTTGAAAATCACCATGTTTCAACAATTATTTGAAATCTCAACAATTAGAAACTTCAATTTTTATTCAATAGGAAGTAAATCTGACTCAAGTAATTCCTAGGTTGGTGTATGTAAGTAGGCTCAACTAGCACTTCTAAGAACCCCACTTTACGGTTGCTAACGGAAGGAAGTTGTACCTCCTCATGCGTGTTTTCGGTCTTTCACCTCGGACACTCATGCTAACTTATCAATTTCATCTACACCTCTATGGGACTTATAGCGTGTTACCCTATAACATTTCCATGATTCCATTCACAATATTACATTCTCAATGAAAGTTCAATTCTCAATCCAATGTTCATGACATGCAAGGTTTTAGAAATGCCAATGTAACAATTATCCATACTACTTCAAGTTTCTCCACTTTGATCATAGCTTCAACAAATGTTCCATACCTTTCAATGCCATTCCAACAAATAGCCAAAAGTTTACCATCATTTTCCATATGTAACCATATAACCACAATTAGTGCACTTCCAACATTTTAATCATTTTCAAATCCATAGTAATATATAGACATCAACTTCAAATCTCAATAATTTTATATGTTAAGAAGTTCTCCATTAATATATATATATATATATAATATCAAACATAATTTCATCCTTTTTCATTTAGAGACCCCCACATTTTAAGGTTTCACAAAATCCTAACATTTCCTCATCCTTTTAGAAACCTCACTATATACCTCAATCTCAACCCATGAATAACATTTCAAGAAAAACCTTTAAAAGGAACAACGATAAATTTCTTCTACAAAACTAAAAATTTCTTGAGCCATAAGCCCATTTTTCAGAAATAGACCAAGATATGCTCTCAAAGTCAATCAAGACTTGCAAAAATGTATATATAACTCTAAATATAATTCACTACCTCAAGCTTGATGAAGAGATTGATGAAACCCTAGGATCCAAATGGTGTAGAAATCCGATCTCCTCTACATGTGAAAATTGAAGAGCATTTGCCTTTTCTCACTCCAGCACTTTGATGAAAGAACTTGGGGTAGAAAAGCAAGAAAATGAATCCAAAGGGATTAAGAACTACAAGTGTTTTTGGGTGTATGGAATGTAAAAGAAATGGGAGAGGAGATGATTTTAGTGAGAGGAAGTGGGAGCGAAACAAAATAATGTCTTGCATAGCCCAAAAAGTAAGAAGAAACCCAGGAGGCTCCTCCCGGGACTCGGGCAGGAGCCTCGGCGTGCGAGTACTTGCCCGGAAATGCGTCTGCCCGGGCGTTCTCTCTCCTGCGTCATTGACTCGATCCGCCGTGCGGCTCATCCTTCCATACTCCTTCCACACACTGCAATTTAAATGGGTGTACAACCCTCTAAACTCACCATTCCCGTCATCACGTAAACCTAGGGCCATGGCGTCTGACCTTATTTCGATAGTCGAGAATTCCCTAAAGTTCGCGCCTCGAGCACTCGGCTTTCGAGCATTGCACGCTGTAAAGCTGAAAAATGACGTTCCACCGAGATTAGACAAGAACCGAATTTGAAAGAAAGTTTAGAACACCACACCTGACTCGAAAGGGGACAAAAATGAGCGGCGATGCATGATTAAATGCGGTCATCTGAATTTAAGTGCAATTTTAAGCGATTTTATCAAAATATATTAGTTAGATTGTTTTGATTCAAAATAAACTAAAGA